>JBBPBO010000002.1:13103888-13129744 GCA_037974295.1 Cicer cuneatum | reverse complement strand
GAAGAATAAATATAAATTCATATTTTTTTTCAAGTTCTTTTGAAATAAAAATTAATTATACATTGTTAAAAAATGTAAAAAGACTTATCAGAATAAAAATAATTTATATACATTCCTTAAAAATACCAATTTATCAACTAATAGCATAAAAATTAATATCTTAACTTATGTTAAATTAATAGCATAAAAATTTTAAATTCTTTTTAGATAAAAAAAAATTCAGATTTTACTCTTGAAATTTAATCTGTTACCTTAAAAATTAAATTAATAGTAGACTCACTTATAAGTACTTTTTGCAAAGACTTATCACAATAAAAATTAATTACATATTACTAAAAAAATATCCATTTATAAACTAATAACATAAAAATGACTATCTTAAATCATAATAAATAATTTAACAATTTGAAGTTTTTTTTTTTGAAAATTATTCTATAACTTAAACGATTAACTTAATATAAGGTTCACTTAGAAATGAGAATGATCCTTACAAGACTCACTTAAAAAGTAGTAGTCACAAGGTTTTTATTTAGAAGGCTCACATATAAGACAATATTATCAATTAGTTAAAATTATGTTTTAATTCAATTTTTCTATAAATTCTTCTATATTTCAAATTTAATATAGCTATCTCCTTATACACGAGACAACTAAATATTCTCTTATCTTCTCTTTTAATTGGTTCTTATTTTTTACCCAGGAAGGGTGCTTTAGGGCAATTTTTTGCCCAAAACCACTCCTTTAAACCATTTTTTTATATCTAAATAAGTGATTTTTACGCATATTTAGTTTTATTTTGTGTTTATGTCATCTTTCGTGCGAAGTTATGTTTGTTTGTCGTCTTCGTGTGACGTTTCACTTTCTCATTTTGTTGTGGTGTTCTTTGATTTAGATTGACATATCAACTTCGATTAAGTGCAACTTCGATCAATAATTTTGGTGTTGTCAATGTTACACTCTAGAGGCATGAGTATTCTAAACACCTTAGTTTTATTATCTTTGTAGGCTTTATCCTATTTGTAGACATTTTGTCATTCTATGTTATTAACTTGAGTATTGCGAGTTTGTTCGCAAATTCATCATTTTCAGTTTTAGCAACGTTGAAATGTAATGTTCTCGATCGATGTAATTTCTATCAATGTGAATGTCTAAATATCATTTTTTAGTAAAAAAAATGTTAGTATACACATGATAAAGCTAATGTCAAAACTATGTTTTAATTCAATTTTTCTATACTTCTTCTATATTTCTAATTTAATATAGCTATATTCGTATGCACGAGACAAAGTGAACCACTGATGATAAAATTAATGACATTGATATACTAATGATAATGTATTAACATTGATATACACATGACAAACTACACCACTGATGATAAAATTAAAAATTGTATGCTTGTAATCTAAACGAGAGATGCACACAAAACTAATGACTGAAGGTGTAAACATGAGAAGGGGGTTGAATTGTGTTTGACTAACTTGAATACTTTTTCTGTTTTTGCAGTTTTAAACCAAAACTTGATGTATGAATAAAACAGAGTTAGCAGCGGATATAAAGTAAAAATAAAAACACAGAATTTTATACTGGTTCACCGTTAACAAGGCTACGTCCAGTCCCTTCACCTTGAAGGATTTCACTAATTCAAAACCTTGAATTACAACAATACCACTGACCCTCCAAGTCAATCTTCTCAAACAGTCTAACTATCCTAGACTTTTGAGGAATGCAGCACCTTGACTTCTTAAGTCAAGTGTTCTCCTACCAATCTGAAAACCCCAGATTGTAGAAGGAATTACAACGCCTTGAATCTAATTGCCAAGTAATCTGCTACCCCTTTTGACTCCCTCAGATTGTAGACTCTACTTCAACAACTTAGATCTAACACAAGGGAAAGAAAATAACACGAGTGCTTGCTTCTGGAAAGCTGGAACTCACAATTAACCTCACTGAAAACTCGAGTGTTTGCTTTTGGAAGTGTATGACTCTTTTGTGATTTTTGATGCTAAGTCTTCTGTCTTGAGCCTCCTTTTATAGATGTGAATTAGGGTCTCTTCCAAGCTTAATTTTGAGCTGTATCTTGCTGGATTCTCTTGCAATAATATCTTGACCAATCGGGTTTCATTTAAATAAAAAACATATCTTTTTCTGCTCTAGATTGCCTTTCAAAAATAACTTTGACCAATTCTGACTTTAATTAATTCTGGAACAAATCTTTCTTCCCGCTAATAGCTTCTGAATTCCACAAGACTTCAATTTATTTTTGTATCAAATCCTTTTTAATACTTTGATCAAATTTAATCAAATCTCCGCCAATTATCATCATGATTAAATCTGAACCCTTTGATCTTCTGCTCTCGTCCATATCTGGACCATACTAAGTGATCTGCTGTGATCCTCTGATTTCGGCCAACCATGGACCACACTTTTGTTGAGACAAAAATCCCTTTTTTCAAGTGTTTTAATGATGAACAAAAACAAGCTAATTAATCTTATTAATTATGATTCTAAACCACAAAAAGAATTTAACATATCTTCTTGAGTGTTGTTATCAAAAGATAGGTATCAAGTAATTCTTTTAGAAATGGATAGATCAAAAGCAAAATAAACAAGACTGTTTCAACATCAATCTTGAACTCATCAGAATTAAAACAAGTATATACAAATGAATGATCAGCCGTCAAATCCATTCATGATTGAGGGAATCTGTTCCAAGAAGAATGACAAAACTCAAGACTGATCCAGAAGATCAATTACATCATAAGAAATTATGCAGCAAAGAACAAAACAGAAAATAACAGCAAAAATCTAAGAAAACTGGAAACCAAGATCAATCTGGAGATTAACTGGAACTGTCTTCCTTTTCCTCTGACACATGCCTAAAAGTACACAGTCTTTACAGCCTGTATATCAACTGCTACATGAGCTGGCAAGGCCTCTAAAATGCATATAAAAAGAACTCCAAGGCAAAGGGAAGATTATCAAATCCGAGTGCAATCATTCTCCATAAAAGATCATCATTCTCGAATTTCATCAAGCTTGTAAAAAACACAGCAAGGATCTTTGTCTCTGTCATCATAAAAGATCAAGCTTAGAAATCTATTTGCTCAAAACAGAAACTCAAACAAGAGTTGAGATACTGTTGATCAAACCAAATATCTTTCAAAAACAATCATTTGTTAAATCCAAACACTAGAGAGATAGAAATAGTGTGAGGAAAGTTGTAAAGATCCTTGAGAGGATAAGTGTAAAGATACTTTCAAGTGTAGGAAAGTTATCTGTAAAAAGGAAAGTAACCTGCTGTAAATCAGTTTTGATCAGATAAGGTAGAAACATGATCAATCTTGTTTTACCAAGTTAGTGGAAAATCTCACAAGATTGTGAGAACTGGACGTAGCCCACGGTTGGGTGAACCAGGATACATCACTGTGTTATTCTCTTCTCTCTTATCTTTACTTTGATTATTACGCACACATTATTCATTGCATTTTAACGTTTTACTTATTTCTAACCAAACATCAATCTGCATTCTTATTTGTCAAACCAAGATCAATCTTGAGTTTATTTTTACAAAGCAGAAATATTAAAAAGAGTCACAATTCAAACCCCCCTTTCTTGTGATCAACATTGTCACTTCAACTTTCTGATCATTTGATCTCAGTCAACCTGGACTTGCAAACTGATCTGCTGTGATCCTCTGATCTCGGCCAATGCTGGACCACACGTTCTGATCCTCTGATTTCGGCCAACACTGGGCAATGGTCTGATCTTCTGATCTCGGCCAACACTAGGCCATATACTTAAATCTGGACCATTGATCTGAACATCTTCCCTCTAATCTGGATCAATTCTGAACTAGGTCTGGATTTAACTGAAATTAAATCTGGACAAATAATATTTCAGTCTTGACATTTTACCTTCTGTTTTGGATCAGGTCTGGATCATATCTGGACATCATTTCTTCTGGTCTGGACTTAGTTTCATACCCTGAACCATGCTATCTTATGGTCTGGGTCAAATCTGGATTGAATCTCTTGTTCTGGACCCATTAATTTATCCTCTGATTAAGTTTGGATCAAGTCTGGGTTGTTTATCATTTCACTGTCAGGCCATTTTCTGGTCAGAATAACTTCTGGACTAAGTCTGACTTATCATTCCTTCTGGTCTTGATCAAATCTCCCTCTGGCAGGCTTCCTTCTGGTCTAGTCCAGGTCTCCTTCTGGACTTTGCTTCATTCTTATCTGGGCCAGTAAAGATATCCCCTGGTGGTGTTTTGACATCCTGGTGTATCTTCTGGTAATTTCAGGATGCATCCTCTGGTACCTTCTGGATGCATTTTCTGGTGTCTTCTGGAGGTGTATCCTCTGGTATGTTTTTATCCTCTGGTAACTCATCTTCTGCCTCTGGAAACTTTGTCTTCTGGTGGCATTTAATGTAATAATTCAAGGTACAAAATAAGATTACATGGAGTGCTTTTGTAAACATCAAAATCCTAAGTACTTAGAACCAACTTGGTTCCAACAATGTAACACCCTGAGTTTTTAAACAGCGCGAGTGTATTTTTTTTTTAACCAAATCAATAAGAGAATTTTCAAATTAATTCAAAAGAATTAAAAGAAAATAAAATTAAATCGTTTCATAAAATAATACGTCGTAATTCAAATGACGAACGTAATTAAATAATTACAGCATAAAAATAACTAATTAGTTAAACTTTGGGGATTAATACTTTCAATATAATAAAAGGTAATACATCCCAAAAGTCGGAGTCATAGCAATTTCAAAAAAAACACATCCGGTCTGCGACCCACTAAAACAGTGTCAGAGTGCAGAAAAGATTAGCGAAAAAGATACACAATAATTCCAAAATAAATCATTACATTTCCAAAGAGCTCAAGACCCTATACAACAACTCTAAATTGATCATGCACTAAAACTACAGTAGCACGATTTCCACCGTATCCTCTACAAGTCTCGTCTTCACCCAGCTGTTCGTCCCTCTACGTTGCCCACAAATACTCCATACGTGAAGATCAAGGAAAACTAACGACGTTTCTGTCGTTAGTAACCGTCGGAGGTACGGGTTTGAGTATCATCTGAGGGCAAAGCCCAATTTTCCACAATAATAGTAAAGGGTCACCGACCGAAATTAACAATTACCACATAGCATGTATGTCAACAATAACAAATATATTCATGGCATATTATATAACAACGGTGATAAATAAGGATGCTCATTTTGAAAATACATGACATTTGTACCTTTGCAAAAACAGCAACCAAATTAATATAAAAATCATGTTGTAAGTACAAATATCAATTCAACAATCACAACAATTCATTAGAAAACTCAGATTTCATAAGGTACTTACACACATCGATTTCCACTCATCAACTCAAATCCAAATCATGACTCACCGGTCAACCATTCCCATGCAATATGTATATGCCAATGTACACAACTTCTTGGAATTACCAAGGTGCAGTCGCTCACAAACCAGCACACGTGCAGTCTCTCATGGACCAGCACGATTTACATATGTTAGGCTCTAATAGGCCAACATGACCATGGTGCAGTCTCTCACATACCAGCACCAGTGCAGTCGCTCACAAACCAGCACACGTGCAGTCGCTCACAGACCAGCACGTTTTACGTATACCAAAGTGTAGTCGCTCACAGACCAGCACCAGTGCAGTCTCTCACAGACCAGCACACGTGCAGTCGCTCACAGACCAGCACACTTCACGTATGTTAGCCTCTCACAGGCCAGAACATACAGAAGTTAAATCCTCGCACAAATAGAATGGACCACCACGAACACGCAGTCATTCCGTAGCCCATCACGGTGGTTACTACTTAACTTCGCGGACCATCACGGTTACCGCATTACTCTGTGGCCCATCGTCGTCACCACCTGACTATGCAATGCATGGACATGCAATATTTTCTCTTCACTGAAAACAGTATGCAAACATCAGCAAAAAAATTCACCCATTCCATCACTTCCTCAAAACCATCTCAACCCATCTCAATAATTTCATTATCATCACATCAACAAAGAATTCAAGCACCTCATCATTACCACCTCACACTATCTCAAAAACTCCATTTTAATTCATCACAAGTCTTCCCAATGTTTCCCCAACTCTTAAAGTTTATAAACAAATGTTTAAAACTGAGATTTCTGAAAAAGAACAGTCTGTATTCGAATACAGTATTCGAATACAGCTTCCTTGTATTCGAATACAGAAGCTAAAACAGTGCAATATTAGCATTTTTCACCACATCAATAAAAAATTCAAGAACCTCATCATCACCACCTCAAACCATCTCAAAAACTCCATTTTAATTCATCACAAGTCTTCCCAATGTTTCCCTAACTCTTAAAGTTCATAAACGAATGTTTAAAACTGGAATTTTTTGAAAAAAAACAATCTGTATTCGAATACAGCTTCCTTGTATTCGAATACAGAAGCTAAAACAGTGAAAAATCAGCATTCTGTATTCGAATACGAGGCTGTCGTAGTCGAATACAGATGCGAATACAGTGGCAAAAATTGCAGTCCTGTATTCGAATACGACAGGGTCGTAGCCGAATACAGATGCTAAGTCAGAAGCAAAAATCCCTTATCTGTATTCGAATAAAGAGGATCGTATTCGAATACAAGTTCAAAAATTTGAATAAAACAGAAGTTTTGCAGGCATCTATTCGAATACACCAATGTCCTATTCGAATACATCTTCGAATACAGTGATATTTTCCAGAAAACACCTTCACCCATTTTAAATCATTTTCTTTTGAAAACCACTATCAACCCAGAATTTTAATAACTCAGCAGAAGAAAAAAACATGATCACCATTCTTTTGAAAAAAAAAACACAAAACTCATAAACATTTTTCATCAACACAACCACAACAGATTTTCCAGAACACCTCCACCCATTTTAAAATCCTTTATATTTTGAAAATAATCATCAACACCAGATTGTTATCAACATAGCAGCAAACAGAATCACCAACACCATAATAACCTCACAGTTTTGCTTTAACCACCAAAACAGAAAGTCAACCACAAAACAGAACAGCCATTTTCAAACGTTTGCATTTTGATCATTTCTAAAACAACATGCAAAGCATTTTCTAGTATTCCCACACAACCAAAACAGCAATGTTGTATCAACCAAAGCAGTAAACATCACAAATCATCAAAACATCAACAGAATACATTTTTCGCATTTTATAACAACATGCACAACATTTTCGTTTTTCAAACCAGAAACTCAAATATAATCACACATCAATCATGCATTTACAGCCCTAAAATGCAATCTAGAAAGTGGAAGGTGCCCCTTACCTCTGTTACGTTTTCTGCTCTCGTTCACTTTATCGCGACAAAAGTTGGCGAAACTCCCGTTCGCGTTCGCCGCTACAAAAGTTAGTTCTCTAGCTCCGTAACGAGGAGAGAAACAACTTTTGTTCTTAACACTTTCTGGTTCGGCGCTTGGATTTCCGAGTAATTTGACTTTTGAGCAACTTTTCTTACCACCAACACAAGAAAAACAGAATGGTGAAGAAAGAAATGAAACTAGCGCATGCAGTGAGGAAGGAGGGAAATGTTTCTGCCTTCTTTCCTTGCTCCTCACTCAAATATATAGGCATATATATGTCACCTCACCCAACACATTAATATTATAATATTGCTTGACCATCAGGTACTTAACCACTCTCGTCGTAATTAACAGATAACATGTTAATTAACTGCCTGGAATTTAATTACTCGTCATTAAATTAATTTATCATTCATCCAATAATTTAAATTCCACCTCCAGCAATAAATATTTATATATATATATACACAAAATATACATATATTAAATATTTTACAATTATTCCCCAAAATACACTTAATATTAAATCCATAATTTAATTTTAAATTTAAGGGTCTTACAAACAACATCATTTAATAAACAACAAATATGTTAATAAGCTAAAAAATATTTGTCTATGGTTTTTGCTTTGATTGATGAATTTAAATTCAATTCTTAATGGTTAATTGTATTTATTTATTTTTCTTATTTTTTCAGTTATAAATTATCAATTATTCAAAAGTATTTCTTAATTTAATTTGCCTATAATTCTTTTATATTTCTTATTTAAAAATAGTTGAGTTGGTATATACTGAACAAAATAAACCATTGATGGTAAAATTATTGACATTGATATATTCATTATAATTTATTGACATTGATATACTTCTCCCATAATGAAATGTAAACAATAAAACAAAAATGATAGCTCAAAATTTGATGTATATTGTTAAAAATTAAGACTAAATACAACAACTTTTCAACTTTTTTTTTTTTTTGCTTATATTTCACTGTATAGTAGTACACGAGACAAAATGATCCATTGATGATAAAAGTAAAATTTGTCTTCATAAAATATAAGCGAGAGATCGACATAATAGTGAGATAACATTTAATAAACAATAATTATATTGATAATAATTTTTGTTTTGATGGATTATTTTGAATTTAGTTCTTGACAGATAAATGTATTTATTACTTTTTTTTTATTATTATAATATTCTCAATTAGTTCAAACTATATTTTAATTCAATTTTTCTATAATTATTATCTATTTCTTATTTATTATAGACAAACGTGTTCAGTACAAATGTGTTACTAATCCAAACACAATATCATAACCAAGATATTAATATACATTTTAAACATATTATTTAACCCAACAAAACTTTAAGTCTAACTAGTAGTGAAGAGTCGAATTTGACTTATCGATTTCTTCCTCCTAATCTAAATATATATATTAAGGATAAATTAATGTGTTTAGATATATATATATATATATATATATATGTTAAACCACAAACGACATTAAAAAAATATATAATTAAAAATAATATAGAATGAGAGTAGAACATAAAAAATAATTTTGCCAAGATAGTAACAATGAGAGAAGAAAGTAAGAGAGTAAAGAGAGAAATGAAGAATGATAGTAGAAAAGAGAATGAGAACAGAGAAATGAGAGAATGAAAGTAGATAAAAGAGAGAATGAAAGTAGAGTAGAGTAGAGAAGAAGAAAAATAATCAAAGAAAACGAGAAAAATGTCTTCACACATATGTATTAAAAGGGTGGTGAGAGCCTAAACACTCGAAATATGATTTATTGTACATAACGAGGGCTTTGACCCTCAGATAGACATGTGTCAGTGTCGAATGTCTTAGCACTCATAACACTTGAATTTTGAAATTTAAAGTTTGGCGCTTAGATTTTTGTCCGAGTGCTAAAGGCCCTCGACAATGCACATGGACAATTCTGAGTGCTTTGGCCATCAGGAATGTCCAAATTTATTTTTTTGCCTTAAAGTGTCAATTTGTTCCAAGTGCTTAGGCCTTTGACAATGCTTGTGGGATTGTTTTGAAGCCTTAGCCCTCGAGAAATACCTTTGAAAATGTCATTGGACTTCTCAAACACATTTTGAGGGACAAAACCCTAGCTACTTTCCAAGTGCTAAAAAATCCTTAGGAAAGCACTCACACTAACTTTAAATTCTTGTAGAATCATCATTCATCTCATATGAAATTGTTAAAAACTAATTTTAGTATTAAATTTTATTAGAGACTAAATTGGATTGAAGTGAAATTGTGAGCGACCAAATTGGGACTGTAGTCTTAAAAAAAAAATTAAAAGATGACTTTTTACCATAATGTGTTTGAAACAACCCTAATAGTTAAATGTGAAAGTTCAACATTGCTTTGGAGATGCACATTGTCAGAAAATAACCAATCTTGCACGGTGTTTTTTCAAGTCGAATGTTGCATAATAATCAGGTTCCAGTTCCATCTAAAGAAACGCTACTAAAAGTGGCAACAAAAAAACCACACAGTAAATGTGTTTTTTTTTTTTTCATAGGCATTTGTCAGTATATTAGTAGTATATTAGTAGTTGGATTAATAGTATATTAATAGTTGGATTAATTTTCTCAAATTCGAATCTAAGATCTTCTTATAACTCTTTTGGCATTTATTAGCTTACCAACTGAATGAGAGAGTAGAGAAAAGAGAGAATGAGAAAATAAAAGTAGAAGAAAGAGAGTAGAGAAAAAGAAAAAACAAAAAAAGGGAGAAGAAGGTCTCCACAATACCAGTTAAGTCCTATGCACAATACCCATCCAATCCACAGATCAAATATCATCCCTATTCAATGTGGAGAGCTCTATTTTATTGGAAGAGAGATAAATGCAAAGAGATTGGTTTATCAAACTTTTTCATAATTTACTTTTTAAAAATAATTTTAAATTGTGTTTGTGTCTCTCAATAATAAAATCCTAAGAAATTGAAATAATCTCAGCTCACCTACCTACGGGGAGTTGAATGCATTGAGGACAAGATTAAGCAAGCATATACAACTTAGAAAAGTACGAATAGTTTTTTTTCATGGTATATTACAAACAACATAAAGATCAACAAATTTCCCATCAAAAACTCATTATATGATATATGAAATGTATATGACCAAAATAAAACTATAAATCAGAACTTGGGGCGCATTTAATTAAATTTCCATTACAGTTATGGACAATGCATCGAAACCCAATAGAAAGCTCAGAAGTATTACAAAGCCACAAAACAAATTCCTACTACAATTTTAGCCACCAATATATCCTAAACCACAATACATGAACATAAATTCAAGTCGTTTCGGAAGATGACCAAGAAATAAAAGCCAGATAAAATTTGCCCCTGCATCCAGAATTCCCGATCACAAGACTGTCAAAAAGCAAAGCTAGATAATATTCACCCGGCATCCAGAATCACCAATCCATAATACTCCCAATAAGCATTAGGCCTGTGTAGAAAGAATCAGAAAAAAAAGTCAACTAAAGTAATTCCAGAGAACATACACTTAGTTTTTCCGGGACAAATAATAAGGACTAGCAAGGACCACAAGTACTTTTTATGCTATTTTTAAAAAAATATGCAAGACTAGAGTAAACATCAGAAGCACATTGAATCGTGCACTTTTGCTAACACTTCCAATGAGCTAAGTGTTTGCATGTTTCATTTAGTATGCATTTATTCAAATTTCATTTAGTATGCATTTATTCAAATCAACATTTCAACAAAAATGCAGGGAAGAAACCAATAGCTACCTTGTTGGCTATGTTGTTGGAAAGCCAGTCCAAACCTTCATAAAGACCCTCCCCAGAGGTTGCACAGGTGCTCTGGATGTACCTGGAAAACCCAGAAGATTATGTAAGATCACAGCGGAATAGCTATTAATACAGAACGTGAAGCCCTTCATTATCAAAACATTTACCAGTGGCGCTGTCTGAGAGAGTGGAGACCCAGCTTGTCAGTAATCTCAGCAGCATTCATTGCATTGGGAAGATCTTGTTTGTTGGCAAACACAAGCAATACTGCATCTCTAAGTTCATCCTGAAAAAACAATTAAAATGAAGGTTTTCAAAATTTCTCATTTCATCACAAGAACACATAGATAACAGAAAGCAAAAGATCAAGGAGACTAGTGATTCTTGTCGCAATCCTTGTAAACATTAAAGTTGAGGAAGAAGCTCAATTGATTAGAAGCACTGAACTTCCTAGGAAATTGGCAAGTAAGAACTGGCAAATCGACTCCTAAAAGATACAACAAAGTCACATTAACAGATAAGAGTTATCAGAACTAAGATCTAGCAATAGGGGGAACACCTGCACTGTAGAGCAAGATAACATCATGTCCTAGACTAGTGAGTATCAAGCAAGGTTAGGTACAGAAAAATGTTGACATTTTCTGATTAAAACAAACAGAGCATTCCCACAAATTCCAAAAAGAAATCTTAGAAAATTTTGAGAATACAGAAAAGAATCTTCTACATTAGGTCAATATGATTCTTTGACCTTCCCATCTTTATTACTTAAATTAAATGTCCTTCTTTTCAGCCATATGTGAGTGATCCCAAACCTGGTCTATAAGAATGAATTTCCTCTAAATGCCATGAGCATCTAACATGAACAAATATAAATGTAGACATGGCATAAAAGGTCAAATAAATCAACTAAAGTTAAAGCACCTCATTCAACATCCTATGTAACTCATCTCTGGCCTCAACAACTCTATCCCTGTCATTGCTGTCTACAACAAATATAAGACCCTGGGTGTTCTGGAAGTAGTGCCTCCACAAGGGACGAATCTGTAAAAGAAAACACAAGTATTCAGCAACTGATTACCAAGACTCGGAGATGTATTCAGTTGTTCAAACTTCACACTAAACACCTTGTAAATTGTAACTTGACTAACTTCACAGAATGCATAAGAACAAAAATTCAGACCTTGTCTTGACCCCCGACATCCCAAACAGTGAAGCTAATGTTCTTGTACTCCACGGTCTCCACATTGAACCCTAAAACAAAGCAATAAATAAATATTTTAAAGCGTACACATAGCAGCATCACAATAATTCAGCAATCTGACGCACTGCATAATAGTATTATAACAATGACCAATAGCCCATCATATAAAGCTTAGTCTAAAATACTGACAGAGACACATACACCGGACACAAACACATTGACACTGATAAAAATTTGAAAATGGAAGAAATTGAATGTAACTACTACGTGTATCAGTGTCAAACACAGGAGACGCATTAAATCTGAATTGTTAGTGCTACTTAGCATTTGATATAACCAACATATTTTGGGATCTCAGTTAAAATTTCAAGGTTTCTTGACATATTTAAACAACGCATTGATTCCATTCCATTTCAATATCACTGAGGTAACTAGCCTAGAAGTCAGTAATATATAGTATGTCCTAAATAATTAAAACATGAAGATAGTTTCATAAGATATTAAAACGGATCAAACTGATAATAAACAAACATATATTTACAAATGTCTACCGATACGAAATATAAAAAAAGCATAGTAAGAGAAACTTACCAATGGTAGGAATAGTGGTGACGATCTCTCCAAGTTTGAGCTTGTAGAGGATAGTTGTCTTACCAGCAGCATCGAGACCAACCATCAGAATTCTCATTTCCTTCTTCGCGAAAAGCCGACTGAACAGCTTCGTGAATGTCAGCCCCATTTCTCCTTCACTTAGTTAATCCTCCTTAATTTCATTGTTCAAACAAATATTCAATAACAAAAAATTAACAAATCTACAAAAAAAAAAAAAAAGAGGATCTCAAAACTATTCACAATTTCTTCTCGCAAATCTATTAAAGCAAATGGAAGATTCCAAGCTAAATGAAAGTAGCATGCAAATGGATTCGCACGGTACAACTATTACGTAAGAATCGAAACGGATCGCAGTGAATGAAATGAAATTACAATAAAATAATAACAGTATATAGATCTGAAAAAGAAAAAAAGGAAGGATCTGAATAGTTTGATCGGAAAACCCTCAGATCGAAGAATAACGAATTGAAAACACCGACTACTTACGGAATTGAAGTTGAATTGGAAAATGAAGTGAAAAACTGAAAACTATTTGGAATGAGATAATGGATCTGAGATTTGAATTTACCGTTGGAGATGAGAGCTTGAGGTACGTAGAGAGAGCGAGAGAGAGAGAGAGAGGTGAAGGATGCTTTGTAACAACGCGAAATAGGAGAAAGAAAGTTGTAAAGAGAATTGATTTTTATTATGAGAAGAAAGGAAAGGGTACCACCGGGATTTTCATTTTATTTTATTTTATTTTATTCTCTCGGCTTTTAAATAACGAAAAGGACCCTCGATTGATTCTGCTTTCGAAGCTTCCAAGGCAAAATGTTTTATCCCAATATTATGATTTTTTAACGGCTGAATACTTCAATTCTGTTCTCCAATTTGTAACGGTGATTCCAATTAATTATTAAATTTTATAAGTTAGTGAATATATTTTAGAAATTGTAATATAGAAATTAAAATAATATATATTTATATCTTTAGATTATAATTTCATATATTAATTGAATATTTGATTTTTCTATGTTAATAATTTATTAATACTGTTAAAAAGTGGAATAATTTTTTGATAGAAATTTATATTTTTTATGAATTAGTTTGTCCATAATTAATTCATGCACAATTACAATTACTCACAAATTTATCTTTATGATAACAAAATTTAATCCAAAAATTTGTCCTTGACAATATAACATTGATGTGAGATCAATATATATAAGTCATTTAGTCAATTATAATGTCAAATCAAAATATCTAATGATATACATTTATCATTTACAAAATTTAAAAACTAATATAACCAATACTTCAAATTTGAGAGATCAATTTATATATTCACTGTTTTTTATTAATATTAAAATGTTTGCTTGGACATCAAACACTAGTAAAAATTGTTTGAACAAGACTCAACTTCAATAGTTTATTTATAGTCTATTTGGTTTTACGTCGGAACAAGACTAAGCGTGCTTTCACCTAGAAACTACGTTTCCTATCTTGGTAATTTTGTACAACAGTTCCAACCAATCACTTAATATGTATTTGGAAGCTTTTATTTTAATTTTCAACAATTCATGTTGAAGCAAAACCTGCCACGTAAAGAGTTAGGTGGACTTGTGTAGTTGTGTTCAACACCATCTAAAAGTAGTTTCAAACATTCTATGAAGCTTCTCATTATTTAGACCAATCGGTGTAGGTTAGCAACTTTTTTTTTATTGTAAACATTTTTGTGGCCATCTATATATGAATTGTTTGGATCTATATACGCAATTATTTTTTATGGTAGAGGAAAAAAAATTGAATACTCTACACCTAATGTTTTATTAGATATAATATTCAATATTCAACGTCATGTTATTTTTTATATTTAATCATTTGAAGTTAAATTTAATTTTGAATTAACTTTACCTTCTTAGTACCGGTAACACAACAAAACTCCAAAGAAATTAACAAGAAAAAACAAATGAGAAATTACACCAATCCAACAAATGGAGCAGTGAACAATAGTGCCACAAAATTATATTTATTGAGGGTGGCTTATCTAAGATTTTCCAATCAAAGCTCTCTTAATCACCCACGTAAAGTAATTTGTCTGCACAACTATCAGCTACTTGTGTTGACTAACGAGGAAGCTATATTGCATAGGTTCAGCATTCTCGTGGAAAAAAAATAAAAATGAACTATATTGCAAGTTTAATCCTATATTGCCAGTTTTCCAGTGTTAATAAATGTGGCCTTATCCCCGTATAATCTAACATTTACATTCCTAAATTTCGTTGAGTGCATGATGTATCAAAGCATTACAGAATGTACACCAGTTAAAAATAGAATCGCACTCTTCAGTATTCACAACCCAAGCAGATGCAATTTATCACAACCCAATCCATAGATGAAGAAGTTATTTACATAAAAATATGTTGATTAAT
Organism: Cicer cuneatum; assembly: GCA_037974295.1. Classification (NCBI taxonomy): domain Eukaryota; kingdom Viridiplantae; phylum Streptophyta; class Magnoliopsida; order Fabales; family Fabaceae; genus Cicer; species Cicer cuneatum. Next base: position 13,114,345 of record JBBPBO010000002.1, on the reverse strand, counting down.
GACTAGGTAAATGGGTTTCTATACAAATGACAAGATTAGTTTGCCATAAACGATCATTAGTTTGCATAGGATAAAGATTTTACTAGTTATGTTGCATCTTAATACAACTATATTCAAAAGAACGGAAAAGTAATAATTTATTTACACATTTGCAGGCAACCTCACTGCCACCAGGATAATTAGTTCAGAAATTAGAGCAGCAAGCAGTTGCTGGCTGCACAGCTTCGGAAGTGTCTCACTCTGCTTATGAAGTTCCAACTTCCAAGAGAAGATAAGGCTGTACATATTACACAAATTCTTCGGAAGCCTCCAGACAGCATCATCGGATGCTGTGAAGTGAAAATGAGAGACAAAATGTGAGGAAGATGCCTGAGGAAAACATCTAATTCAACTTGTCTAGCATTTATAGATTTTCAGTAGATAAAATTAATCTATTAATCTATTTTTTAAGGAGACAACTATGAAGAATAGAATGCTGTAGATTCACTCAAATTAAAAAAGAATGAAAAATGCACTGTACTGTAATGTTCCGATTAGTGCCAATGATCATAAGTCCGTAGCTTGTTTTCAAAAAGCAAAGACAAGTGACTGTTTTAATTTGAAAGGTCAAAGTCATGCAACACAATTGCCAAAAAAGCAATAAGATTCATAAAAAAAATATAGTTGTATACTGAATACAAACTAGAGCTTACCTGGTTTAATTACAATAGCATAATGAAACCCAACAGATATAGGGGTTATCGCCAATATTGAGCCCAACGATGAATGGTCTCAACCATCTGAGGGAACAATGCACTCACACTTTCGTTGATAAGATCCTGGAAGAAATGTATACAAGCTTCATCATCCAAGTCCAACCGAAACTTTTCCTGAAGCTGTACAACAAGAAAGTCTTGGTATTAGAACAAAAGAACAGTTGTAACCAATTTATTGAAACAGGAGGGAGCTCACTTTAAGAATCCCCTTTTCAGGATCAGAAGCAATGTCAGGAATATTGGAACCCGCCATTAAGTAAAATAGATTTAAAATTAGGTTACTGGATTTCCGAAGAATGTTGTATGCTTCACAACAATAGGACTTGAACCTTGTATAATATTGGCTGCACGGAGATAAATAAATCAATCACCATCTGACAATTTAAGCCATAAATCACACAACCAACACGTTGAATCTGAAGTGAATCATCTAATGGGAACTTTACCTTTCAGCTCCACCCATGGCCTCAACCATTTCCTTGCAGAGCTTCATTGGTGGTGGAAATGGCTTAGGATCTCGCCCAAGAATAAAACCAAAATCAACATGGAAAAGACTTCCATCGTCTCTTAGGAGGAGGTTGTCTAAGTGCCTAACAATAGAACACTGTCACTTCAATTTGGGAGGAAATTTAGATTTGGTGAACAATGTAGCATGCCAATTTCATAAAATATAGAGTAACATGAAAGACTCTATCCGAGCCTCTTCACCAAACGTTGGGGAATAAACTTGATGCCATGTACGAGAGTTATATACTTCATAAATTTAAGGAAAAATTACACTCATCTTACATGAGGTATGTTTAAATAACCAACTATATTTTAAACCAACACTCACCACCCTTATTTGTTTGATAAATTGCACACACCTCTTCTCAATTCTGTTTAGCAACACCACCACTACTTTTTTTATATAATAGAGCGGAGATTTGTGTATTTGAGTGTTGGAGGTCATTAGCATTTACTAAATACAGGGAGGTGAGTGCAATATTCCCTAAATTTAACTACTCAAAAACAGTTAAGACAATTTTTAAACATTACCAAACCAAGTTTAAGTACCTGTTTTTAATCAATAAAAAAATTTACTACCAAGAGAAAAATAAAACTACACAAACAGATCATGAGACATCCTCCAAACAAGCTGAAAAACAGTAAAACTGTTAAGAAAAGCAAATAAGTACATTTAAATACAGACACTAACACAGTTAGTTTTCTAAAAGAAACTGAAAATTTCCATAAGTAGATTGTCAAAAAGCAATGAAGACAACCATATCCAAGAGGAAGGAAAAAGGATAGACATATTTGTAAAGATGAACCCAAAAATGCTGAACAAGTTTAACACCTCAGACACTTTTCAAATCCTGATTGACAATAATACAAAATATGTTAAATTGCAACTCCCCCATTTTCCAATTCACTAATATCCCTGGTCCAATCCTAACAACTAACTCCTTCCCCATTTTATTGGGGGTGGAGGCCTTGGGAGATATTGGTTAAGTGATTCAGCATCACATGGACAAAACAAAATATCAACATCGCTAGTTTAGATAGAAAATCAAGTATAATTAGCATGTAGACCAGCACTAACGTGTCTGTCTTTCCGGTTTTTCTCAGTAAAAGTAATGGAAGTTACAAAATCTTATACAATTATTTAAAAAAATTCGGTTATTTGATTGGCTAAAGAAGAATCAAATTGTAAATAAAATAGTTCAAATGAGGAGTAAAATTGAAAGAAAAAATGGCTACACCAAAACTCAGTATCCTCTTTATATATAGAAGATATAGATGAATAGGATCAATAATCACCTGTCTCCAATACCAAGTATATATGTGATAACAGAGTAGCCAGCACAGCTTTTTATAAACGTTTCAAGACAGGTGGCTGTAATTCCAAAAGGTCCATGATCATCAGGATGAAAGTTCTGTAAATAGCTTATGATACTGCGATGCTCTGATAAAATCTAGACATGAGAGGATTACATATTAGTCTAGCAAATAAGGGATTGAATATCCTACAACCAACATGATCATTTGAGGAGCATTAAAATGATTGCCCTATAAAGGGGGAAAAAGAGAACTGATGATACAACTAAAATATTCAGCATCCAATATTATCAAAGTAAATAGAATAACTGCTGTTTAAGGTAAAATAAGATTCATTATTCATATCATGCAGACCGAGACATCAGCTTTAAAGCCGTCGTAAGTTATGAAAGTAAATAGGTTTACTACTGTATATTAAATATTGCACACTGAAAATGTACAACAATAACAACCAAGCTTTATCGCATTAGATGGGGTCCAAAATGAGAATTTATAAAAAATAAAAGTAAAACATTTACTAAATATCAATGTAGAAGAAAATCCTTGTTACAAAAAGAGGAAGCAGCAGTGACTACATGCTAATAAAAGAAAAAGTGTTAAAATATGATTGTACCTGCGCCAATGAACGGGATGGAATGAATTCCAACATGCCTTCATCTTGCCCAGTTGCTAGAACCTTGTACGGCGTTAAATGCAGGTCAAGATTTTCTAACTTAAGCAATCGATCCATTAGCGATACCATTTGAACAACCTACCAAAAGACAAATATTTATGTAACTGAACTATCGTTCCCTGAACATCTATCTCCAAATGCATGAGATAGAGTTTGTGTGTGTATCCAGGCACATGGGCAGGTATGTGTTTTTGGTGTGCCATGCACACATGTTACGTTGCACAAAGATATTCACTTGTAAGCATATATACAGGATATAAGAAGAAGGTTTTGTAGGCGTACCAACTGGTCTTGGCGAATGTCATCCCCCTTCTTAAATATGATTTTACAGTTTCCACCATTTGCTGTTTTAAAAGTAAGTCTTAAAGGATGCAATGCACTTTTAAATATTGACGACTCTGAGGGTACAATCCCAGTGATGAGCACACCTGGTGTCAGAGGTGATCGTATTGGCTACAGATGAAACATAGCATCAGTAAACATTCGCCTGAGAAACTTTCTAATCATTCGTGAGATGTAATTGTGTAAAATAAAATAGATTATTTCAGATGTATCATTCATTTAAGTTAGGAAAAGAAAAGAAGATAAAACAATAAATGACTACACAGCTTCATGTTAGGCTGATACCTCGTCAAAATAAGTAAGTTCACTAAGAAGACCAGAGAGTAGCTGTCTAAGCTTTTCAATCTTCTTCTGTGTATTACCACGGACATTCCTTACATCTCTAGTGATTGAACACAACTGAGCAGTTAATTCTGTCTGCCGTACCAAACTCTGCCACCGTTTAAATCCATCTTCCTCTCCGTTTGCACCAGCTCCCATCTGAGATTGGGGTAGAGGTGTTACAGTTGTTAAATTCCAGAGATGAACTATTCCAACTAGCACTTTCATCACCTTTAATTTATTAATGAAGCTTCATATATTGCAAGACAGGTGTGAACTAAATTCCTTTATAAAAAATTGTAACATGAAGTACAATCAAGACTTTACGCTATACAAATGAAATTAAGATGTGCAAGTACTTAAGCTAGGTTACACATGCAGCTTGTCTGGTTCAAGAATGAATCTCTTAAGTTAAAAAGTGAAAAGATTTTCTAATGTGGGAGTACCAATGAAGCAGATATGGCTTGGCTATATTGCCAGACTTGCAGCATTAAAGGAACACACAATATTCCGTCAATCACATTTTCCAAATACTGATGAAAGGCAAAATTAGTTATCACGATAATAAGCATGAAGCAAATACTGAAGTATTAAGAAATTTACGAGTTCACACCTTCATCATATTCTCCTCCAGAATTTCATATGTGCAGTAAAATCGTTTTGCATATGCAGGGTCATAAAGTTCAACAGCCACATACCAGCGAAGAAAGCTTGCCAACTCAATATTGCTTAATGCTGTCAAAATTTTAAATGTTTCTCTCAGACAAGATCCAAATATAACCAGAAATACCACTTAATCCCTCATGCACATACCACGCTGGACAAGGAATTGAGAAAGGCGAGATTTGTCCGACCGCTCAAACCGAAGAGCCTGAACCAATTGAAGCAAATAACATTGAAGCTCTTCATCATCAGCTCTTTCAAGAACACTCACGGCATAAGCACGGACCTGAAAACATGTGTACAAATTTCTCCTTGTAAAAAAAGTTGCAAGTGATACATCAATACCAACTGTAAAGGCTGAGACCTGGGTGTGCATTGGCAGTTTGGTATCTTTGCCCCTACATTTGCTATGGGATATAGGGTTATATTTATGACCCTTTGTGGTTTTAAACTCCTAGCTATACCAAGTTATCAACTATCAAGGGAGCTACAACTTACAGACAAATTGGGTTGATTTTCTATTCCATGTTGAATCTAGTTGTATCTGATGTGGGAATATCTTATTCAACCCTCGCCCCACTCCTTTATAGTTCTCCTCTCTTCTATTTCATATTTTTTTTCACTATTTTTGAAAACTATATATCGGAAATTGAAAAGAAACCTTCTTCCCTATATGTCTGTCGAGAGCTAAATGTATTACACTTGTGATTAATGTACAAATAATATTATGATCGTGAGTAAGGTGTTTACATCTTCTGCACTAAACTGTACCCCCTAGCCAAATTTACTGAAAATAAATAAAAGACCTACACCCACACCGGTACGGTTTTGCAAAATATTTATCTACTCTGTGTAATTACCTCTTCACTTTCAAAAACTGGAGACAAGAGTTCCAGTGCATCACAAACGTCAATCATTTCCCACTTGCCCATCAAGTCTAGTGCTTGTTTTGCTTCCTGTGATGAAACCAAACCATAGAGAACCATCAAGAATAAAAAATTTAATCAACAACGATATGGAAAGTACTTTTCCCACTACAGGGGTTCAACCAAGTGGATCAAATGAAACATTGTGTTATGTCAAAACCAAAACCTTCTGAGATGCAAATGCCAATTAAACCTAAATATTTTCTACGGTTTCACTTTAAATCTTCCATGAATTATGTTGTTGCATTATACCCAACTAACCATAACTACTTAACTAGACCTCATTTACATGTTCAGCTAGAAGAAAAAAAGACAGCTACATATTTGAATGGAGACAATAGCATGTGGTTATGTGAAACCCCAAAAAGGATACCAGACAATGTCCTAAACTGTGTTTATAAGCAAATGGCTAGATGGTCTCATCCCTAAATATATTTTCCTCAACTTCCCCTGAAGAACAGAATATCAAACACTAGATGAGTAGAAACCTTTTAGGAAATAAATTTGACTCTTGATGAAGGATGCTGACAGGAACTGTTATCTTACTATACAAATATAGAGAAAATTTCCCTGATTACAACTTATTAAGTTACAATACTGCAGAGCTTCGAGGTCTGCACCCCCTAATGCCAAAAGGACCCAAGATTATGGCAATTGATAAGACATCCCTCATTCTCAGTCCTCTTTCTTATTTATAGGCAACATGCCTTATTTCTCCTAACTAACTGCCTACTTAGCCGGCCCACTAACTAATGTTTAATTATAGGATGCAATTCATTTATAAAACAATGGCTAATGCATTATTTCACTAAATTATAGAATTCTTTTTTTCACAACTGATGAATAAGAGCAGGATGGAGGAAGCAATATTTCAGGTTTTGGTAAATTCTATGAGAATACCTCATTAAATAAGTATCATCTCTATAACACACCCAAAGCCATAGATCGTAATATCTATTACTAATTTCCAATATAACAATAGGCTAACCTGTACGTCACTCCATTCAACACAGCGAAGAAATTTTGTTAGAGCCCTCTTCTCAGACATCAAAGAAAAGCGAAATTTCCACAAGAGCTGCCTCTCATCTCCACTCAAAGTCCTTGTTGGTGGATGCTTTAGTATTCTCTGAATGGACCTTAACATAAAAGAGCAAACAAAACAGTTAAATGATCACCTATATGCTCAACATGATTAAAAAGTGCAATATTAAAATACTTACATAAGTAGGAAAAGTTGCTTGACAATAGAACCAAGCAGAAAACAATTACGGAAAAAAGGTTTATGTCAGAACTCAGAAGAGCAACAAGTAACACTTCAAACTTTTCTGGATTTTGCAACTAAGACAAATGTAGAAACAATACCGATATTTTCTTTGACATTTTGATGGCTTATTAAATTTTCATTAATCCCACAGGGTCTAAATCACTTGAAAAATTACTGACCACGGTCCAAGGAGCAGATACACAACGGCAATTCTTTCAGATTAATAGATTATCATTTGCAATTGCAAAACTCCTGAGATAAATCTTGACCATATATTGTTGAAGCTAAACAGCAGTTTCTAAACTTAAAAAAATACTAGTTAAATCTAAAATCATTTAGTTTTGATAATTTAACCAACTGGAGCCAGAATTATAGTAATCTATGAAGCATGACCAGTTGACCACAATGAGTGTGCAATTTCATTGGTGGAAATGAAACTTCATTAGAATGTTAATTGTGTTTACTTCATAGTTCATCATATGCCACTTGACTTAACAATTTAAGCATTTGAAGCACTGAAGGTAAATCCTCCATAACATTAATCTGATCATAAATATAATAGGGGAAATCATAATTGGACGTGGAAGTTTAGGCTTACTTTCTCTCATTTGAGCTTGGCTTCAGATCTCTGTCTATGACACCACGGGTCAAACTCCTGGCCAGCTTTAACTGTTTGTGCTCAGAGGGATTAATCTTTCCCACTTCTGGGTCCCAGACAATAACAATATCATTGGTCGAAGCTATAGGGGATGGCAACAAAAAATTTGCACCGGATTCCTAAATTTTTAAGAAAATAAGACTTAATACATGTGTAGGATCGATATCAATGTTAATTATATCATTGAAAAAGAAAACAAATAAACAAAAACATTTGTACCAATAACTTCATGGGTTGTTTGGTAAAAAGGCATCTTGAGACCAGTATGTAGGATACTCAATAACTATGATGGTCTATGTATGGAATGTTAACATTCATAGACACGTAGGATGCTTGCAAATTCAAGGCCACGTTCTAGAGATGCCACACACATTTGAATTTATTTTATATCGCCAGACTATATATTGAGATCCTACATACTAGTGAATTTGATGCAGGTGACAGACAATATGCCAAAAACAGCCTCAAAGTATGCAGTACAACATAATCTTGTTCCATTATACAAACAGATCGGGCATAATTTATTTAATCACATCACTGTAGAATAGCAATTAGTTTCATTAATAATTTTGGAAGCACCTAACTAATACAGTATTTTGTACACTTGAAATCTAAAAGGAAAAAAAATATTAGAAATTTTGAAAATTCAAATACTCTACTGTTTGATAGACAGCAGAAAGGCATAATCCATTGGGTTTTAAAGCTGTATGATAGAGGTCACTGATAAACCACTTGTACACTAAGACACATATGTAAGTTTATTTTGGGGAGGGGGAATTTAAATAAATATAAATTATGATTTTCCGGTCTTTGACCAGGGTAACTAAACAGGCATTACTGCAAAACTAACCCTTTAGACATTGTCACAACTAAGGAGTAAGAATACCTGAAAAACAACTCGATGCTCAAAACTACAGAAGTCCACAACCAGGTATAAATGAGAACTTCCGTTATTCAAGCTTTCATGTTCCTTGATTTTGTCCATAGTTTTGAATGTGAGGCGATCTAGCCAGTCCACTCGTTGAATTTGGCCTCGCTCATACTTATTCACAAGTTTTTCCAATCGCTCCAACTCCCCACGTTCATGCCTAGGGACCTAATGAGGACATATCAGAGTACTGTATGTTTATTTGAAAAGGTTTCATAAAAATAAACATAAAACAAAATGTGACACCTATGAATACAATCACTTAAAATGCATATTAACCTTTCCAGGTGTAGAAGTAGGGAATGTTCCATCTGCCTCTTTTCCTGCCCAAAGCCTAAGCTTCTGCTTCCCAGTTTTGAGCTGCTTTTTGTTGTTAAAGAGAAGAATTGTGGCTCCTCCAATCAATCCTTCACCATGAGAAAGATCCCAAACCTATTTGTACAAGGTTATAAAAAATCACACTTCAAAAACTGTATACTAGTATTTTTTTAATTTAACACGTGATTTCATGAAGTTAAAACAAAAACAAGATTTGTATTATCGCTTTTAATTCATTGACAGACAAAAATTGTCGAATAGCAACTTCTAGATAATGACCTATAACATATTGAACAATCTCAACAGTCAACACCATCTTGAAGGATACACAAATAAGCTTGTAAGCTGCCATTGCAACTTACAGTGAAAGTGAGCTGTGACTGAGCAGTCAAATCCCGATATTTAGCTGTCAATGTGATGAGCTCATTCCAACAATATGATGGTCCCGAGGACTCCAACCTTCACCAGATGATTTAAAAATATTAAAAACCATAAATACAATAAATTGTCTGTATAATATTATCACATTGCTGACACTCACAAAAGAAAACCAAGAGTGATAACATAGTTTGGTGATCTCGGGAGAGGAACACAGGGGTTGAAGAGAAAAGGCGACATGGACGTGATTCAAGTCCCCCCACTAACATTACTAACAACTAATTTACTAACATTTTCGTTTAAAAAACTAACAAAATAAAACCCATCTGATCTATATTCAAATATTTACTTTTAACACAAAAGCTATAAAGGCTTCAATGCATGATATTAAAATAATAATAATAATAATAAAATTGGACACAAGTGATAAATAAGCAAATGAAATATAATCCAGCAATAATTATTCCTTAAATATGTCCTATTGAAATTGGTCCGGCAGCATGGATTTGGTAGGCTTATCTCATGATATAAGCACTTGTGTGAGTGTTTACATGAACTAATAATAATAACATGATATATCCATAATAGCTTATAGAAACACTTTATGTAGGACTTACCCCTTCCCCTCTTTGATTTCAATCCACCCAAATTCTATTTTCAAAGTCAAAATAAATGTAGAGAATATGAATAGCTTTTCAACATATACACCCCAACACAAGTAGCTTATTGAATTTAAACACATACAACATAAACTTCCATACACCTAACTAAACAGCATAAATACTTCAATATAATCTAATAACCTTGTTCTCGTGGGAAGTCCAAATGGTGCTCCATCAATGTACAACGCACACTCCACATATAACTCTCCAGTTCCATCCTCCGTAGAACCATTATTTTCTACAACCAAAAAAATAAAAACACATGAAAATAAGTCTAAGCAAAATAGATAATTCTAAGAAAGTACACCGATCACATAACATTCTAAGAAATTAAACATTCGTCAATTTAATTATTGATTTATTTTCGATCAAAGTCCCAAAATTAGAAATATCGGTGAATTTAACAATAAGAAAATAAAATGAACCTGAATGAAGGGATTCGGGAAGGGGCAAATTGCCTTCGAGGCGCTCGATGCGGAAAGTGACGGGAAGATTGATATCGCAGGACAAGAAGAAGCGAAATTCGTTGCCGGTCATGTGAACTTGTTTTTGGATTGTGATTTTTATTAGGGTTTTTGGTGATCGTTGAACACTTGCGGTGCGGTGATGGAATTGAAGTTCAAGCTTTACAGTTTTACAGGAGCTGAAGCAAAATCACACTCTTTCCTTCAACACCGCAACAGAAGGATACTCTTTTTTTTTTTTTTTTCCTCCTCAAACAGAACAATATTAATATACTCCATCTTTT
>JBBPBO010000002.1:12912109-13103807 GCA_037974295.1 Cicer cuneatum | reverse complement strand
AAGTTAACTAATGTTAAGAAATTAAAAATTAAAAATTTATCCTGAGAAAGAACAATTATTAAACTTTAAAATTAAATAACAAATTCTAAGATATTATTTTTATACTTGATTCTTTTAACATTTGTCTCCGCGCATTTGTTAGTTTTTCCTTTTTTAATTACAGAGAAAGGGTAAATAGATAATTTTTTGTTTATTGAATATGTTTGTTGTCGTTATAATACTCTTTTTAATATGTATTAAATTATAAATAATATATATAATGTATCTTTTGTTAGTTATTTTAATCTTTAACTATATTTATAATTAATTAATTTAATTTTTAAATATATTTTTATTAGTAAATTTAATGCAAAAAATTAGTTAATATTCAAAAATTGTAATTTTAATATATGTAAGATTTACAGTGACGAAGAAACTTAGTAGATTTTTTATGAAAGTAAATTATCCGGCGGTTTTTTTCACGAATTTCATTATATTATTGATTTTTCAACGACAATAACTAATACATATTATTTATTTATTTAATGGTGGAGTTGGCAGGTGAAAAATAGTGTCTGTACAAGGTTTATCCTCTAATAACCATCCACATTTGTTATTCTCCAATAGGTGTATTTAATGGGTTATAAAATATGCAACAACACTTAAAAAATAAATAACAACACTTAAACTTTGATTTTCTACAAGTTGAGGTTAAAGGAGACTCTCTTAGCGTGGTTTAAGGGATTCACACGATGATTTCTTATGAAAAGATATGATGATAATAATAATAATATTATGTCACACACATGAAATTTTCTTCAGCTACAAGGCTTCATTTTATCACAAATATATATACTCTTGGCCTCTTGCTGAAAGCAGGGCTAGTAAGTAATAGTACTATATAATATTCTCAGGATGAAGAAAAATCCCCTATAAAACTAGGACTCTTGGAATATACATGCTCTCATCTAACACAATTACAAATCTAAATCTAAATGCATAACTCTTAGATTCTGCGTTTAAATCATTCCCACAAAACTGACTCGTAAGTGAAAGTTGTAACCTCTATAAGACTATATCTTTGCAATGTGGGACTTGACTTTTTTCGAATATACGAATTTTGTTTATCCAAAACAAAATTCAACATATATCGTGATCGGTTTGAATCCGGTTATTCGATGGCTTCCCGATCTGTAAACAACCGATTGGAGGAACAGTTGGAGTTCTCAACTCACCAAAAGTCTGCCAACAGAATGGATCATATAGATGGTATTTTTCTTGAATAGGTTTTAACTCAACAGTGGTTAAAGAAACATCTACACAAGGCAAACTATCACTGCATGCAAAGTGTACTGGTTTAACTGTGTATGTTCCTTTTATTCTTTCGTAGTTGATTCCTGCTAGTGCCACTGCTGATGTGTGGTTTGTGCATGTTCTTTTGTCACAGTAGAATTGGTCTATCACAATTGGAAGTTGAACTTCTGAAACTTGTATGTTTGAGAATAGTACCCCTTGAACTGACCCTGATCCACCCTGCATAAATTTTATTCAACTTTTTGTGAGAATTATTGGGATTCACTCATCATATCTGGAATGCTTTACTAAGTATACTGTATAATTTAATTGATATCCATTTTCAGAGTCAAGAGTTTTACTCCTAACAAGTACTTAGTCATATCTCACTGCATGATATAGATATTTGAGAAGTTATTTGGATCTGTCTGCGAGTTAGATTTTAGAGATGAAGTCTTTGAAAGGCTAACCATATATTTTAAGATATATTTAATATTTTAAAATATTTGAAAGAACAACTCGAAAAATGAGTAAATAATATCATTTTGTTCTTTTAATTTTTTTAAAATATCAAATATATATCACAATATGAATTTAATCTTCTAAAAATCAACTCACAAACATACTCTAGTTTAGGAACTAATATAAAAAAGTATTGTAAATTTGTAATATAAAAATATGATCGAATATACGTGTAAAGCTTTTAAACGTTAAAAATGCATTTTGGTTGTTCGATCAAAATCGAATGGTTCAAATTTCAAATTCTATATTTTATATTTAAAACAAATTAAAATCTGCTTTAAAATTTAAATTATTAGATCTTGATTGAACGACTAAGATATGTAATCCCTCAAAATAGTCATTATTTTGACAATATATATATATATATATATATATATTTATCTTTAAAATTGACTTTCAATCTTTCATTGAGAACATTTTAGCTAGTGAAACAATTATTTTTTGCATTTATATTGTAGCCTATAATTTAGGGATCTTTATAACCATTATAATGAATGCACATTTACCTGCCATGTTTTGATTCTGACACCATTCATTGAGTTGTGTATGTTGACATCTCTAACAGTAATGTTTGAGACACAAGCTCGGGTGTTATCTTTTCCTAAACTTCCAATGCTAATTCCATGTCCTGGCCCACAATTGACATTGTGTACATACACATTTGAGCATCCAGTTTGTATAGATATACAATCATCTCCTGCACATCATAGTTCAAAACTTTAATTTTCAAAACAACACTTAATTACCGACATAAACTACTTAATTGAACTCTATTTGTCTACATCATTGTAGTTATAACTTTTTATTAGTCTACATTATGTGTCCTATGTTCTGCTAAGTTGGGCCTCAATTAAATGGTTGGTAAGTAAGAACAAAAATAAGAAGTTTCATTTTCTAGTGAAACAAGAATAGTAGAAAAAAATTACAAAAAGAAGAGTTTTATTTTTTGGAATACATATTAGGATAACATTGGATGATGCATCATGGGTTTTAGATTCGACACCTGTCATGTAACCCATAACATTAGTCTTTCCAATTTTTTTCTTCTATTTTAGATTTTAATTTTTTACATTAATTTGTCATGTAACCCATAAAATTAATTTTTACATTAGTCTTTCCAATAAGTAGTTGGAAAGAATTGAAAAATTACCACATGCTAACTTGCTGCTGTGAATCAACACATCTTTGGAATTCTGAAGGTGAATTCCATCAGTGTTAGGGCTGTCACCAGGAGATGAAATGCTCACATCATGGACTAGGACCCCATTACAATTGTCAAACTTTAGATGACACTGAGGACTATTTTGAATTGTTATGCCCGTGACAGTTGGACCATAGCTTCCATAAAATCTTAGTGCCTATACAATCATTTAATTAAAAGACCTTATTAACTTGAATCCAAAAATTAATATTAATTATATAAACATAAATCAAAATTAATACTTCATTCGGTCTTTTTTATAAGAGATAATTTGATTAAAATTTAATAAAAATTGATGCATCAAATTTTAAATCAATCATCTGTTATAAAAAAGACGCGAGAAAATATTAATTAATTGTTGAGTTACGGAGTATAGTTCTCACAGTTGGCTTGTTGCTTGGCATTTTTCTTCCCATCTCACTTTGTGCCTATTAGTACAAATGCATAAATAAATAATACAAAGTATTGGTATAATTTGAGGTAATAATTAACAAAATCATAGCAATTAAAAAATAATTACCGGGAGTGGAGGTGTTTGAGTGTGATTTAAAGGAACTATAAGCTTTTCTTCATCATCTATTGGATTATCATATGGGAAATCTTGCCACCAAACTGAACCTCTTCCATCAATGACACCATTTCCTTGAATAGTAATTCCTTCTAGTTTAGTGAATTCTATCCACTGTAGCATAACTCCACTCCAAGCGTTTGGGTTTGTTGGAGCAATAATTGTACCATCAAGCTGACACAATACCACTTTATAATTAGCCTAAAACTACAACTCAACCGTTTGTTGCTACTTGCTGCACTACCAAATAACCGAAAGTAACACTCACATATATTCATATGATTTAATTTAATTTTTATACAAAAATATAATTTTGATCATTTATTTTTTATTTAATTTTTTTTATTTTTTAAATTTATTTTGGTCTTTTATTTTTTTATTTTAGTGATTTATCTTTTATTTAATAATTATTTTAATTTTTTATTTTTTGTAAAATTATTTGTCATTTTGTTATAAATTAAAATGAATATTACGTAAAAGATAAAAAATAAAAATGAATTAAAAAAAGATAAAATATCAAAACAAATAAAAAATAAATATTAAATAAAAGATAAATTACTAAAATTATATTTTAACTAAATATTTTTCATTGTCAATTCATTATATCTCAAATGTTACTGTCAAATTCTTCGGCCCCTAACCATGGCTTAAGTCCTTTTAATAAAAAACCATGGCTTAAGTCAATGCTAACTCAAAACCACATTGGCTACATTACTAACATTGGCGTTAATGGATGGAGTTATTGAATCCTAACAATTACAATTTGAAACCAAATTGAGCAATAAAAATATCAGGCCAAAATTAATCGTAATACATGATTAAGGAAAGAAAAATTTGATTGCAACAATTGAGATAACAACGGATCTAATTCATGGAATTGGAACCTAAGAAACCAAAATTGCACAATTGTGAAATCTATGGCACTAAAATGCAATTAAACCTTAATATATTTAAATTAGTAGTTTATAATATACTTTTTTACTAGTAAAAAAAAAAGTGGGTGTTAAAGCATGATAAAGAGGACAAAATACACTAACTATTCTATGTTGTGTAATTTTCTAAACTGGCGAAAAAGACAGGCTCATGTTTTTGTCTTTTTGGGCTATTAACTTTGTGATTTGTGAATATTGGGATGTGGTGTTATTGTTTTCACGTGTTACCTACCTAGTCTTGTTTTTTTCTTCCTATTGTTTATAAAAAAACTAATATGTTACTGTTGCTACTTTAAAGTTTTGGTTGTTGTGTTACCTGAAAAATAATGTTGGGCTTACAATATGGGCCCGAGAACGAAATTGGGCCCACGTAGAAGACGTAATTTGCTGGAACCACCATTGTTGATGCCTCTACCTTACATGTAGCTACCCAAGTCGCTTCGAATGCCTGCATTACATTTCAATTTCAGTTTTAATTTCAATTTCATTTGAAGCATGTAACATATTCATCCATAGACTTAAAATTTGTTTTTTTACAGTAAATGTAAAATGCTAATTAAGGTGAGGTGTTAATATGTGCATGTGTGTGTGTTACAGTCTACAATAATTGTAGGAATCGTGACCTAGTAACTGCTGTAACGAGAATCAATCGTCAATAGGGTCCCACTTCTTTGTTTTTTTCTTCTGTCTTTTACAATCTTATGTATTTTTCACTGTTCCATTTTCAATTTTATACTAATTCATTTATCAATTTATGTTCACAGTAAAATTTCTGTTGTTAATTAATTAATTCTCAAGTAGCCTAAAAAAAATCTCAAGTAGTACCCCTAAAATACTCCTAATGACATAGTATTATTATTTGAGTAAAATATGGCAATTCTACCATTAAATTGGGTAGATGAACCATCATCATCCATGGTTAGACAAAGAAAAAGAAATTTGTTTATTCTAGGTACTACGTAGATTCTTATAATATGGAAGAAAAAATGTATATATAACTATTGGTGATTCCTATCATAAAAATAAAAAATAAAAAATATTGTTGATATCAGAATTAATATACATAATTTTCTAAATTTACTATAATAAATTTTATAAAAAAATTACTATAATAATTTAATTATGTATGTATTCGTATTTGTTAATTTCTTTTTATTCACTTAAAAGTGAATATTTACATTTTATTCTTTTTGAAGTTAAAGTGAATCTTTTAATTTTGTAGCAGAGGAACCGAGGAAAAAGATCATGATTTTGTGATTTTCAAACGCCCCTTTCCATAAATTTAAATATATATATATAAAAAAAGGCCTTTACTCTGTTTCTTTTTGCCCGTGGGTTGAAAAACAGGGTGCAATTACCAAAACCAAAATTATACCACAAATTTCCTTTGACAATATTTTCACAACATCATAGCAATAGTTTTAAGTGCTCTTCCTTGAATCCTAATAGCCATAGTGAATAATAATGTACTAATGTTGTAAAAAAAATGTAACCATAAGTACAATTCCCTAAGTAAATTTCACAATGGTAACACTCCAATTTTGTTCAAACTTCAAAAATGTAGTTTTTTAATAAAAATTACTGTAACACATCTTGATTTTGTTAGACTTATCATAAATCTAAACATGCATTAAAAAAATTACCTCGCATGTCCCTTAATTTCCACTAAAACACTAAATTTTGTGACAATTGTTGGTGTTAGCTTGTCATCAAAAGCTTCATTGAAGCCAATTTGCAAAATGTGGTGAAATTCAAAAGAGTTAATTAATTACCTTTGTGTCATCAGTGTTACCATCTCCTTTAGCTCCATAATCTAGCACATTGAAGATAGTGGAATAAGCTTTTGGTGGTGGAGTTGATGGAGAGTATTTTGGCTTAGAAATTGGGGGAGATATTGGAATGCTTTTATGTGGTGGAGGAGAATTTGGTAATTGTGGAACACTTTTATGTGTTGGAGGAGACTTTGGTTTTGAATTTGATCCTCCATTATGGTGATTTTTTTTATGACCATTTCCATAACTATAACTCTTTCCTTTCTTCTTAAACAAAGAAGATGAGAAAGTTATACTTTGTCTCCAATGCTTACCTCTTCTTGCAATGCAACACTCAAAATTTGAAGACCATATGAGAAATGCAATGAGAAGCATGTATGTGAAGCCCTTCAAGCTTAAACCACTCATTTTTAGTGGTTAATATGGAAATGTGACTGAAGAGGTAGAGAGAGACAGAGAGAGATGTTCTTTTTATTGCCAAAACAAAGTGACGGCTATGTTTTTATAATGAGAGGCACTTGAAGGCTTATAATATAAATGTGCAAAATATTCTTCATAATTCTATTTTTTTTCCCTTCTTTTCCTCTTTTATTAATTAGTTTTTTGTTGTTGTTGTGATTTTTTGTTACAATTATCAATATAGTGTTACACATTTGATATTGAATAATAACTAAATTTACTTAAATATGTGATCAAGATTTTGATTTTAGATTGGCGTATATAGAAAAATATTTATTAAAAGAAGTCAATTTTTTAAATGAATATTTATAATTCAAAAAATTAATCTTTAAGTTTCTACTAGAGATATCTTAGACAAACTAAAAATAATTTGATTACAAATTTGTTTAATGCGAGCAATAGGACCTCTATTTCTTTTTGCCACATATCCAAAAAAATGTCATTACATGTGACTAAATATTTATTCTAAGAGTGGTCCTATTGGACCTAATGAGAATGAAAACGTTGATATGGGAATTGAATTTTCACCATAATACCATGTTGTGATTAAATCAAATGGTTTTTTTTTTAACTGGTAATTTTGGCCTAAGCCAGATAAAATTAATCCTTCACAATATTAAGATTTATTCAAGGAGTTGAATTGATTTCTCTTGTTCATATGCATCAACGTCAAACTCTTGATCAGGTGTATGATTGCATTGATATATGTCAAAACAACTCAGTTCCACGGTATTATTAAAAAATATATATATGTATTTGTATTATGAAATTTTAACTAATAATTTTTTTAATCTGTCTATATAAAAATTATTTTAATATCTATTAAAATTGATTACATTAAAATTTTTAGTATATTTTTCTATTCAATTTTAATTTTAATAATTAAATAGATTATTTCTATAACTAAAATTTTAATTTTAATTAAAATCATAACAAAAAAGGTCATTTTAAAATAGATCTAAAAGATAAAACATAAAAATTGAATTATTTTAAATCTAAAATATGATCAAATACATTCATATAGATGACATGTGATTCAACTATTAATTATTTTATTTAATAATATTAAAAGATATTAATTTCTAATATATCTTAGAAGTCTTAGTAAAAACGTAATTATACTATTGGATGGGGCAGTATCTAACTGTTGTCTTGTCCTACTTTTTTTTTTTTCATTTCTCAGCTAAACTTGATTAGTTATTTGCTTAATACTAAATTACCAATTACACAAATTTTAATTATATGAATAATGACAATGGGGATAAGATATTCCTTCAATAGTTGTCCTGTTTCAATATCATATAAACTTTAACCAAATACCATTGGTCCTGAAAATATTCTTATACAAGACTTGTTTCTAAGGTTGATAAGAACTTGAAACATGTTACCCTTTTCATCAAGGAGCTAACCATAAAAATGCATAGTATTACATTCAATTTTGAATGTTTTAAAAATCGAACCAATTATCATTTCAATAAGATTTTTGGATCATAGTTCAATAATTTAAAACTATTTGAACCAACATCATTTCTCCTTCATACAAATTGTGTATATTAAAAATATTAAACATATACTTCTATTAGTAATAATTAGTAATATAATAAATCAAGATGTGATGCAAAAGACAAATGATACACGTGAGTGGGTCTATCATCTATAAGGTGTCAAGAGCAGTGATTATAACAGCTCTTAATGATCACATGCAAACTTCACGGGCCAAAACTTTTTATGTACTTTGTCTTCTTAAGCCATGAGTCATTCTTTCTTATATGATCAGAAAATAAAGCCATTCCTTAGTCTATTTCCTCCAATTTCGGTCTTTCTGTTCCTCTTTTACTTGTTACATCAAAAAAGTGCTATTTTGCTATTGACATCATCAAAGAAATTTGGGATAACAAAAAGTACATTAATCTAATCATTTTTTTACTTGAAAAGAAGGAGATATGAAATCATTATTAAAAATTAAGCTCTCCCTTTAAGAGTTCAATGAAATATGTGTTTGTTTCAATGGTAGAACAAATCAAAAGTGATTTTTCGCATGTTTAAGTATTGTCGGTTAAAATTAAGTTTGTCCCTCAAATTATTTTTTATTTTTATTCAAACAAGTTTAAAACATTTCATTATTAATAATAATAAGAAGAAAAATAAACTAAAAATGTAATAAATTTCCTTGCGAAGTGCATAAGAAATAGATATTATAACTAATATATGAACACTATCATTTGCTATTCGTCTAGAAAAACAACTTTATAGTTGTTATATAATTGTAACAATGATCTACATTTCTTTACAAGAGACTCAACCATTGCATTGTTTGGTAAAGATCCCAATATTTTTCCTCATTTGTGTTCATTTTCCATGGTCTCCACAATACCAACTATTATGACTTGTGCCTCATGGTTGCACACGCAAAGCGAATATTTGGACACACAATTGATTTTGAAATTAGACTTTTTAATTTTTGATTTAAAAGGTAATTTTTACATTTAAATTTATTATTTAATTTAATTTTATATTTTTTTAAACGAACAATTCAATTATATATAAATATATTTAAAAATAAATTATGTTAGGTTGAACTTATTTTTAATCAATTTTACAATGGTTGAACCAAAATAAATTATGTGTAGTACTTGAAAGGATGGATTTGAAAGAAACCCTCTTCACGCCCATAGTTTTGTAGCATTTTTATTTTCATATGGTTTTGGTAGACAACATTTTCTGTGCAAGTGAATAAAACAAAATAAAAAGTACACACTATCATACTAGTGCTCAACAAAATTTCTGTGCATATGCTTCTCAAATCTATTGAGGTCCCTAAAATAGGAAAAAGTGAAATAATTTAAAAGAATAAGCTAATATTTAGAAACCAAACAAATGAACAAAAAAAATATTGCTTTCTTGAGATCGTGTCAAAATCCCTATGTCATGGACAATGCTGATTGTATTAATTTAATGGAAGATTAAGAGGCACATTTCTATTTTGCAGCAACAGATTCAGAGCTTGATTTGGGCTATGATTCTTAAATCATTGTCCTTGCTCATCTTGAAGGACCATCTAATACATTTATTTTATTTCTTATTTTACCAAAATCCTCTGTATATATACAACTCCTTCGGTCTCACAACGAGTCTTCTTTTTTAAAAAATTATTTTAAAATAAATATCATTTATAATTTTAGAGGTCAGATATTTACCATTACCTCAGTTTTTTTAATTTTAAATCACCAAACTATCTCTGAAAATTATAGGGGTCGGGTGTTTACCGTTTTGAATTTTATAAATAGACAAATAACATCTTAAAAATAGAAGACGTTGAATAATACAATCCTTCCGTTAGTTTGCTCCTTGCGAGCTCAATCGTAAGTCAATTTATTGCCACATAAGAGATGAGCTAATGTGTCTAATTTTAAAAATATGATAGACTAATTTGTCTGATTTTAAAAATCAAATTGAAACTCAATTTTGTTTAAAAGACTGAAACTACGTAATCATTGTAATGATAATATTTGCATCTATATAATTATTCTTATTCTTCTTCTACGAACCTTCATTTATATAATTCATTCTTCTTCATCTTTCATAGTGTTCAAATAGTAGAAAATAAATGAATCAAAATTCACTTGTTTTTCTTTCTCTATGGGTGAAAGTTTGAACCCGATAATTCTCACATGTCATTGTAAAAGAAAAGTTATTATTAGAATTGTTGCAACAAAAAAGAAATTTGAAAGATAATTCTTTTCATGCACCTTGCCAAAGATAATTTCTCCATTTTCTTTTGTTTTTCTTTCTCTATGGGTGAAAGTTTGAACCCGATAATTCTCACATGTCATTGTAAAAGAAAAGTTATTATTAGAGTTGTTGCAACAAAAAAGAAATTTGGAAGATAATTCTTTTCATGCACCTTGCCAAATATAATTTCTCCATTTTCTTTTCCCCTTTTCCCTCAATTTTCTCTCCTATTTTTTCTATTGTTATCTCAAAATTTGTTCACTGATTTCTCCAATCTCTCAAAAAAATTCTCCCAAACTAAAGCACAAGAGAGACAAAGCTAAACTGAAATATCACTTTCACAATCTATACCCACTCATGAAGATTAAGTGTTGTCTCAAGAGGTACGTGTCCAAGGAGATGCATCAGGAACTAGAAAAAAAGAATGATAACTCAAGGACTATATTGCAATTTTTAATATGACTGTAGGGATCAAATTTCTAGTAAGTGAGCAATTTCAAGGACTGTTTTGTGTATATTGATTCTCATTTTTGCAGGTTAAAACATATGGATTTAGAGGACCGATTATATACCATGATGTGTTTGGTATAAAACCACCACTCATCAAGGGACCTACACCACCACTCATCAGTAGACCTACACCACCAGTCATAAATGTATCAACACCTCCGCTTATTAGAGCACCGCCACCCATGACAGGACTAACTCCTAGACCATCAACCATTAGAGTGACATTTTCTAAGTCTACTTCAAGAAAAAATGAACCACATTTAATGTATTTCACTCTTAATCCAAAGATGCGACCTCCAAATTCCGAGTACTAAACATATGAGTGAATATTTAAAAAATGAAGTTGTTGAAATATTAAACATTATGAATCGTGTGTTTTGTTTTGTTGATCTTTTGCTATATTTTGAATAATTTAATTAGCACTTATTACTTATTAATCTCTCTTTTGGAATCATTAAGATGTACCTTTAGCAAGGGGTATGAAAAGAATTTCCTTCTAAAGTTCTTATAGTTGCAACAATTGTAACAACAATTTTTCTTTCACAATGACATTTGAGAACTATTGGGTTCACGCTTTCATCCATGGAGAAAGAAGAATAAGTGGTTTTTGATTTTTTCTTCTTCATTTTCTACGATTTAAACATCATGAAAGAGAAAGAAGAATGAATTATATAAATCAAGGTTCATATGAAATCATAGAAGAATAACAAGAGTGGATTATATATGTGGAGATGTTTTCATTTTCAAAATTGGGCAAATTAGCCGCTCTTTTACGTGATAATGAGTTGACTAACAATTGAGCTTGTTATGCAAGCAGTTAACATTCACATGAATCTCAGATGAACTATATTGTTCGACCTCTTTCAATTTTAGAGTGTTTTTTTGTCTATTTCCAAAATTCAAGAGTTAAATATCTAACTCGTACAATTTTATGGTATAATTTGATCATTTACTCCTTATTAATTGACACTAATTTAAAGTTAAATAAGTTTCATTAATGTCTTTTGGTATTTTGTTTATTTTAAAAAAGAATGTCTCAGAGGCTAATTTCCTTGTAATTGTAATCTTTTATGGACTTATTTGCTTATAAGTTATAAATTTCAGATATCAAATTGAATATTTTATATTTCCTAGCAACAATGTTACATAAACACATTCAAACTAATGTCTTCCATAGCAATGATTCAAAATACAAAATATAAACATTATTGTCAAAAATATAGTTCAATATTTTGACTTGACTCCCTAATGACTCAATTTGTCCATCAATCTTGCCTTCAACACCTCTTCACTTCCATAGTCCTTAGATAATGAGACTAGTTTGTCCATTATTCTTGCTTTCCAAACATCATTGGCTCCATTCTCCTTAGTTGAGATTTATTTTACCAAATTGTTAACCTTGCCTATCAGCTTTGCCTTCCACACATCTTGGTATGTTTTCCCAATAGAAGAAAAATAACAATGTATTATATAGAATGAGATGTTACTGATGCAATATTGACAAAGTTTTCATTTTTTTTTTGAATTGAACAAATTAACTCCTCTTTTACGTGACAACAAACTGAAGGTGCAAACACGAGAAGGGGGGGTTGAATTGTGTTTGACTTAACTTGAAACTTTTCCTGTTTTAATACTTTCAAAACAAAACTTGATTTATAATTAAAATAGAGTTAGCAGCGGATAAAAATAAAAATAAAAACTCACAGATTTTATACTGGTTCACCGTTAACGAGGCTACGTCCAGTCCCTTCGCCTTGAAGGATTTCACTAATTCAAACTTGAATTACAACCTTGCTACTGACCCTCCAAGTCAGTCTTCTCAATAGTCTAACAATCCTAGACTTCTTGAGGAAAAACAGCTCCTGTTCTTCAGCCAATCTGACACCCCAGATTGTAGAAGAAATCACAACACTATGAATCTAATTGCCAAGTAACCTGCTACCTCTACTGACTCCCACAGCTTGTAGACTCTACTTCAACAACTTAGATTTGACACAGTGGAACGAAAACAACAAGAGTACTTGCTTTAAAAACTAAGACTCAACAATTGACTTATATGAAAATTTGAGAGTGTTTGCTTTTGAAGTGTATGACCCTTTTGTGATTTTCGATACTAAGTAATCTGCCTTGTGCCTCCTTTTATAGATGCTGATTTGGGCCTCTTCCAATCCTTAAATTCGAGCTAAATATAGCTAGATTCTCTGTAAAAATATCTTGACCAATTGGGCTTTATTTAAATAAAAATCATATCTTTTTAAGCCTTAGATTTGTTTCATATCTTAACTGGCCAATCAAATCTGTGCATTGCTTCCCGCCACAGCTCCTGACTTCCATGCTACTCCAATTTAATTTATAACAAATCTTTTATAATATTTTGATAAAAATATCATGAGATCTTCACCATTAATTCCCATGATCAAATCTGCACCATTGGATCTTCATGCGATAGTCCACAGCTGGACCAGCTTGATTGCTATGCTATTGTCCTCTGAATTCGGCCATTCCTGGACCACACTTCATAGCCCTCTGATCTTCTGATTTCAGCCTTCCTGGATGTGCGCCTGATATGCTATGAACTTCTGGATTCGGCCATTTCTGGACTGCACAGCCTGTCCCTCTGATTTCGGCCACTTCTGGGCCATGGTCTGATTTTCTGATCTTGACCATCACTGGACTCAAAAAATTATTTCTGAACCATTGATCTGGATATTTTTACTTTGATCTAGACAGATTCTGGAATTTGGTCTGGAACAAACTGAAATAAACTTGATCAAAAAATATTTCAGTCTGGACATTTTACCTTTAATTTTGGACCAGGTCTGGGTTGATTCTGGAACTCATTTCTTTTGTTCTGGACTTAGTTTCATGCCCTAAATCATGCTATCTTATGGTCTGGGCCAAATCTGGATTGATCTTCATGTTCTGGACTCATAAACATACCTTCTGGTCAAGTCTGGAACAAGTCTGGGCTGTGTAATTTTTACTGCCAGGCCATCTTCTGGTCAGAATAACTTCTGGAATAAAATTGATATTTGATTCCTGTTTGTCTTGATCAACTCTCCTTCTGGCAGGCTTTCCAATGATATGATCCATGTTTCATTTTGAATTTTATTCCTTCTGATATAGGCCTGCAAAGTTATCTTCTGGTTCAGTTTAGTCATCCTGAAACATCTTCTGGAAATTCCAGAATTCATTTTCCTTTGATCTTCTGCTTCTGATTTCTTCAGTTTCTGATGACATTTAATTTAATGATTCAAGGTATAAAATAAGTTTACATTGAGTGCTTTTGTAAACATCAAAATCCTAAGTTTTAGAACCAACTTGGTTCCAACACAAACAAGTTAGCTAAAAGCTGAACTCGCCATATAAACGATTAACATTCATCTCAATTTCGTCAACAAAACAAACTAAAGAAAATACATTTTTTAACTTCAAGATATTAATTGTCTATTTCTAAAATTCAGAGGTAAATACGTGACTCCTATTATTTCAAGAGACAATTTAGTAATTTCTTCAATAAAAAGTCAATAATTCAGTTCCATTATTTATAAATACTTAATAAAAATATTAACAATGATTAATTCCCGGCCGGGAAAAGGAAGAAGTGAGGAGTACGGCACGAGCTTCGTAAGCGTGTTTTTATGCTTGTGTCTATCTCGTGAACTTTAAAGTTGCCTCGTGAACTATTTATATATGCGCACAAAGATTATTATTAATGTTGCTTCTGCCCATTATTAACTTGAGAAAATGTTTGTGACCAATTGTGTGTTAAATTATTTCATGCTTTCAAGTTGGAGCACTCACCAACGCCACCTATCATTTGTTCCCTCTTCTTATTAGCATTTCATCTATCCAAGGAGAATGATTTAAAATGATTTATAGTTAAAATTCAACCTTTTAATTTTTTTTTATTAAATAAATGTTGTTCATACATATACTTAGTTTTTGTTTTTATCTCAGTACAACGTTTGATCTTCTGTAGTGTTATGATATTTGTTTCGTTCCGATTAATAAGTTAATTTTAATTAATAGTAAATTTAAATTTAATCAATAATTTTAGCGTTTTTAATATTACATTTTTATAAACATATATATTTCAGATACTTCAATTTTTTCATATTTATAAGTTTTATTATAATTGAAGACATTATATCATTTTATGTTACTAATTAAGTACTCCAAATTTTTTTTATAAATTTATTTATTTATTTTAATTTTAACTTAAATACAAGAATATCAGTTTTTAAAATAAAAAAATTAGAGTGAGCGAATTGGGCACAGAAATATGCCCCCACACAAATAATTATACATAGATAGCACAATGTACCACCAACCCCAAATTAGTTATATATTTCATGGGTTCAAAATATGAGTAAAAAAATAAGTGGATGTATTTAGTTTAACGTAACCTTAAATATATCAATTTATTTTTTATATATTTTGGATAGAAAGTTCCTTAATCTCATTAGATAATTGCATTAGCTAGTTTCAGCTTCAAATTGGTAAAAAAAATTGATTCATGGGATAGGATTCGATTTCTTTTAAGTAAATTCAAGTTTGAGTTTTGACAACCAAAAAATATTGGATTCTTACATTCACTCGACTTGATTTGAATCAAGTTTTTTATTTCATAAGGTGTGAATCTAAGTTCGTAATTTTAAGTGAGAGAATTTAAATATATGTTAAGACAATTGTAAAATAATTATTAATATTATTATTAATAATAAATAAAAATAATTTTTATTTCTCCAATATTTCTTAAAGATAATTAAGGAATTTTAATAAAAAATTTAACTAAGGAGGGTTTAGAGCATTTCCATTGCACGTCACTTAAGTCTTCTCTCAACACTTAAGAAATTCAAAGTGACATGAAGACCAATCAAGGAATTAAAAGTAAATTAATTAAGAGACTCTTTATTGAAGATGATTTTAGACCAATATTTTCTCCCCATTTGATTTTATCTTGAAGCCATAATTAGTTGTTTTTAGAGCTTGGGGTGGAAACTTTCAACTACGTTAGCGAACCTCACAGTGGAAGAAGAAAAGCTATCGTGGCACATTGAGAAAACTAAATCAAGCAAAGGAAGAAAAAGGAACAACATAACTTTGTTTTATTAGGGTTTTGTCGCTCAGGCATATAAACGCACAAAGTTGTCCTCTTCCATGGAGCTTCAATGCAAATAGGCATGGTAAAGGGGTGAGGTTTGCCTCTCCACTTCTGCATCTGACTAATTAAAGAAAATTTGTCTCATGTATTTTATCAGACGTGAAATTTAAATTTACATCTCCGTCTTCACTCGCACTCATTTATATATAATAAATTTAAAAGTCATATTTATTATGATTAATATAATAAAATTATTATTATTATTATTATTATACAATAATAAAATTTAAAAAATATTGAATATATCGAATATATATATATATATAAAATTTAAAAATAGCAATAATTTAATTAGGGTAAACCACGATTTTAGTCCTTGAAATTATAAGATACAATCATTTTAGTTTATGACTTAACAAAAACTCAAATTAGTCATCGAATCATCAAAATGTCAGTCAGTTTAGTCTCAAACATTACAATAATCATAAACTATTTATTTAGTAAATTGTATCTTTTAGATACTATTTTGATGATTCGATAACTAATTTGGATTTTTTATTTAGTCAGGGACAAAACTGACAACGTCTTATACTTTTAAAGACTAAAATAGTAGTTTACCCAATTTAACTACTAGCGGAACGAGTTCGGGTAGATATCAACATTCTCAAATCTGTCTCCTCTTTCGAGTTTTAATTTAGAGAAAACCTTTAACTGCATCTAGTCAAAGCGGGGTTTTGCCGCCCAAATCAGGACAGATGGGTATATGCGGATGCAGGTTGTACTGTCATCCCTAAATGCGAACTTCCCTTTAACCACACACAAATTATTCTCTACTGTTTTTGTCTCAATAGGTTCAGTTAGCTTCTTCATCGACTCAACCGATTCAATTAGCTTCTCAATCATTTTCTTCTACAACCTCGGATACAAAATCATTTGCACAAGTACTAATTAATGTGCACGAAATACCCACAAATTGGCTGCCAAAATAATGTTGGAATGATGATGAGCTCTCGATCAAGATTTCAAAGGAGGATTATCTTGTTGGGTTAGAGTAATGCAAAAATCATTTACATAGTCGGGTAGTCAGGTAACATTGGCAAAATGTAACTCTCCTATCAAAATTGATGTCTCACGTAGTAAATTATGATCTTTATGGAAGTCCGTTCATTATTGGATGTAATCCCATTAGGGAAAGATGTCATGAGTTTGCTTTTGAATTTATCGAGGACTTACGTAGCGTGCATTGATAAGCTCTTAAAATCTAAAACTGAATTTTTTGTGCCTTTTTACTTGGTGGACCCTAGCTTCTAATTCGTAGTCACAAAAGCAAACAAATGTTCAAGTGAAAATCTAGAATAAAAATTGAGATTATTGATAAAATAAGATTGCCTATATATCTAAATGAAGCTGCGTGTATCTTCGAGTTTTAATAGACATTAAAAAAATTGGGGGGACATAATCGGAAATGAATATTACGATGGATTTGTCTTTAAAGATAATTTGTTGTAGATTAGTGGTTAAAAATAATTTAAAAAATGGTTCTTCTTGTTTTATGAATATATATATTTTTGTTAAGTTTAAAAATAAATATAGATGTATGAAAATAAATTTTAAAAGTGATTTTTATATTTAAAAAAATAAAAAACAAATAAATCAACTATAAATCACCGTTATAAAATCAGATTTTTTTATTTATGAAATCTCTTTTGCAGATGATAATTTTCTACTCTAAGAAAAGACATACATTAGTATATAGTTTTGAAAACATAATATATTAGTAAATAATTTTTAAGCAACACGTGGGACCATCTATTTGAATTTGGCGGCAATATAATGCAAATGTTGGTAATGATCGAAAATGTGCTGCGATTACACTCTACTTATAGATAGTAACAGCTTTTTGATTCACGGATCAATCTAGAAATTTGAAGCTGAATTTCTGTAAATAAAAAACTAATGTTAATATTTTAAAAGGGTATACGAATCATGGCTTCTTCATCTGCATGTGAAATTTCAGTCTGATAAAGAGCCCATTTGCCAGCGTGTTATTTCTTTTGTGGGTTTTTTCAAGGGTACCCCAATGTAAACATTGTTGCACTATAGATAATTCTTTTTAACTATTATATTAATAAATTCAATCATATTTCATTCGATTTAATAATGAAATTCATTGATTCACAAATCTAATTATATTCAATATTATGTAAAATATGTTGAGATATTAATGTGTTAGTCAGATTCTGAAAAGAGAGAAAAATTATTAAAAAAACAAAAACGGTTTTTTTTTTTGTATAATAAATAAAAACGGTTTTTATTTGATGTGAACATTTAATGTGTGATAAAACGGTTTTGAGCCAACTTCACTTTAACTAATTGGTTGTCAACGTGTTATTATGTGTTTAATATTTTATTCAAAATTAATCATAAAACTAGAGACAAAGGTGTAATATTTTAATATTAAAATTTCATCTAATTCCAACAAAATGTTTGTAGTGATCTTTATGTCTATATCCTAACGTCCTTACAGAAAGACATTAGCAATATAAATTCACGGATCACTTTGAGCCCCTAAAGGTTTAGCTTCATCAATAATTCTTTGAAGTAAGAGATCACATATACCCTTTAATGTAGGTGTGTGCGTGACCCTTATCCCACGACAAATAACGATGCGACACATTACAATGAGACAACAACTTCATTTTGGCTATGAAAAGATCAGTGCTTTACCCATGTGCCCTTTTTAGGTTTTTGTCACTGTAGAATGTTCATTGTGTCTTTTAGATCAGAGCTGCCAAATTTGCAGTACCATATCTACAAGTACTAAATTTATGCAGGAGATAAAAAGGATGTTGTACATTTTAAAGTTGCTGAAAAAAATAATTAATTGTTTTTATCAAGAAAATCTTAGTAAAATTGTTCCTCGTTAAAATTATATTGTCAAACTTTTATTCACAGCAGCAATATTTCATTAAATATATTAAAATTAATTTAATATACTAGTTACATTAGAATATTATATTTAGAATAAAATATAAATGTAAATAATAATTAAAATATTAATATATTTTGTTAAAAATTTAGTTAAAATATATTAATTTTTTAACTATTGTTTTTAATTATATTTCATTTCGAATATAACTGTATTCAACACTCATACTAAAATTATTCTTTTTTATTTTTATTTTTATACAACTAAAATCATTCTTTCTTTTAATTTATTTACTTTATTGAACTTTACTATACTTCTCACTATACTAAAAAATCTTAATTTAATTGTAGTTTTAGTCTATCTATTTTTATCAATTTAAGGAATTAATATCTTATTTTAAAATATGATAGTTTTGGTTATTCTATCAGATTTTTGAACTAAAAATTAATGACGTGACATATTTTAAATGACGTGATATACAATGTCATGATATAGAATATCATAATATATAACCACTTTAATGTATTAATTATTTATATGTCATAATTAAATTATAAAAATTAATAATTTGTGAAGTGAAAACTAAAGTTTTTAGATGATTTTATTATAATTTCATAAGTGTTAATTATTCAAAATCATCGTATCATTTGTCGCGTCATTTAAAACATGTTACATTTTCATTATTTAGTTTCAAAATCACAATGAGAAACAAATACTATCATATTTTAAAATAAAATGATCAATTTCGTGAGTTGATAAAATAGAAAGATTAAAACTACAATTAAATCAAAAATATTATAAGAAGAGAGACTAAAATCACATTAAAAAATAGACTAAAAATATAATTAATACTTTATATATATATATATATATAGTAGTCATTGTATTTCACGACCATTAATAAGGGCAATGAATGATTCTTGACACAATCTTCTTTTAAATCATACCTCATATCACATATGTAAAAGGAATCAATTATCTCTATATATAAAGGAAAAAACAGGGGACCATATTGCTTTTTATAGTGACATACATACCAAATACAATCAAAACTCAACAAATGAAAAGACAAAGCTGTTTTTCAATTTCAACTAAACAAATTGGCAGAATCATAATTTATAACATACCATTTTTAAAAAAATTGGTGGTTCATGCAGGCAATCAATTAACGTTTCAATTCAAATAAGGAATATCCGGAGCATTTTTTTTCATACTAATGTTACATTTAAGATAAAAAAATTGTTTTTGCTGGATATGACTCGTTTACTTTTGTTCTTGTGGTAATCTTATAAACTAAATTATAATCATTTAAACATAAATTTTAATCTATAACTTTAAGTTTAAATAGTAGAAAGACATTGCAGTTACTATGATATCTCTAAAATAATATATATATATATATATATATATATATATTTGTCTCAAAATAATTGAGTTATTTGATCATTTTATACGTATAAAAAATAATATAAATAAAATAGAAAATATTATTTTTACTAATTATTCTTATTAAATATTGATGAATTATCGATGTCATAAATACATAATAAAAAATATTATATTAAAAATTATGTAAACAATATTAATTAAATAATACAATTAAATTAAAAAAATGCATCAATTATTTTGAAAGTAATAAATATATGAATTGATGGTATGTCCTTTATTGTTGACCTTACATCTACATTTTGAATAATGATTTGTTGTTTTTATAGTCACATCTATCCAATGTGATGCTAAGATCTCATCTAGATATCACACTTTTTGTTCAAAGTTTTGAAACCATATGACATGGGTAATGCAGCATGACCGGCCTTTGGTTTTTTGAAGTTCAATCAGGTTACTCAAAAGTTAAATAATGCTAATTAGTTTAGCCATTAAAACAACATTTTGTTAGTGTCATTTTGTTTTTGCTAAATTCGTTAAGAAATACAATTCTGAAATAAAATACAAGTAAAAAGAATAATTGAAAATTAGATGTATTTGAATTTTATTTTTTATCATATACATTAACTTCTTAATTATTTTTTGTTTATATTTTATTTTAAATAGAGTAATAGTATTTGGGATGCTACCAGCTCTATGCATATTATTGATATCAAGGATTTAAATCTCATTAAGATTCGCGAGGATAATCAAGCATGGTTGACGTGAATTCAATTGAGGTTGTGTTGTGGTCTTAGAAACATTAAATGTTTCACTAATTATTTAACTAGTCAATTGTAGAATGACAATAATTAAGTATTGAACATTATTATTAATATAAATTATGATCTATTATAGTAAGTACCGAATAATTGATGAATATGTATTGTAATTTGTTTATGTATATATTGTGATGGGTTAGACCATTTTATTAAGTTCAATGAAAGGTTGCCACCGTTTAACTATTTAATCGTGTCTAATTAGATGGTTAACTTGCTGTTAAGAACTCTAGACAATAATGAAAATAATTCACTACTAATACCATACAAATCTTATTTTTATTAATCCAAAAACTATGTCGTTCTTGAATTATCTCATAATAGGTAAAATGTGTTATAACTTATTTATTGTTATCGTTAAATTCCATCATCAAATACCTAATATCATGGTCTAATTAAATTACTCAAATATACCCTATTTGATAGCAAGGTATTAAATTATAGTTGAACCCTTCCCAATCTTTGGCACTCCCTTCGATCGTTATTATAAGAAGAAAAAAAAAATAATTTTACGAATATTAAGAAATGTAGTTAAATATAATTAATTTTTTATATTTTATATAAAATACAAGTCAAATTTACTAAATTGTCTCTTTTTAATGTCAAACACTAATCTATTAATGTTAAATATTTTGAAATAAATGAAGATATATTATGAATAATTTGATTAAATAATTCAAAAGTAGTTATTTTTTGCTTACAATATTGATAGAAATTTAAATAATTTTTTTACTTATAAGAGGGATTAGATGATCAAATGTAATTTGTGATTAGTGCAACTTTAATAGAAGTTGTGCTAAAGAAGGTATATTTATAACTCAATTTAAATTTAAATTGAAATTTTAACGTTTCTAAAATTTTCTTAAAACAGTTAAGATGCTGACACGTGGATGAGTATATATTAATGACAAAATAAAATTATTGTAATTAATTTCTCTTCTTCATCCCCTTATTAATTTTAGAACCATAGTTTTCATAGTCTTAAAAAAAAAAACCTAATATTAAGTTATGGTCGCAAAAACACATTGATAGATATAAACTTAAGACTACTACCCTCTTTGATAGCATCTAACACAAACAACAAAACAAACCATTAGCAAGCAGCTGAAGAAACAATATCCTCTTTGTTATTTTTCCTTCTAATGTTTTTCTTCTTTTAACTGAATTTGTTAGCATATTTTGTGTATTAAATTTGCATTTCAAATGGTCCCAACTGATTACATATGATGGGGGACCATGCTGTCAATGTCTTGCAGGCAGGATAATATAAACTGTTCTGTAGAACTCATGTGTTTGTCTCTTTTAATACACAAGGCCAAATAACAAAATTGACTTATCTGCGATTTTAGTTCACTATTTTAAAATTTAATAATTTTAATTTTTTATTTTAATTTTTTAATTAAAAAAATATCGATTTAATATATTTTGAATAACGTAATATATGATATTGTAGAATAATTAACACCTATAAAATTAAATTTTTTTTATAAAAACTAAGTTTTCAACTTTAATTTTGTTTCGTTTTTATAATTTAATTAATAATATATAAATAATTAATATATTTAGATGATTCTATATTATGTATGCTACATTAATTAAAATATATTAAATCGTCAGTTTTTAGTTAAAAATACTCCCTCCGATTTTGAATATAAAAAGAAAAAAAAATAATCTTTCATGGTCCAAAATGTAAGCAATTTTCAATAATTTTTACTATATTAAATAAATATATATATATATATATATATATTTATAATACCTTTCATTTAATTTAAACTTTTCTAATCCTATTTTCAATTTCATAATTAATGCATTTTTGTTTACAAAATATTTGAAGGGTAATTTTGAAAGTTGACTTATTTATTTTTCAATACCAATAAAAATTGGTCGGTTCTTTAATATGTGTATCATCTTTTTATTGTCGGGGAGTACGAGGGAAAAATTAAAGTTGTTGATTTTTAAAATAAGAAAATCAATTCTATGAATTGGTGAAAATAAGAAGAATAAATCTGTAAAAAAGAAGCCAACAAAATTTTAACTTCTTTTTTTATGGTCAAAATATTATTAACTAAACTGCTTAAATTTCAATTGAATAAAGTCCCAAAATAATTTTCAATGCAATTTTAATTATTTTTTTTATACTGCTTTTCAATAATTATAATATATAAATTTTTTAAAATAGTATTATACTTTACATGAATAATAATAAAAAATCTACTAATAATTAAAATGAATAGTTCGTGAAGATAAATTCTTAATTTCTTCTAATTATTTCATAACGCGAGTTTCTCCAAAAATAAAGATTCTTAGATGTTTTAATTTTAAAAAGTGTTTGACACACGAATTAATATTAATTCTACGAAAATTAGTATATATAAAAATGGCAAAACAAATTTTGCACTAATGAACATTATAAAAAATGTCTTTTATTGGAAATCAAATTTCTCTCGATATGAAGTACTTTTTACATTTTTTGTGGGGGTGTATTGTAAGAAAGCATTAATTTGATTTACTATGATTGATTAATTTGTGTGACTCCACGTAAAAGATTGTTTTGAATACTTTACAGTAAGATGGTTTTTTTCATGTAAAAATAGAAAATGTCATTGCATAATTTTAAAACTGTGCCCTTTGAAATTAACCATAATAAAATTATAGGCCTTTTAAACATAATTAAACAATTTTTTTACGAATCCAATATTAAATAACATACAAATAAATATTAAATATATTCACATAATTGTGTAATTTTTTATTAAACTAATTAGTACTTAAAAGTAGAGTGAAATGTATACTTTAAATACTAATTTTTTTTAATATTAACTAAATCAAAAGTATAAGTTTAAGGCTTAAAAATATTTGAAGTCTAAATGCGATTTTATTTGTCTTCCCTTTGAGTTGGACTCAAGAATATATTAAATATATCACTAACACGGATATCAAGTCACTAATAAATAATCATTTGTCTATTATTATAAACAAAAGTAACAATCAATTTTCTAGATATCATATAGAACATAAGTCGAGATTAACTAAATTATCTATTTTAAATGTCAAATATTCAACTATTCCATATAAATATTTTAAAAGTCAAATTTTTTTAAGAGATATTTTAAAAGTTGTTAATTTTTTATATATTTGCCTATCATGAAAGTATCCTTGCATATAATAAAGGCTGCTGAATAGAAACTTGGTAAAATATATATCACTTGTATGCAATCCATTTTCATTTAGAACACACAAAATGTTGCAAATAAATCACATAGAAAAGAGTTTTGAATATTCCATTATTGTTTTCAATTACTTATAGTCTTAATTATTTTATTCTACCGAGAATGGATTTCAGTAATCCAAAGATATATAAATTTTAATCGATAATTGTTTTATTTAGGGTTCAAATTCTGATTCTCTTAAAGAATTCATCCTTCACTAAAATTCATCGATCACTTGAGCCAATCACTCAAGTAAATTAAGCAATATACACCTCTATACTAGTCGTTTTTATCGATCGACATATTGGACAAACATTGACAAATGCATCACAATCTTTACACAAGCAAAGGTGCCTACAAGGCATCAAGAAAACACAAACCTCATTTTCTTTGCATGCTTTGCAAGAAAGATTATCAATGCCTTGGTATCTCTTGTAAATAGATTTCATCGCCGAACTTGAAATGTTCGACGATGCAACATCGTCGATTTCGCTGTCACCAAACCCTTCCTTTCCATATGAAATTGCTTGTTGAAGATTGTTCCTTAACACATTCACAACTGATTCATTATACTTTGCTCTATAATGCCAGTTTTGTTTTTCAATTGCCACTTGCTTTATTCTCTCTGTTAGATGCTTGTTTTTACAGTTCATGTTCTCTATCTCTGCATCTTTTTCTTTTAGCTTCTTATTAATATCTTTCTCAATGGAATTAAGGAGACAAGTCATGTGTTTTTGCTTCATATCACTTACTCCTTTTGACAATTGTTCCTTCTGTAAACATTCAAACAATGCAAATTAACTAAAACAAGAATCATACAAAATTAATATTTTATCATAAGATAGCATCTATTAATACGAAAACAAATTCTCAAAATATTTTGAATCCTATAAACCTCTACCAATCAATACCACAAACTAGAACAGAAAAAAAAATGACAATCAACATGTGCAACTATGTTCTAATTAGGGAGAACTCTAAATTTTTATGATAGTAAATTTGAACTTTAAAAAAATTGTATTGATATCCTTAATTTTACATACTGATTATTTTAAAATTTTATATTTGCATCAATTTTGTGATTTATGTTACTAGTTACTAATACATCGTTTGCTGATAATCTATAAAATACCATTTTTTATTAGGCTCGATGTTTTAGATTCGAAGAGAGTCTCTAAAGATACCGATACTAAGACACTAAAAAAAACCAAAATCTATATTGATATATTACCTGAAGTTTAATATATTGGTCCAACTCTTGTTGCTGTCTATCAAGTTCGGTTCTGATATTGTCACCAACAGACAATATGATAGAAGGTGTGGCAGTTATTTCATCATCATCATATGAAAGTCTAAATCCTGTTGACACATAGTTAGGATTCAAAATACTCGTTGATCTGTCAGGATTGTCTTGAAAGATGTTGTAATTTAAGGAAAGTTGAAGTCTTTGCTGCTTTGAGATATCTTCCAAATCCCTGCTTTGCTTATTTGGCAAAATTGTGGAATTGATATGCTCATTTTCGAAGTTTACTAGATCAACATTACATCCAACTTGTACTGTGTGACACAAATTGCATGTTCATTACTCAACGATGAGATAAAATTATAGATAAAATACAAGAACTATCTAAGGGAAATAAAATAAAATTTAGCACAAAGTTTAGTCAAATAGTGTGACGTTATTGGATTGTAGTATAAGCTGTGTAACAAAATTTGAACAAATTACTGTTATTATAATTTCTAAAGAAAATAAAATTTAAGAAACCGTATAAAATAATGATTGGAACATAAGTAATAATTTCTGATTGTACAACACAAAACAAGAATATCATAATATCAAAGTTAGTGGTGGAAAAAAATATCACAGGTTTATATATGGCACCAATGTTGTCAAATAAAGACTACAGCGCTATTGCACAGTAGAATTTGAAAAAATTGCTATTGATTCATTACATGCTATTTAGTACAAAGTTTTGTCATTTATCAAATAATGTGACATTGCAGTATTGTTGTCTAACAGAATTTGAACAAATTATTATTTTCAAAGATTTGCAAATGAAAACATTGGATAGGACGTGACAATTGATACATGTAATTAAAAGGGCATCACCGTTCTTGAGTGTTAACAATCAACACTAAAAAATGGCACATGATAACTACCAACAAAAATAAACATAGATCATGTACTACAAAACTAGGTGAACATACCTTAATATTATCCTCTTTCATCCCTATTAAAAAAAAGTGGAATTGATGACACATAGAAAATGAAAATGGTACTTAATATAAAAAAAATCCCAAAACATAGTTTATCAACAAGTGCATAACATAAAACACATTGAACCAAACACATATCCTACTAAAAGTTAAATTCAACAAAACATATATATATATATATATATATATATATATATATATATATATATATATATCACACATGATAAAAGGAAGAAAAAATACTCACAATTTTCAAACATTTGCAAATGATTTGCTGCATTACTTTGACACTGAAATTGAGTCTCATCTAAGAATTCAGGATGAACACAGTTTCCGTTGTTTCCCCCAAACATTACCCTATAAAATAAAATTGAATGACTCAATTTATCTATATAGCTTAAAATGTGTATTCTTATTGAAGGTGCCAATAATTATATACAACAACATACGTGAAATTTTAAATTATGAATAGGCAACATCAAATACTCCAACATCATTAATCAAATCAAAACAATATTTTAAACTAAATATTAGGAGATTACGATATAATACAAAATGACATCAAAAAGTTATTTGGATATTAAGAACCTTTGTTGATTGATTGTAACTTTGTAAATCTCTTGAAGTGGAAAATAAAAACTACAATCCAATCAAATGCAAACCATTAAAATCAACTCAATAATCTAAAATTAAAAGACAAAAACTTTTCAAAATTAAAGGATGGAACAACATTTTTGACAAAACCCCATCAAATATAAATACCTTGAGATTCAAAATTTTCTATCACGATAGAAAAATTAAGTTGCTGAACAGAAGGATCTCAAAGAACAAAGAAGAAGGTGAGAGGAGACAATTAAAAAAGATATTGCATGAGAAATGAAGAGACAATTATTTATTATATTTAATTTAATTACAATGCATAGAAATTTAAAACCATTTCTTTATCGTGTGACTATATAATTGAAATAATGAATATTTTTATTTTATTTTAGTTTATATGGTTTTTGTGTTTTGTTGGATAATTAATCAGATAATCCAAAGTGAAGAGGAAGACACACCATTCTTTTCGGAATTCCGCTCATAAAATTACTATTTGTGTGTCATGCATGACATAATGCATGTTAATTTACATTGAGTTAATTTCTAGTACTAAATTTTGCTTTGAATAATCTTAAAAGACATTTTCTATTGTCAATGACGTACTACAAATTTGTAATTTAATTAACATATATAAATCTAGAGAAACCAAAAAATATATATTGTTTTTTATGCACTTTTATAAAATTATAAAAAGGTTCTCTAGTTTTTAGTAAAAAATGTATCATTAGAGACCTCTCAAAAGCTAAATCAAATATATTAAATCTTTAATCAAACACATTGATGAGAAAATTAAAATAAACAGATCTATGTGACCATTTCATTTATAAGTTGGATATGTGATGGATTTGATCATGTCATAAAATTAAACATATTGAATCGAATGTGATATTATTGAAACAATGATAAATTAGTTAAATCGGTCTGAATAGGTTTAGTTTGACTTGAGAAAGAAAGAGTAGTTGAGAAACAAATAAAAAAATTAATTTTAGTGTAGATTAAAAAATAAGAATGTACTAAACCATACGATTAATGTATTAGTACATGATGAACTACTATATATTATATGAAGATTTTTTTATTTTATTTTATTTTTATAACTTTTAAAATACTTATTGATTCAACTAATAAGTCACTATTTCGACATATTGAATTGATATACATAAAATATATGCAGATTTTATTTGTGAAAAAAAATAAAATTAAGGGAGAACATATTTCTAAACCTAATTTTCTTGTATCCTTTCACTGCAGGTACTACTAAATAGAGGGAGAAAATTTTCTAAACCTAATTTTTAATATCCACTCAATATGTAGGGTATGCAAACGTATAATTAAAGAGAAATATTTATTTTAGATCGATAAGATGGTTTGATGGTTTAAGGAAACAACATATGAGAATCAAAAGATAAAGAATTGCAAATTTAACTCTTCACCAACATTTCTATAACTAATTATAAATATTTTCAAATAAAAAAATCTAAAAGTTAAATTACACCCTTGATCATAATAGTGTGTCTAGAACCTTGGGTCAACAGTGGCTTCTGAATGAGCAATATAGTCTTTGAAAGAGAGATGGAGAAAATGATTGATCCATGAATTTTAAGTTATGGGGCTATATATATATATATATATATATATATATATATATATATATATATATATATTAAAGATAAAAATATAACAAAATGCATTTTAAATAATAAATATACATCTCAGTCTATAATCTATTTGCCTGATCTCAATGTAATCAACATGCATTTTTATACACATTTAGTAATTAATGATATAATGCTATATATGGATCCTTTTTAGTAAAGTTGTGATTCATTTCTCAATTCTCAACACCTTGCTTTTTGAAAGAAAATAATTGTTGTCATTATAATTGGATACAATGTTGCGTAGTCTCATATGTCCAAAATTAGAGAGTTCCAGAAAAAATAAATAAATAAGACACGAATGGACTTTCAGAAAAAGTGAGTGGGTGCACGTACACATCCTCACATTAATGTGTATAATCATTCTTTGACAATTACTCATAACTATTCAAATAGCACCACAATCATGCGAAAACCCAATTCTTCACAAGTACTTACCCATAGTCATTCAAATTGCACCACAAATATGTGAAATATATGAAAATGAGGATTGTATGCTTTTATTGGAATTAAAATGTGAGGGATATGATTGTCTAAACAAATGATAAGTTATAAATATTTTTGCATTAAGTAATTTGTATTTTTTGAAGTACAGGTGAATTTTAATGTGATGATATAAAAGATTGATTATGGAGTGAAATGATAAGGAGGTTGTAATTTCGACTCTCAATAAAATACTAACAATTTAATAATACTAATTATTAATTTTAACCGTTGAAAATAATGTAAATTTAAAATGATTAAAAGATTGTATTGTGTTTGATGTTAGTTTGTAAATGATGTACTTATATAAATAGAGTTATAAAATATACTTTAAATATTGTTTATTAATATTGAACAATATGGTATAAAAATATTTATTTAAATGTTCTGTAAAAATAACTTGAAAGCATAATCAACCCCTTGGTTAAAGCGTTAGTTAAATGAGCATATATATAAATTGAAAATAGAGTAAAGGAATAAAACCAATTAATTGAAAATCGAGTAAAGGAATCAAAGAATCATAAAAGCTGTTTACATGGTTCACCCATCCACAACTTAGGGAGGCATTTATTTCAAATTATTTATTAAATTAATTCCTAAAAATAACTTTCTCCCAAAATAAGGATGAAAATCTTCTTGTTTGATATTTTAAAAAATTATTTAGCTTAGGTAAGTGCGACACCCTTAATCTTAATTAACATAGAAATATTTGTGATCATTTATGTATATATGTAATCAAGAACAATACACAATTTAAAAATTAATATCTCAATAGTCTCATATGTTCTAAATCATAACAAAAATAATGAAAGCAATAGTAAAACTCATAAGCAGACGTCACACACTAACCAGAGTCATCATATATATATATATATATATATATATATATATATATATATATATATATATATATATATATATATATATATATATATATATATATATTATTTTAAATATATGCATATGAAAATAAACCACATGAAGAATAAATGTAAATGCTTCATCATTGCTATCTACGAGCTCACCCAATTTCTACTTCTCGATAAGGTGGGATCTAGAAAACATTAAAATGGGACTGAAAAACATAGTAAATATTATTCATTTTGTCAAAGTAAATAATTTATTTGACCATTTCATATAAATTTTAGAATAATATATAATTAAAAAAGAGAATAATTTTTTATCAAATTAATCTTATTAAATATTAGTATATTTATGATTTTTATAAACCTAAAGTTGAAGAAATTAAATTGAAAATAGCGTATATTTAAATTAAAAGTAATATTTATTTTAAAATGATATTATTTTCAGATGTGTCACTTCTTATTAAATAGTAGAATAACATTTTTTAAAGATCCTAAATATTAAATTATTGTGACGATTTTATTTCGATTTCGCAACACATTTAAATTTTTATTTAAAGTAAAATTAAAAAATTAACTAAACTATAATATATATAATATATTTGTGGTTGTCTAATTGTATGTTAATATAAGTATTATGCTAAAAAAAGGAATTATATTATATTTCTATGGGCTAAATAGCAACCCGTAGTTCCTTAACATAATTTCAGTTAACGTTTTAGTTTTTTATTTTTTTTTCTTTCTAATTTGGTCTTTTATTTTAATTTTAAGTGACAATTTGATCTTTTATGTTTTAAAATGTCAACAATGTTATTCTTTTCTTTACAAAAATTCATCAAAATTTTCAACAAAAATCCATAAAATTAATTATATTCTTCAATACAATACAAATTTCATCTAATTCGAAATTAAAATATTCAAATAAACTCATATTTTCGTTTTTTATTTGATGTTGTTAGAGATGAAAATATGAGTTTATTTGAAGATTTTAGTTTCGAATTTGATTAAATTTATATTATATTAAAGAATATAATTAATTTTATGGGTTTTGGTTGAAATTTTTGATGAATTTTTGTAAAAAATAGATAATATTGTTGACATTTTAAAACATAAAAGATCAAATTGTCACTTAAAATTAAAATAAAGGACCTAATCGAAAAAAAAAAGATAAACTCATATTTTCGTTTTTTATTTGATGTTGTTAGAGATGAAAATATGAGTTTATTTGAAGATTTTAGTTTCAAATTTGATTAAATTTATATTATATTAAAGAATATAATTAATTTTATGGGTTTTGGTTGAAATTTTTGATGAATTTTTGTAAAAAATAGATAATATTGTTGACATTTTAAAACATAAAAGATCAAATTGTCACTTAAAATTAAAATAAAGGACCTAATCGAAAAAAAAAAGATAAAAAACTAAAACATTAACTGAAATTAAGTTAAGGGACCACGAGTGTTATAATTTTTTTAAATGTTGCATAAATTTATATACCATGTTTATGTTATGTGAAATTCTTACTTGATTATCTATCATATCTAACGTGGTGAACATAATATCATCAATATCTAATTTTGACAGTTTGATATTTGAACACTAATTTAATTGTAACTAACATCTGCAAGTAACTAACATCCATAAATATATGTATATGAAGACAACTAAACTTAATTCAACATTTTGGTGACAATTTTTCATGTGAATTGATTCAAATAAGTTTAAATATGAATTATAGATTATATGGGTTTTGAATTGATTCAAGACACTTTTTGGGTTGATTTACAACGCAAAAACTCACAATTCACTATTAGTACATATTTCAAACTCTAAAGAGATAAAATCATACTTTAGTGTTACTCAAACTTTCATCAATTTATGCATTATTTTGATCCAGGAATCATTGCTCAAGTGTTCTTCTAAAGGAAAAAGTCCTCATTCTCATGACAATTTTTTTAAAAAAAGAAGTTTAAATTAAGGTTTTATTAAAAGAGGGGTAGAGGTATAATTGGGTGTCTATGGGTAAAAATTTCCCCCAAACTATATTAAACAAATTTTGAAGCCCAATCTATTTTATATTTTTTGTTGACAAAAAGTCCAATCCGTTTAATTAAACACATAAATATTTGATTCTGAATTATGCATAAACTTTTTATTCTGATTATTTAAAGTACTTTTTACACCGTATCACCAAACAAAACCCTTCAAAGAAGGTTCTAGCATTCTGGTGTGGCTTGAACAGAGAAGAACACAAAGAGAAAGATGATTATCCCCGTTCGCTGTTTCACCTGTGGAAAGGTTTCTACTCCTTCCAATACTCTATTATTTGATCTTTTTATTGCATCTCATAGATTAAAATTATAAAGTTTGGACCTTTTTAACGATTTTTAAAATTTAGGGTTATGATTAATTCGTTTCGTTTTGTTCTAATTAGGTCATTGGAAACAAATGGGATTCATATCTTGACTTTCTGCAAGCAGATTATACTGAAGGGTTAGTACCCTAATCCCTTTCTTTTGCTATTTGTGTGTTTAGGGTTCTTTGTTCCTTATTTTGATTATTCAAAATTGTTTTTTCTCCTTGTTTATTTGTTATCTATGTGAATATGTTACTGCAGAGACAGAAAAATTGAATTTTTATTTTTATTTTTACTTGTTTAAGAAAATACTACCGAATAGCTTTACTGTATAAGAAAATAATTATGCTACTTGGGTACTGTTTGAGAGAGTGTGTTGATTGTGAAGTTGTTTTGCAAAGTCATTGTTTCTCAAACTGGTGTTATGCTAGTTTACTTGTGTAGTAGCAAGATTAGTCTTTGCTACTTCAAGGTTGTTGGCATGAACACATAATCAGTTGATGTTTTCCTTAAAGTTGTACTATTGTGTAATAGGTGTCTGGATGAGCACGTTAACTTGTAATTTCTAGCTTTTTCAACTGGTTGAAAGGCCGAGGGTGAACAAATATGTGTGTGCGATTGGTCTGTTCAGAAGTTATTGGCTTGTCATAGGTTTGCATTATTTGGAATTGTAACTCAATGGTCTTGGTCATAATTTTAATTGCTGGGTACTATATGTATTACTTGAGTACAATGGTGTTGAATCGCAGCTATAGCATAGCTGAATTTGAAGAAATCACTATTTTCCCGCAATACTTTGGTATGGAGTGTTGTTAATTAGTGGCTACAGTGCTGTAGTGTAGCGATTTTTTATCAAATGTCTTCTTTTGTGATCCATGATTGACAACATTGCTTGTGTGGTGGAGTTCCCACTTGTTACCTTTTCAATTCAATATTTTCTTCAGTTTGATATGGATTTACATGTTTGCAACTTTTCCGATTTTGCTGCAAATAAACTTGTTAGAACATGTAAATGAGCTGATAGTTCTGGGTCCTTCCTCATTTCCCATCTCTACAAGTCTTCTTATAAAAAAAGAACTGCGAAAAAAACTTTCTGTGTAGTATGAATCTAAGTTTGGATGCAGTCCCTTCTTTTTGCAGCATTTTTAAGACTAAAAAATGGTCATAAAGTAAGAATGTATTTGCATTATGCACAACTTTGCTAAAAGTGATTATAATATTGTTCTGCCTGTATGCATCCCTTAGGGGATATTAGGGATCATTGTGTATAATGTATATACCAAATTTTTTGACTTCATTTCAATGTCTTTTCTTGGAAATACTAGTTTAAATATTGTAGTGTTTATTATCTGACATAATG
Organism: Cicer cuneatum; assembly: GCA_037974295.1. Lineage (NCBI taxonomy): Eukaryota > Viridiplantae > Streptophyta > Magnoliopsida > Fabales > Fabaceae > Cicer > Cicer cuneatum. The sequence continues at coordinate 13,069,853 of JBBPBO010000002.1, read as the reverse complement.
GTGGATGGATTGTAGAGATGCACTTGATGCTTTGGGGCTGGTTCGATACTGTTGCAGACGCATGCTTATGACCCATGTTGACCTTATTGAGAAGCTACTGAATTACAATAGTAATTTCTAATCCCTATATTATTCTGTGTGTGACAGTTTTGTAATATTATTGGTTTTGTATTGATTGTACATTTGATTGTAGGTTTGGAAAAGGCTGATGCCAGTTAAGGTTTCTTAAGGAACTACAGATGAGTCAGTTGCGCCGCAAGTCCTGTGGCATTATGTCAATGCTTTGCTTTTGTTTTAGTCCTTTTCCTAAAGCAATTTTAGTTTGTGGTTATTGAGACTGAGAGGCTATTGTAAGGTGCAGCTTGTTGTTAATTACTTTTTTAATTTTAGAATGTGTTATCTTTCATTGATATGAACCGAAGTGTAGAAGACTAACAAGTTTCTATAAAAATGTGGTTATTAGGAATGTAAGAATTGATAAATTTTATTTATATGAATGTTGTCTGGTTTTTTTTTTTAGTAAAAAAAGCGTGTAATGTTAAACTCAAGGATGAGTTTCCTTGGAAATTTCATCCAAAATGTTAACAGAACAGCAAACTGACATTGGACTTGGGAATTTAATCTCAGACTATATAATTAGTTTTCTCAAAAACCATAGAAATTTTAAATTCAGTTTATTGCTTAGTTGGTTGAATTAAAATAGATCTAGAAGGGCCATAAGAATTTCTGCAAGTCTCTCATTGTCCTAATAACAGTAAATCCAACGATTCCAAGCTCTACCTAACATAATAACAATTAATAAACTAGTTAAACACTAGTAAACAAAGTCAATAGTAACACATACCTTGGTAATTAGTGCTCAAGCATAGAGTGATTAAAGACCAATTGGCTTGAACTTTTTTGTGTAATATGCATCATCTTATGTTTTTTTAGTGAATATATATGCCTCTTTGTATTAACACTAGTTACCAAGGTATTTAAATGCTGAAATATCAAATGTCTAATTAATGTTTCTTTTCCAACTATACCCATAGTTGGAGAGAGAACTTAAAAAATTGCAATACAATTAATGATTTGTTAAAGAATAAAATAGAGATATCACTAAAAAAAAGAATAAATAGAGATATTTAGTTGAAATACATATAATATATTCATGTCAGTTTCCAATGATGTAGAGTTGCATATCCGTACATTTTAACTCAACTAATAAATATTATTGATATTAATAAATATTATTGATATTGTTAAATTGAATTAAAAAAAAAGAATTATGAGTTGGATCAATAGTAGAATTAAGAATTAATACATGTATTAAGACTATTTTTAAGTGTATGTCATATAAAGTTCTTCGTATAAAATTGCTTGAAAGACATCTATTTTCTTGAAATAATATGATAACAGCAACTAACGTATTTTCAAAGTTATATATATTTTTTCTTCTTACTATTATAATATAAAACATTACAACTTTAGATAAATTATTGGTAAGTACCCTCCCTATATAGAGTTGGTGTTTAGAGGTGGCAAAATGGATAGATATGGATTGTAATTGATGGATTAAAATAATTGATTAATATATTTAAAATTCATAAATGTTTTTTTTTTTAAATTCAATTCAATCCATCCATTAAAAATACTAATAATTTATTCCATCCATTATCACATTTTAATGGATGGCTGTTGGACCACCGCTGTGTGGTGGTTATTCCAGCACCGCCTTTGACTACCATTTATATTATTTTATTATTAATTAATAAATTACTTATCTATTTAAAAGTAATAATGATAGTAAACATTTTTTAAAAAATAATATAAAAAATTATTTTTTAAAATTAATATATTTAAGAATATGGATGACAATAGTCACGGTTTGGATAGATTACTATAATACTTATCTCTGTACCTGTAATTTGAAAAAAAGACTTGTACCCGCGTGGGTATCAATCTTAATTTCCGTACACATACCCTATTAATATCCGTATTCATGATCCGCAGTTAAATTAAAATAAATTGTTAAATAATAAAATATGATATCATTTTAACATAATTTAAAAAATATTCAAAGTTCTTTAACAAAAAATTATGAAAATAATAAAATAAAGTATTTGAATTATGTTGCTATTTATTTGATTTAGTGATATTAATAAAAACAAAACAAAAAAGAAAATTAATTATAATACTAAACATAAATTTATTTGAATAAAAATAAAATAAAATTTTAAAATTAATTATCATTTTTATGAAATTAATTGTTAAATTATATATATTTTAGTAATGGAATATTTTTATTCCACCCAAAAAAATTAAGAGAAGTTCCACTTAACTTTTGTTATGATTTTATTTGTATATTTAGATTAGTAGCCTAAATATTATCAAGCATGATAAAATCTATATCTTTGTTGATATTTTTGTTGTTGTATGTTAATATATATACAAATATTTTTATATAATAATATAAATAAAAATAATATATATTTACAAATTTTTATCCAATCTAGGTATATTTTGTAGATACCCAATTAGTATGAGTTCATTTCTCATCTCTATACAATCACTATCTAAGAATGTGAAATGCCATTCAGTACTAGAATATATTAGATGTTTGTAGCATTGTGCATCCACCAAGTTTTAAAGTTTGCAAACTTTGGAGTTTGCATATTGAATTTGGGAGGCTCTTTAATGCTTTATTAAACTCAAGATCAAGATATCTTAAGTGTTTTAATTTACCAATGGACAATGGCAAACTCTCATATAAAGCTTCATTGTTGGATCCAATTGGGAAAAGTATGGTTCTCACACATATGGGAATCCTAGTTTGGCCAAGTAAATCAATTTTAGAAAATGACAAATGTAATAAGTTTTTATAAGTAAAACATGGTTTTAAGTAAGAAGGTGGCAAATTGTTCTCTCGTTTCTCAATATAAAAGTTTATTTGTTATGTCTTTTTTTTCACATAAGATCACATTCTATAAAAAATTACACAAATTTTAATACAAAATTGGTATTGTAGTATCATTTTTTTTTATTGTCTTTTCAAATTACATCACATTTAAAATCGTGAATATTGATAATCATGCAAAACTATTTCATTCATTACAAAAGATTATAATAAATATCCTTCGTTTTTTTTATTAATCCCTTTTTTAAAAATATTAAATTACTCCATTTTTCAAATCAAACACCTAAATACCACAATTTTTTTTTCAAATCAAACACCAAAATACCCTACTTTGTATTATAAAAAAATATCTCACTTTTATTTACATTATAAAATTATTATTTGGAAATGCAACTTGCTAACTAATTTTATTTTTTCTTCACATTAATAGTACTTCATATATAGTTTTATTTATATTTAGCTCGGGAAGGAATATATTTTAAGATGGTTGTAGAAATTTTTTTAACTCAGATGGGGTAGAAATAAAATTTCTTTAACGCACCCCAAAATTAAATAAAGAGAAAAACATTCTCACAATCTTGAATGCTACTATTGATGGAGTTGATGTGCTGATCAACACAGATAAAATGTGTGAGATATAAAAGTGTAAATTATTAATTAATAAACACATTCTAAAGTCACAAATTGTCATCTCTTCTACACCCTTTCTTAATTAATTTTTCATTACCAAGAGCATCTTCTTCTTCTTTTTTCATAAGGAAAATGACATCATTAGACGCATGCATCTTTAATGTTTAGTAGCAGCTTTCTTAATAATTTCTTGTCATATATTCACTCAAATGGTGTCTTTTCCAAGATGGAATTTCTTGCTACCTTTCTTCCACGGAAACCTTGTTCTTCTTCATTCACCTGAAATCATGATGCACTCATTACATTCATTACAAAACAAGGATAGGCTTTTCTATCAAAAGTACATCTATAATGCCGTTGAAAAAGTTGGATATGTATGTGGACTCACTCAAGGATAAGTTCATCAAAACAACTATTTTAACCTTTAAAAAATAAATAAATTTTTACTTAATATAAAAGTCTCTAAAACTATTTTTCATACTTGATAAAAAAAGTTTCATATTTTATAATTTTTCATCTAAAAATAATAAAATTTTATTTAAGACTAATATTATCTTAATAAATATTAAATTAATCGACTTAATTATCAGTTAAAAAAATATTATACAAAATTGATTATATTAATTTAATAAATAACTTTTTATTTTAAAGTGTTTAACAAATAGTTTTTCATAAATTTTTTAGTAGTTTTACTATAATACTATTATCTCTTGTCTCAGTTATAAGAAAAAATAATAAAAAATATGAAAACAGATGTACTCATTATTATTATTTTTTTAACTTTTTGACTATTTTTACATATATACCTTTATTGAAAATTGTGAGACATTAAATATTTATTAATAATTTTAAAAAAACAAACAACTTAAATAAATATATTAAAATAATTTAAATAATAAATAAATCTTAAAAATTGTAACTTTGTCTTATATATAAAATCAAAAATTTCTCCATAAATTCTCTTATATATAAAATTGGAAGGAATATTAAAAACTCTAAAATATTTCGTATTTATATTCGTCTTTTAAGTCTTTCTATATCTTTCTATATCTTGTAAGGTGTGCCCTTTATAGTAAGAAAAGCACATGTTTACACCGGTAAAAAAAAACAGAAATTACATATATTACAAACATTTTTTATAAAACATGAGACTTTTATAGTATATGTTTGACAGAAATCATATAGGCAATGTACAATCAAATGTTTCGTTTTTTATTCTTACCTTCACTTTTGTAATTTTAAACTATGTCAACAGTTAATTATAGATTAAACAGTTGAGATAAAAAATTTGGTGTGTGGTTACTGCACCAAATCCAAATTCAAATCCAACTTGTGATAGTAATTAAGCATATTTTAGGAGATGTGATTGTGATATCCCCTAAACTTAAAGCATTATCTTTTGAAAACACCATAGTCAATAATAGTAGATGCAATGCACCCCTGATTTTAATTTATTGAGAGTATCTAAAATAAGTTTCTAATAAGGTGGATGAATGTCATGTTGAATGGAAACCAAAATGAGGATAAAGTCTTTGCCATTGAATGCATCACTCACTCTTTACTATTCACCATGTCATATAAAGAAAGGGACAACTAACACTATAAATAAATGCACACTACTTATTGCATATTTTAATAAGCTTTAAAAATACTTTGTTAATTTCAATTATAAGAAAACATGTTAAATAAACAAAACAAACTACTTAATTAATCTTTAAATAATTATGTTTTTTTTACCTCAACATCATGAGGGTCCACTTGGGAGTCAAGATCCACAAGTTGATCAATCTGGCTACAGTTCTCTTCATCTCCTTTGCATTGAGTTGGGGGGCAATTGGCCCACTGAAAATCAAAAAAATATTTTTTCTAAGATTACGATTAATTAATTCACTAATCTTAATTAGAAAACTTTCTATAGTTTTCTAATTAGTTGAACTAAATAGGCAATTTTATACATAGTTCAAAATTACGGTCTGTAACTGCAATTGCAGCTGTAATATAATAGTTTAAGAAGTATCTGCAACACAACAGTATCAAAACCGAAATTTAAAATTTGAAAATTAGACCTTACATTTTTTGCTGCTGTGCTAAAAGCTTCCTTGTGAGCCATATCAGGATGTTGAGCCTTTAGCCTTTTAATCTCATCTCTGCATTAAAATAACACTTACATTATAATTCAAAATTTACAACTTTATTATGATCATAAATAGTGTAACTTTGTTTAGTGTAAATTAATTACTTGATGAAGCGGTTATAAGCTGATGGTGTTCTTTGTCTCTTCTCTGGTGCTGCAATATAGAATAATTTAATGATTATATTAATTCATCAAATAATTAAATTTTTCATTGTTATACTAAACTTGTTTCAAACTCAGAAAGTTATATAAGGCTACATCATACGTTTATTCACTACATTGCTGATTGGAATTACATCATCTTCCTCACAATCAGAATATATCATCATAGATGCACTATTATTGTTCAAACACTTGTTTGCATCTTCTTCTTGACTACTTTCTTTTGGCTGCAAATAAGTCAAAATAGTCACAAACATCTTTTCAATTTAATATCTAAAATGTATTTGGTCCGACAAGTAAAAAAGTACATATATCCGATACATGTATTTCTTTTTTTTTGTTTATATTTGATTTCAGAGGGAGAAATATATAATAAAAATTAAAGAAAATAAACATATAGTATTGGAAAAGTAAATTATGTTAACCTCAAGATGAGTAAGAGATGCTAAAAGGTGAAAAGGGACAAAAGAAGCTTTCATCATATTAACAGATAAGAGACTTGTGCAGTGACCACATCTTACTGTCACCACCATTGATAAACTGCTGCATGGAACACTTACCTGCATCTCACAATTCAATTCAAAGCACAGAGAAAAAAATAAGTTGTAAATGAAAACAGAATTTGTCATTTAAGAAGTGAAAAGTTAGAGTAGTTTTTTTAGTAAAGAAGAATTTATTAATACCATTAAAATGGTGGTACAAAATCCACATTGTACATAACATATCTGTTCTGGAAGATCAAAAAGATGGTTAAGTGTTGACATGAGTTTTTGAAGGTGAATGAGTGAGTGAGTGAGTGAGTGAGTGTTTGTGTGTGAAAAGAAAGTGAAAGAAGAGATAGAGATATGAAGGTGTAACTGTTTTGACACAAATGAAGCATTTATAGTTGAAGTTGAACACTCATAATCAATCATCATCTCACTTTAATGATTTGTGATATAATGTTGATTTTCATTGCCGGAAAACACTCCAACATTGAAGCTAAGTAAAGGGTGAGTTTCATTTTTTATTTTCAGGCCTCATTTTTATAGTTAAATGTTAGAACAATTATTCTAGTATTGGATAACCAAGTTAGTTACGTTAGTTGTACTCGTTAACTATATTCATTATCGGTGCAATTTTCATATTACACTTTTTTATACTTTTTTCTTGTTAATAGCTTTTATTAAGAATTTTAATATCAAGTTAAAAGAAAAACAGATACAAAACAAAAAACAAAAAATACACGAAATTTGATCATATAATTTAATCAATTGTGTCTACATATCTGATAGCATAGATTTTGCAGTTTATTTATGTTTCAATTCAAGTTTAGAATTACATATTACAACTTGTGTTCAAATAATATGAACTAATTTAAATACTCGTCGTGTTTGAAGAATCTGACTACTTATCAGTTTACTACGAGCGATACTCGAAATAAAATAATTTCACCTATTTGATTGAATATTATGTTATTATTATGACTGGCAAACTTCTCCAATTGGTTTCAGTGGCTCAAAGTTCTATGGTACTTTGCAGAATGAGTTAAAGTACTTGTTTGTTTCATGTGTTGTTTTCTCTTTTATTGACACTCATTCATACCTCTCAAAACCCTTTCTCTCTGTCCTAGATGAAAATGTAAGTGAAGAAATTTTTACTATAATAGAAAAGGAGTGAATGTTTCCACAAGGGCACATAGAGAAGGTAAAGAGGCATCTTAGGATTTGTCTTTCATCAATGACAGCAAAACAAATTGACCAATGAAAAAAAGGAATCCTCCCCACTTTCTGTGTATGTGTCACTTCTCATCCATTTTTGTTTCATATATTCAACTATAGGATTCTTCATTAACCATGTATTATCCATTTCATTCAAAAACCTTTTTCTGTTGTTTCCTTAACTCTTTCCCATGTGATTGCACATGAGTTAGATTTGGAGGGTCAATGTTCATTGTTCAACAAAATGTGAAAAACTAGAGCAAATATTATTGGGTTTTGAAAAATATTAATACTAGGAAAACTAGAATTATCAAATAAAAATTAGAGATGAAAAAAAAATTGACATCTAATTTTAATGTTTTTAGAATTGAAGAAATATTTCATGTTTTTTTGTTGTTAATTCAATTTATTTATAATAGTATAAATCATGGTTTAAAATTGCATACTGCAATTACAATTAGACTGTCAATATAATAGTTTTAGATGTCTATGTTACAACAATTACGACTGTATCAACTACATTTGTTTGCATTTGACCACAATATAAAAATTTGAAGCATAACCACAACTATAGTTTAAAATTATTAGAAGAGCAACTCAGTATAAAAATATAAAATACAAATAATAAAATGTGATGTTTGGGAACTAAATTTGGAAAAATATGTTTATGTCTCCTCATTCCATAGAGCAGTTGTAGTTTCATCTTGTTATTAGTGAAAATAAGTAGGGTTTACAGTGTCACAACTCATAATTAAATATAATAATTCAAATTACAACAATACCCCTAAATTTTTAGTCGCTCCCACATCAAAGTTTAAGTCTCGTTCGTTCATCTGTGTCTACTTGTTATTAACTATAAGTCATACCCAACAAAAATAATGACATCAATATCTTTCAAAAGTGCTAAGATGGAAAAGTTGTGTTATAAAGAGATGGACAAAGAGGTTTAGGTTCCAAATATCTTAAAATGGATTAGATTTTGTTTCATGAGGTCATTGTATTAAAGGGAGGTGGGGTTTAATATGAAAATTGCCCTTGCTTCTTTAATGCAAACAACTAACATTTGAATTCCTTTTCCTATAGGTCTAGGCCTATTTTATAGGGTGACTAGGACTAGATTTTCCACAAAGAACCACATTTGTGAAACTTCTTTACATGTTATGATAAATAGGTATGTCCCACAAACAAAATGAACGAAAGTTGTGAGGTAGGTAGGAATCAAGAACCGCAGATATACCTCTCTTATTGATGAATTATTTTTTAAGTCATTTTTTGTAGGCTATTTTAAAGATAAAGATGTTATTGGCTTCTTGCAATTATATATAATTTCATTTTTTATTTTTTTTACTTTATTTTTGTTGACAATTTTGTCACAACCCTTAAATATGGTGCGTTTGTTTTTCTGGGCATTAATTATATGCGTTCCTACTTTAGAGCTTATTTATAACTTGTTAGAAGAGTTTGGGAAATCACTTTCATGAAAATAGGAAAATCACATAATAATACAATTCTCATGAAAACTTCTTAGTTTATGACTTTCCTAAATATAAGCAATATTTTGCTACCAAGAGAGTTCCTCTACTTTGTCTTCAAGGCACTCACATAATATTTAAATGTATTATGGTGACTATGCAATTAGTCAAAGTCAAAGTTAAAGTAATTTATTTGGAATAATAAAGTTATAAAACTAAGGTCATGATTTTCATGAACGATTATGTTCATATTACTAGCAATATCACTAACTATTGGCAATGTCCACTATATACAAGTGAGTTAAGAGCATTCGTATCCATCATACTCATACTCATTTTGGTTCTTTAAATAGACCCAACTCAATTTTTTATATTATATATTAACACTTCTCAAAAATTTGAAACAACTCAACTATATTTTTTAAATATCAATACAACTCATCAAAAACCCTAAAATGAGTTTCACTCTGAACCCATAATATATACCTACTTTTCCATAGTTTGATTTATTTTTCAATTTTATATATTTTTTTTATTCCAACATAACCACAAAAAAATGTTTTATAGATCAACGAAAAGGAGTTGAAGAATTATTTTACAAAATCAAATAATAAAAATCTAACATCAACTTCTTGATAACAATGAACCCACGCCGCACATATGTTAATATGTATGCTCTAAAGTGTTCAATCTTTAGATTTATTTATTCACACATTTATATGGTGAATTTCAACACATTATCTTTCTTTCATTTTACTCTCTTCCACTCGACCAAAGCTCTACCACTAGGACACCGCTAATCTTCAAAAGTTCTCCACCAAAATGGATCTTTGCAGGTTTGAAGTTGTTGATTCAAATAGCCACGAAAATTTAGCGATATAAATAGATAAAATTTATCTCTAATTTCTCCATTAAGTGTTACAAACGATGACAACCAAATTTATTTTTTATGTCTCTAGTTTTGGTCAGCATTTCAAGTTTTTCTAATAATGGGTAATGGTGCTATTAAATTCATTATCCGATATATGCTTTTACCTAGAGGAAGAGAAGTAGAAGTGAGGAAAAATAATAATATATCGAAGGTTCACTAATATGAGTGTATCGATAAATAAATCTAAAAGTTAAAATTATTTGTGCATCATATACCACTTGATTCACTTCTACATGTTAGACATAACCATAATTGTTGGTCTAATTAGTGAGAAGTTTGGTTCTCCTACAAAAATTTGATTGGAAATGGTAAAAATATAATGAAAAAGCTATTGGAGAGTCCAAATTGCACATCTCTAATTAGCAGTGTTGATCAATTGTTTGTTGGTACTTCTAATGTTCTCTTAGATCCATCAACAAGTGGTTTAACTTAGTCATAATTGATGTGAGATTCATAACTCACATTTAAATTTTAATAATCTTTGACATAAGTGTGTCACTCGCTTCAATTAAAAATAAATTAAAATATTTATTGAAGAGTTTAGGGGAGCACCAGAAACAACACATACATAATCAAAACAATCGACACATGATTATTTTATATAAGAAGAAACTTATTTGCCAATGGCATCTATCCAAAGATGGCAAAATTTGCCCTTATTGGAAAAGAGATAAAATTTGTCTTCTTTTAACATATTGCCAGATTTACAACTCAATTCCAAGCTGTTATTTCACATTAGGAACACCTTAGTGTCTTTGACTCACTGAAACTTTTGCTATCTAAATGAACATGAGGAAACTATAAAGCGTAAAGCTATGCACCAATTTCATGGCATGGATTACTAAAAAGAGAAAATGTAAATTGATATATATAACTTTTAAGACATATCAGAAATTGAATAACTATATCATAATTGTAAGATGTAGTAGTTCAACCTCAAGGAAAGGGACTAAAAAAATATTTGAAAGTTTTTTGAAGTTTGAACTAAAATTGGGAGAGTCAAATTTCAGGATCATTAAACCTTGTAGAGTGACACATTGAGGTGTCACTGTTTTCAATTGAAATCTAATCAAATGTTTCCAACTACTCAGTTAGCTATGCAACTTAATTTGTCAGAGATATATTATTTGGTCTCAAAGAGATTTTATTTAAATTTTAGTGTAATATAGTTGACAAAGTTTTTTGTTCTTTTTTTCCCTTCTAATTCATGCTTCTGTTTAGGTATGTTTCTTTTTAGATAATTAAAAATTTATAGTACAAGAAAACGCATTTAACTTCAACGATAGTTTATGGCTGAAAATGTTCAAGACATAGTTTTCAAACGTGGGGGATTTAGAGGAAGATGATACTTTTTAAATTTTAAACTTAAATACTCACTTATTTAATATGGCCATAAATATTAGAGCACATTTTTTCATCTTGTTTGATTTAAATCGGATCATACATTTTAATCTCCTCATTTTTTAAATTCAAGATTTATATTCGTATTTATGAATAATGTATAATTATTTTTATTAACGTGACATTGTTGATTTGATTAGCAATTGTGAATTTTAGAACAATAAATTTACGTTTAGTCAATGAAACTAAAAAAAAAAGTTGTAAAAAATTTCTGATTTCCTCTTTTGATTCAAATTAACAATATCACATCTATTAATTGTAGTTCTCCATCATATGGGAATATATGACACGTCATCAAAATAATTCCTCGAGAAATAATTGTGGGTAAAAAATTATGAATGAAGAGACTAAAATTATGGATTTAAAAATGAGTAGACTAATATCCTATTTCAATCAAAATAGAAGAATTAAAAATGAATTTAAACTAAAATATTATAACGATAAAAATGTAGTTTTACATTTTCCCTCTATTATAGTTATTATCCTCCTTTCATTGAAACAAATACAAAATATTTTAAAATATATTTCCTCCTTTCGGAAGGAGGAGAAAATAAAGAAATAGAGAGAAAAATTTATATTTTTTAAGAGAGTAATTTGACAAAGAATACTAACGAATAATATCTTTTTAATTTATAGAGTACTTTAACAATATAAAAATAATTTAAAAATTTGTTTTAAATCCTCCAAAATTCACCTCCAATACAATTTTTAAGTTCTCTAAAATAAAAATATTTTGTAACGTGAATAAAAACTAACTCCTCATCTCATTTTTTTTTAAATCATTCTCTCTTACTCTCCAAACTCGCACACAAAATCTAAATGAGAGTATTTTCAAATCACAGCTTGTATTGGGTGTGCTATATTGGAGTTCAATTAGATTATGGAAAATGTTATTAGCATTGTGAGAAACAATGATGAGACTAACCATAATTTTACGGAGGTTAATTATAAAGAAAAAATAATTTTGTTAACTGATATATTAATATAAACGATGGAAGAATTGTTAGTTTAAGAAAAACAGATGTCGAAACAAGATGCCACTACGATAAAGACATTAATATCAAAATTGTTTTCACCAGCATAAAGACAAACAGATGTCAATTAGGAGGTTACATAATCTAATTAATTATAAATAGTTGTTTATAAAAAAATAAAAACAAATAAACGTCGTCAAAACAAGATAAGACAAACACAACAAAACCTATGTGTTTGTTTCTCATTGTGTGATGCATCTTTTTTTTTTATATTTATTGGATTCACAATTTGGTTTCGATATTTTTAAATCTAAAAATATAGTTTTCAAATTTAAAAAATGTAAAAAAAAAATCCACTACTAAATTAAGGGTTTATTTTTATGGGATACATCATGTTGAATAAAGAGTTGGTGATACATATAAAGTTAAATATATTTGAACTCTCCATAAATTTTTTGAAAAAAAACAAAGAGTTGGCCCCTATGCTTTTAGTCTCTTTAATCATTTTTTCTTTAGAAATTAGCTATCAAATAAATTTTAAGTCCCCACAAATATAAAAAAAAAAAAAAAAAATTAGACCCTATAAGCTTTCAAATGAGAGATTAATATCCCTTGAGTCTCATGACATGGGCCAAGCCCATAAGCTTTTTTCCTTGTTTCTTATATTAAAAAGTAGAAATTTTCATTTTCACCCTCAATTTTTTTAAAAAATTTTCAAATTTTATTTGGATTGATTAATCTAAATGTATATTTTATACATTTGAATTAACCAATTCGAATGTGAATTTTTTTTATATTTGAAAATGTTGGAGGACGAGAGACAAAACACTCTAAAAATTAACATAGATTCACACTTGAAAAGAAAACAACATAATAATATTAGTCTATTAAAACATTAATGACGAAATTTTATTTTAGACTCTCCCTCTACATTTTAATCAAAATTTGGTATTACTTTTTTATCAAAAAACAAAAAACTTTAGTTTGCGGCAAAATTGTATTTGATAGAGTTAGATTTTTTTTTTGTTTAAAGAAAAAATAAAATTGATATTTATGCAAAATGTCGAGCAGAGGTCATAACAGTGTGTAGCTAGGTATGGGTATAATTTGAGTAAATAAAATTCCATAACGAAACTCGTCCTTCAATTTTTCGATCTATCACATGCAAAAAATCTTTTAAATAAGTTCAACAAATAACTGAGTAAATTATTAATAAATAAATAAATGTATGACTAAGATTTATGATATTTGTATTGTCCTGCCAATGAATTCTTTTACCAAACGATTCATAAATGTCAAATTTGACCACTTGCTTATCCTTATAGGTTAGTCTTTTAGGTTTATCATTTTGCTATTTGAAAATTTTGTTCAAAGTCATAGTTAGACTTTAAAAACTAAAACTTTTGTTAGTAAGATTCATGGTGTTTTGGATGCTGCCTTTAAAAGATGATATTTGGGGGTGAGATTGCACGGAGACTTTCAGCGATTATAGCAACAGTATGACAATCAAACTTACAGCCATTACTTATTTTGTAAGTAAATAATCATGCAAGCTTTTAAGTTGTTCAAAGTTAGGGAAAAAACAATTGGGTCAAAAACATTGGTAACCTACGAGACAAAATGGAAGCAACTAGCTGTATAACTAAGCTGCAAAGTGTAAACTTGGAAAACTCAAAAAACAAAGATACCTGAAGCTATTCGACCCTCGAATATCTCATAAAACCCAAACTAGGTGCATGTTTGGTTAACATTTTTGTGTGTCTATTGACCAAAAATGATTCTAATTCCTAAATTAATTATAGGTTAAAGCAATGATTTGTAGCTTCTAAATTCAAATGTGACTTACACTAAAAATTAATTAGAAACTCACTTTTGACAGAATATATCCAAATATAAATCATTCGTTCAACTCACTTTGAACTTTGAACCAAAATCTGTTTTACAAAATGAATTCATCCAAAACCAATTTTAGTCACAGACAAACCAAACACATGCTGATATAGTTTGGGAGCAGTCACATGTGTAAGATAAAGTTTCATGTTTTCCCAATTTTGGAGTTTTTAAATCCAATAAAATATAATAAATACACAAGACACATTATCAAATTGCACAAGTATGAAGATATGTCTGCATAAAAAAGTGAATTTGACAATGTTTTGAAACATCTATAACACGGCAAAACAGTTTGACAATAGCTTGATTGGAAAATATAGGGGCAAAAAAAGTTGAGACATCAAGAACCATGAAAACCAAACTGGTTAAAAATCTGAACAAAGGAGTTTGAAAGATAACACAATAATCATCCTACTGCATTGCATCAGAAATAACCAAACAAGAAAACCCATTCAAAAAGTAGTTTTATACAATAATAAACAAAAAACATACAATTTCAAAAACATTATTAAATTTATCATCTCCACATCAAAACCAATCACACATTGAAAAACCAATTGATACACAAATGAACTTCCATTTCAAAATCAAGAAACAAAAAGATACCATAACATATCATAACAGACACAATAAATAACTGGCAAAGAATTGCCTGCAATCTGCAATTCCTACATTTGCCAAATCCTCAAATCGTAATCACTAATGTAAAGACCAAACAACTCATATCAAACTTCAATAAATCCAAATTATAAATCAACTATCCAATTAATATATTCAACTAATTCGATGATCCTATGCTATCAAAATTCCTCTGCAGGGAATCCATATCCAATAAATCGAGCATAATTAAATAAACCGATAAGAACAATCAATCGCATATGACACACCTTAATCAATAGTAGTTTAATTAGAACCATAAACAACAAGCAATATAAACAAATGCATAAACAAATTATAAATAGCTAACATCTAAATTAACACGATATAAAGTATTAAAATAAAAATCATTCAACCAGTCATAACAATAACAAAAATTGTCTACCCCACTAATCGAAATTCATAAATACCAAAACTTAACAAACTAAAATACCAAAAATTAAAAACACTTAGGGTAGCAGTAAAAAAAACAGAAATCAAAATCAAGCATCGGCTTTCTGATAAACATAAGTCAAACCACACTTGCCACAGTAATGACGATCAAAGTGATTAGCCATGAAAGTTCCAGCACCACATTCAGCATTAGGACACTCCTTCCTCAACCTCTGAACTTTTCCAGAATCATCAACCTTATAAAACTGAAGAACAGCGAGCTTAACCTTCTTATGCTTATGCTTAATCTTCTTTGGCTTAGTGTAAGTCTTCTTCTTACGCTTCTTAGCACCACCACGGAGACGGAGGACAAGGTGAAGAGTTGATTCCTTCTGGATGTTGTAGTCGGCGAGAGTGCGGCCGTCTTCGAGCTGTTTTCCGGCGAAGATGAGTCGTTGTTGGTCCGGTGGGATTCCTTCCTTGTCATGGATTTTGGCTTTGACATTGTCGATTGTGTCAGAGGATTCAACCTCGAGGGTGATTGTTTTACCCGTTAGGGTTTTCACGAAGATCTGCATCTTCGGTGGATTAGGGTTTGCGCCGATGGAAGGGAAATAGTTGAAACGCGAGTGGGGTTGTTTGTTGTATGAATTTATATAGTGAAAAATGCAGATTGGGGTTTCGTGTTGTGGGCTTTTAAGAAAGCCCGTTGGGCCTTTTTATGTAGTGAAGGAGGACTAGACTTTTTTTTTTGTTGGTCTTAGTCTGTTGTGGACTACATTTTAGTTGCGAAAGTTTTATCTCATACCCCACAATTATATCTATACTCCACAAATTTTAAAAAATGTTAAAATTACCCTTCATTTTTTTTAACTATTTTATCAAATTAAAATTTACTTTTTTTGTTATCTTTTAAAGATTTTTGGATCACAAAAAAACAAGATTTCCAGAAGACTTCTACCCGAAAACTTGCCATGAAGTTTTCCTGTAGTTTTTTTTTTTTCAATTTTTTATTTTATTTTATTTTATTTTTTATTTAAATTTTGATAGATATGGACAATCCACTAGTATTATATGATAAAACATTGATACTACCAACGTTGGTTTATCATATAATAATAATGGATTATCCATATCTATCAAAATTAAAAAAAAAAACATTAAAAATTTAAAAAAAAATTAAAAAAATTGAAAAAAAAACTACCGGAAAACTTCCTGACAAGTTTTCAAGTACACGTCTTTTCCGGAAAACTTGCCACGCGTCTTTTCTGGAAAACTTTTTCCAAGTTTTCCGGTAACCACCGGAAAACTTACTGGCAAGTTTTCCGGTAGAATTAAATGTACGCGTATTTTCCGGAAAACTTTTTTCAAGTTTTTCGGTAACTATGAGATAACTTTTACATACCGGAAATCTTGTTTTTTTGTGATCCAAAAATCTTTACAAGGTTAAAAAAAGTAAAATTTTAATTTGATAAAATAGTAAAAAAAAATGAAGGGTAATTTTGACATTTTTAAAAATTTGTGGGGTATAGGTATAATGTGGCGGTGTGTGGTAAAACTTTCTTTAGTTGCTTGTGGGATATGTTTTGATTCAAAAATTAAAAAGTTTACTTTATACCCCTACATTTATACTACTAACCCTACAATTTCTTAATAAAATATTGATGTTAACTCTTTTCATATTTTAGTCTTTACTATTTTATTTTTTACTCTCACTCCATGCTTTCTACATCAACCACGCACGCACCCTTCAAATTTTTCAGTACATAATTTTTTTTTTTAAAATGAATAACATTTTAGAATATTTGTGATAAATTTTTTGGTACAAGTATGCGTTTTAGAACATATGCTATAAGTTTTTTAGAACTTTATTTTTATTTATTTACTAATTTATTTTTTAATAAATACGAATATATTACTATTATGTAAAAAATTATGTGTTGGTTATTCTTAATGCATTCACAACTAATCATGTAAAAATAAATTTCATTGACATTTTCAATATTACTGTAGTTTAATTTATTTTATGTATTTTGTATATGCGAGAAATTGTAGTACATATGGTTAGAGAAAATTAATATAAACTGATTATTATTATCACTAGTTCATATAAAGAGACATGGCAAAAAGGAAGGAAGATGATAACTCTTGAAAAAAAGAATTATCTAACCTTTTTACATTAAGTTATTATTTGTTAATTGAATAATTTATTTTAATTTGTTTACTTTAATTAAGAATATTAAGTTTTAAAATTAATTAAAGTAAGCATGACCTAGTGTTTGTTTTCATGGATTCTACGTGTTTTGTGTAATGTCTACAATTTAGCATGATAGGTGATCTCCAATGTACTACTCGATGATGCAACACTAATATGTGATTGTTAATCTTGAGCAAAACCAAAGACATTTGCACTATTGAGCTAGAGATGAGAGGTCAAGAAAAGACACTTACAAATAAGACAAAATGTGCGGTCCCTAGCCTAGGTGACACATGTTGATTGCAAGGGCACACAATATTCTTTATGGTTGACCCATTATGTAAATAGAGAAACATTAATAGATTATTTATCATACCGTTGAATGTGATTGCTACTTTCCTTAACCAACCTCCATTTTCATACATTGCCATTTATTCTCATTCTTCCTTAAAAAACCGAAGCAATGTGTTGCATCACCTACTGGAGCAACTAGTAGTTGACAAATCCTTAGTTATCTTTGTTCAATTTAGGTTATTTCTATTTCATTTATTTTAAGTTGTAATGAATGTATATATTTGTTCCTTGTGTATGGATTATGTCTTGTTCACTATGAGCTAAATCACTTGTGTTAGATTATGTGAAATTTGATATGAATTAATTATGGTTAAAGTGATATTTGTTGGTGCTTAGCATTTTTAGCCATTGCAAGTTTATGTTGATAGTTTAGCTAATGGACACAATAGCTATCCTAAATATTTTGAATTTGATATAGAGCTTAGAACCATAGCCTAAATGAATCATTTTAAATGTAGTAGAATGAATTTAATGAGAGCTTCTACGTAAGGGAATCTCAATATTGTTCTATTTTATCGTGTTCATAACAAGCGCATTTTGTTTATATTGTGCACATAAGTATTGCAGCACCCCGAAGCATCACTTAGTAACTTAGACAATTCAAAGGAAACAAGTCCAACTATTTTACCCATATAACCTCAATCTTAGCACTATTTACTTTATTTTTAATCTTCTTTTCATCACATGAATGTTATTGTTACCCCTTTTTCACCCACTAATTAATTTGAATCAATGTATGATTTATGAGAATTAAACTAAATCAATCTTCGTAGTATGATCTTTACTTGTCACTTTATTGCTCATTTGATTATATACTTGCACACTCTTTTGCTCAATAGAAGAAAATTAATTATAGGTTGTGACAAGTGTGGAGAATATTGAATAAGTCCCTCATTGTAGATGTTGGAAAACTAAACATATAGATATATTTATATAATAATCACGACACAAGAAAATAACGTAGAAACTCCAAAACCGATAAAAACCACGGTTGTTGTCAAATGATAACTAGAAAATAACACTATGTACGAATTGTTACAACACATAGACCTCTCTCAAAACACCCCATGGCCCTCATTACACTCACACTTTCCAAAACAATATTTCAACTACATCTCGCAACACTCTGACACAAGAGTATAAAAGAAAATAAAAGAACTAGGTTCAAGATTAAAGTGTTTCTGACTTGTGCGAATTGTAATGAAAAACTAGCGCTATATATATATAGCATTGAACACTCTTTTCCTTTATAATTCAAATTTCAACATAAAATTAATATTTCAAACAATCCTAACATCAAGACCATTGAAAGATGGTACATGTCCACAACTTCACAAATTATCATATTGCACCAAGACACATACTACTCATTGTAAAACCTAGATAGGGACAATGTAACCTAGATCACCCAAATATATAAACAAATTAGTATGATCTAGTTAGATGTGATAGGTACTAGAATAAAGATGCAACATTTATTCAAGTTACTAGAAGATGAGAAATACATGTGTTGGGGAATAGAAGAAAATAATACTCTATTTTTATGATGAATATATTTTGGGTGCGTCCAAATTTAGACAAGTTGTTGAACATGTTTCGTATTGTGTTGATTATAAACAACACCCACAAAACGAATAAATACATAACGCTTTTACTTGAAATTTGTCGGTGTGACCTCAACAGAGTTAACTTATGTAGTGACAGTTGCTTTACTTGAAATATGATGGCAATATAATATTTGTTGGGCAATAGAGAAGTTAAGAGATTTATTTATTGTACCAAACTTGTTTCCTCGTGGCTAATGTGATTGTAACAGATAGATACCTTATTCTGATGAAAACAAATGAAGTTGTATTTCGACATGCCGTTAAATTGTTTTGTTGATTTCACCTTGAGAAAAGTTGGAGCAAAACATGGGGAAATATTTATAAGTTTTTGGGGAGAACGCACATTAATACGTAATTTAAAATGCTTAAACCGTGGTGCAAATGGTCTTACCATTGTACAAAAACATCAAATTTCTGACTCTATAAATAGATATCAAGATCAAATTTATGTACCTTTTTCCACCCTATGTGATTCCAACAATCTTATTTCCCCAAATACACCATCTTACCTCCAAACAACTACTACAATCACGCTATAGCAAGCCTCCATCAATCAATCACTCGTCAAAATACTTTTTTGTTAATCAATAAGTGTCATTATGTTTCTATTTCTAACATGTTTATTTCTTAGCGTTATCGTTTAAACCTTGATTTTAATTAATTAAAGATCATTATAAACCTTTTTTTTTTGTCTTGCCCAAACGAATTGTAGAGTTGGATTAGTCAAATCGTAATGAGTCCTACTATGAACGTAATTTCACATTGCTAATGTCTTTTCAATTGAAATATTTAGTTAAAGATAAATTTTGATACGATCAATTCATAGATATAAATTGTGATATGATGAACTAAAATATCTTATTTGAGTTGATTAAGGCTTTTTCAGTGAAGTTTAGCAAAAAAAAAACTTGTGTGGATACATAAACACAAGCACATCTTTTAGGCACACCGCACACACATAACAAATATAAAAGGTAGAAGAATAAATAATTAAATAATATTTATTTTTAAAATAATTAATATATATATATATATACATATATATATATATATATATATATATTTTAGGCTAAATAGCACCCGTGGTCTCTTAATTTAATTTTAGTTAATGTTTTAGTCCTTTATCTTTTTTTTTTCCCGATTTGGTCCTTTATTTTAATTTTAAGTGACAATTTGATATTTTATGTTTTAAAATGTCAACAATATTATCCTTTTTTTTACAATAAATTAAAAAATTCATCAAAATTTTCAACCAAAACCCATAAAATTAATTATATTCTTTAATATAATACAAATTTTATCAAATTCGTAACTTAAATCTTCAAATAAACTCATATTTTCATTTTTTATTTGATGTTGTTAGAGATGAAATTTTAAAAATCAAATAAAAAATAAAAATATGATTTTATTTGAATATTTGAGTTACAAATTTGATGAAATTTGTATTATATTAAAGAATATAATTAATTTTATGGGTTTATGAATTTTTTGTAAAAAAAAAGGATAATATTATTAATATTTTAAAACATAAAAGATTAAATTGTCACTTAAAATTAAAATAAAGGACTAAATAAAAAAAAAAAGATAAAAGACTAAAACGTTAACTGAAATTAAGTGTGCTATTTAGCTTATATTTTATACGTTTATTTTTCTAAGCCAATAGTATATTGTGGGGTAGGCTTCTGGTATTCTTGGGTTTCGTACTCAAAACAAAACCATTTTTTATGTTTGACTTGTCCTCTATTATTGGGACCACATATATTTAATCGAAGAGTTAACTTACAGGCTCCTCTTTCTTCAGCTTTCGAGCTTAAAGACAACAATAATTTTTGCATTATACATTAAAAAACATGAGTACTACTATTAAAATAAAATATAAATATAAATATAAATAAAAAATATATTTAAAAACAACATCTATTTAAAGTTATCAAACTGTTTTGGATATTCACACGATTCAACCTAATTAGTTTTTAAACTAAAAAGATCTAATTTCATTTCTCTCTAATAGATAGAAGCAAAACCAAAGGATCTTCATTGACGCCTCAGCTTTCTTAATTTCACTTCGCTACTGTGAGTCCTTCTACTCCTTTCTTTTTTCTTCTTCATATAATTTTTTTGCCTAATTGTTTTAATAATTTTCTAAAATCATAGAAAATAAGAGCATGAAGTGTGTTTTCAATATCAATTTAGATGATTAAAGCACTTCAAAATTCTGGTTAATGACGTTTAAAATCATGATTATGGTTAATTAGTTGCAACAGGTATTCATTAATCATCTACTGTAATTAACTACATATTGAATTGAATTGCGTTGACCATCTAAATTGTTGTAAAAAGTTTGTGTTGAAGCATCATTTATCTAAGTGCATAGAGCTTTAACAAAGATATGGAACACATATTTACCAAAGCTAAGTATTATTAGAAACTCATGAATTTCAACATTAATTAACAGGATCCTCAAGCCATATACTTGGCAATTAACCGATGACAACAGATACTAATACCCTAAGTTATTGGTTAAATTGGAGGTTCTTCCTATGTGCACTATGGATTTTAATTAGTATGAGTATAGGATCATTTTTGATATGGAAGTATGAAGAATTCAATAAATCAAGAAATGAGAAGAGGGTTAAAGAAAGGTGGCGGCAAGAAACGGTTGGGTTGTTATATGAAGATGAAGCATGGAATACATGTCTTAAAGGAATTCATCCTACTTGGTTGCTTGCTTACAGAATAATTTCTTTTCTTGTGCTTTTGGGTTTGCTCATTGCTAATGTTGTTGTTGATGGAGGTGGCATATTTTACTTCTACACTCAGTAAGCTAAATTTCACATATCCTGTGTATTATTGTCTTGTATGAAACTCTTATGAATTACTTGAACTAAATAAACTTCCAAGGCTAGTAGATTTGTATGCATGCATGCTTTCTTCATTGGTATTGAATAAGTAAACTATAATTGTTGCTTAATATGTTTTCACAAGCTAATTTGGAGAGCTTATGGAAATAAGCTGAAAATAGCTTATGAATAATATGTCATAAGTTGTTTCCATAAACTCTCCAAAACAGTCACACAAGTGTTTATGCCAGTAGATAAGTTTAAATAAGTCAATCCAAATAGATTCTATTGTCAATCATTAAGATGTATCCCCAGTAAAATGCTGCTACATAAGCAAAGCAATGACAGTCTTTTATTATTAAATATCCCTTAGCACTTGTGATGATATATACACAACTTTGATATTTAATACTTGTGAATTGTTTTGACGAAACACCGCTATCCGAGCATCCCTATTAGTTATAAATGGATCTGGATCCTCTACAACTGCATTAAGATGCTGCAGTTGTAGGTACCATAAGATTTAGAGATAATCCAATTTTGTTATAAATTTGCTGATTCTCTTTTGTTTTTTGGCTGCTGAACAGGTGGACATTTACTTTGGTCACTATTTACTTTGGGGTACCATTTCTCTTCTCGAACTCTTCTTGTATTGTAATTATTTTTCATTTCATTCATCTTTTGGAGGGTAGGGTGGAATTTGATCTTGTCATATGCTGCATAGAAAACTTGATGAACCTGTGTATCACTTTCAGCTTGCATCTTGTTTCTCATTCTATCGAAATTGCTTTAACCGCGATAAATTTGAGAGAAACACGTTAGATGCAGAACGAGGCGCTTATGTGGCGCCTGCACTTGATGGGAATGCAGATATACCTACACTAGCTAAGAGTTCCTATGACTATCGGAAATCTCTCAGTCAGAATACTGCTGGTGTATGGGGTTATGTTGTTCAAATAATATTTCAGGTAATTTACTCTAAATGATTTTATTGGTGTTTTTGTTTTTTTAATGCATGGCATTTATTTTGACTAATTTCTGTCCTACTTTGAGTCTTTCTCTACAAATTTACTTTTAAGTCAGTCAAATAGTGGTTAGTGTAGCAAAATTTGAACAAATCACTATTGTTTCGGGATACACCATTTAGTACTTAGTGTTGTCATATAGCCGCTATAACACTATAGTGTAGCAGAAATTGAATAGACCGCTATTTTCTGCGATCCACAATTGACAATAGTGTTTCAAGTATAGTTTTTGCTTAGGCAGGACATGCAACTGTGGTTTTTAATTTTAATAATGGCTGTGAAAGAAATTGGATATGATTTAAGATGGTAGCTCTGAAGAAGATAAAAGATATGCAATTGAATTTTTCTTAGGAAAGTTTGTTTCTGTCAAATACTCAAATTAATGTTAAGCTTGAAAAAAATTTGTCTGTTTGAGATGGAAAACATTACACTGTTTGAAATAGTTGGTTTCTATACAACACGTTCAAGATTATAACTTGCTTTTCAAGGTGCCAAAGAGAATTTGTCATTAAATAATCACACTGTTTCGATATTGATAGATGTTGTTGCATTACAACATCAGATGATTGCAGAAGGCTATTATGCAGACTCTTTGTTAGAATCATATATTTTTTTTCCAATGCTTTCTTCTTGTTCATGTTGTTCTTATTCAGCCTTTGTGACTTATGAATAAATAACTGTAAAAGTATTTGGATTTTATTGTGTTATTAATAACTGGTTAAACTCAGGAGGCAATCTATCAAGTTGTTTTAATTTTCTTTTGAAAATGTAGACTTGTGCAGGTGCTTCAATGCTCACTGACATTGTATTCTGGCTCATTCTCTATCCTTTTATGACACCGAAAGACTTCCGTCTGGATATTGTGAGTATTATTGATCTTGTCCCTGGTCTGTCATTTCTTCTTTTGGTTGGGAAAGTTATACTGACATAATGATAAATTTTTTGGGGAATGTTTGGCATTTTCTTTTTGCTACTTAAGATAAGAAAAAACAAAAGAAGCAACAGAAAAAGAAAGAGGAAAAAACCTAATCATTAATGAACTGCACCCAAATAGCAAACTGTTCGGCATTTGCTTATTAGTTTTATATTTGTTAAAAGGCTATGTTCCAATTTTAAGCCTTTTGCACTGTTTTTTAGGTATTGTTCGCTTTGAGTCTTATGTGAGCCTTCACATTTTTTTTCCTCAGTTAAAAGGCGCTTTAGTGAGTTGAGGAGAGTGAGTGTTAATAAATTACTCTTAATCTTGATTATGAAGCAATGTGGGACTTTTTGGTGTATTGGAATAGGTTTAAATAGTTTGGTGATTTCTATTGAATATTGATGTTAGTAGGCGTGTAATCAACAACAAAGCATTTTGTGCTTTTCCAGCATGTGTTATGATAGAACACTGCAAATTAAGAGTAATGAAGGCCCAAAGAGTGGGCCCCACTCACCCAAATCACACACATTTAGTTTCTAGAATGATGAATGGAGGGGATAAAAATTAGTTAATAACGTCTCTTATTTTATGTTATAAGAATGAGGGAATTGGAAGAAGGGAAAATATTCAGAAAATATTTTAAGAAATAAATAGGGGAATTCTTTCTCTGATTAGGAGTAATTTTGCTCTGGTTTAGGAGTTCTTAGAACTCTGGTTTAGTTTTTCTTTCTGCATCCTTTTCATTGTAAGAAATATTACTCTAAATTTTAATAAATAATATATCTTTTTCTTCCATTAAAATTTTGAGTTCTATCATTGGCCCGACCTGCCGGATAGAGATAGAAGCTAGCGAAACCGAATGCCACCGAAAATTTCTGACAAAGTTGAGGCTTTGGGGATACGAATGGCTGAGATGGAAGGTTCGGTGTGCCAAACCTTGGATGAATTTCCTCATGCTATTTTGGAAGAGTTTGCAAAACTGTTGAATCGGCCTACACTTGGGGTGTTGCAGACAACTGAGGAGCCAATTACGGAATACAAGATGGCGGTGAAGCTGCCGTCATTTGACGGTGACGATCCAGTGGGGTGGATCACACGAGCAGAGACATATTTTGAGGTATAGGGAATATCTGAAGAAGTGAAGGTTCATTTGGCGAAAATTAGCATGGAGGTTAATCTTCTACGAGAAACGGAGGAGGACCTCACATGGTTAAAGTTGAAGGAAGCGCTGATTGAGAGATATGGGGGAAGAAGAGCAATAATCCATTCGAAGAATTGAAAGATCTTCAACAAACTGAAGATGTAGAAGAGTACATTTCAAATTTCAAATATTTCTCTTCTCAGGTTATGCGTCTCCCCGAAGAACAATACGTTGGGTATTTTTTGGGTGGCCTCCGGTGAGAGGTACGTTTGCGAGTAAGGACCTTCAACCCTAAGACGCGTGTGGAGGCGATGAAATTGGCTCGTGAGGTTGAAAAAGAGTTACGAGGTGTGTTGAATTACAGAGGAAGCGGAGGTGGAGGTCGTTCGCGAAACTAGAAAGGGGGAAGAGAAGGAAGTAATGGGCTTACTAATGGAAACGGGTTCGTAGTGGGTCTTTTACCAGACCCAAACAAGGGAAATGCGAGTTCTGGGCCAAGTGGGGGAACCCAATCCAGAAATACTCAAACTGGGTCAAATCCTAACCAGGAATTGAGCATGCAAGGATCCAACCTTAATTAGAACCAAACACGAACAAATGGTGATAAGGAGCGATGGGGGAACCACGGAAATCGCAATAGGGGAACCAAGCATCTTCCCTAATCCGAATTAATGGATCGTAAGGCATGAGGTCTCTATTTTCGATGTAGGGAAAGGTTTTATCCTCTTCATCAATGTGCTGAAAAACAGTTGCGTTTGGTGATTCTGGAAGATGATGTAGTGACAGACAATGCCGGTGAAGTCCTAGCTATCTAACTGAAGGAAGGAGAGGAAGACGTTGCAGTAAGATGCAACTCCACGATGCTCTTCGGAATAGAAGAGGAAGGCAGAACTCGAAATTTGTTCCCTTTTCTCCTACATTTGGAAGGTACTGTGAAGAGCATACCAGTTACGATGATGGTGGACACTGGTGCTAGTCATAATTTTGTGACTCCTCAAATGGCTGCAGTTCTGCAACTTCCAGTAGAACAGATTCCGGTTACGAACGCGAAATTTAGAAACGGTTCCGGTGTGGCTATAACAGAGAAGTGTGGGAAGTTTGACATTCAAATTGGAAGGTTCGAGACCACTGCTGACGCTTACATAGTGGAATTACAAGGTGAGGACATGATTTTGGGAGTGGCTTGGCTGTATAAGCTAGGCAAGGTGTTATTTGATTGGGAAGAAATGGCAATTTGCTTGGACTGAAAAGGGAAAGCTGTGAAGTTGCAGTGTCAAATTCCGGAGAATTGGAGAATCAATCAGGATAAAGAACTTAATGTTGTTACCACAAATATACTAAGGCCAAGAAAAATCATAACATGGGAAGGGAATAAGGAAACCATCAGCTGAGAACCTGG
The DNA here is from genome assembly GCA_037974295.1 of Cicer cuneatum. NCBI lineage: Eukaryota > Viridiplantae > Streptophyta > Magnoliopsida > Fabales > Fabaceae > Cicer > Cicer cuneatum. Next base: position 13,043,146 of record JBBPBO010000002.1, on the reverse strand, counting down.
AAGTCTGCTACAGAATCAATGTCTTAATGTTAGCTTTGAGGACAAGACTCATTTTGAAGCGGATGGCAATGATAGAACACTGCAAATTAAGAGGAATGGGGTCTAAAGAGTGGGCCCAACTCACCCAAGTCACACATTTAGTTTCTAGAATGATGAATGGAGGGGATAAAAATTAGTTAAGAATGTCTCTTATTTTATGTTATAAGAATGAGGGAATTGGAAGAAGGGAAAATATTCAGAAAATATTTTAAGAAATAAATAGGGGAATTCTTTATCTGGTTAGGAGCAATTTTGCTCTGGTTTAGGAATTCTTAGAACTCTGGTTTAGTTTTTCTTTCTGCATCTTTTACATTGTAAGAAATATTACTCTGAATTTTAATAAATAATATACCTTTTTCTTCCATTAAAATTTGAGTTCTATCATACTAGACATCGATTGACTTCATTGACTTCATGAAATTTGTAATTAATGGATGGCTGTTCTTTAAAATACCTTAATTATGAAAAAGCTAATGAGGGTGCAGAAATGTAAAAGACAGTTTATAAATTTAAATATTGATTACTTTCAGTTCAAAAAGAATAGTCTGGTTTTTCTCTACTCATATCTTCTATTTCGTGAAAATGTTTTCACTTTGCAGTTCACTGTTGGTATGCACTCTGTTAATGCTGTGCTCCTCCTCGGTGAAACATCATTGAATTGCATGGTGAGTTTATTTTGTCCCCTATCTTTTAGGTTATATTTCTCCTTAATTATCTACTTTAAATTTACATCTATTTATTCTTAACACATGCAGAGATTTCCAGTGTTTCGATTCGCATATTTTATCTTGTGGACGGCTACATTTGTGATTTTTCAGTGGATCGTCCACTCTGTTGTTTCGCTTTGGTAAAATCGTGTATCCCATCTGCTTTGTACCGCTTTTCAATCGCCACAATTATGTTCATAATTTTTTAACCTTTTGTTACAGGTGGCCTTATCCTTTCCTTGATTTGTCATCACCATATGCACCCTTATGGTATGTTCGTAAATTCAATTGCTCACCAATACTAATGTTGTCAAATAACGGTTATAGTGGCGCTATAGTGCTATAGTATAGTAGAATTTGAACAAATCATTATTGTTCTGCGATACGTTATTTAGTATAAAGTGTTGTCAAATAGCAGTTATAGCAGTGCTATAGCACAACGGAATTTAAACAAATTACTTTTCTTCAGCGATACGTTATTTAGTATAAAGTGTTGTCTAATATTAACTCTAACATTGAAAGTTTCCGAATTTGACAACATTGACCAATACTCAAATACACAATGCAAAAATAGAACATCAACTTTAGCAGCAAATAATTTTGAGACTATAGTTACATTGATACTAAAAATATTATGTTATGAAATTTTGGTCAAGGTTTTCAAATATGACACTTAAATTAACTTGAAAGTTGGGGTTGGGAACAATTTACCGTAACATGCGATGTTACACAATAAATTGGATATGAAATTAATCTCGTAGATTGAAGTGAACAGTTTTGATTAATATATGCCTGTTGCCCTCTTTTAGGTACTTGGCTGTTGGTATAATGCACATACCATGCTATGGCATATTTGCTTTAATAGTGAAGTTGAAGCACTTGTGGTTGTCAAGAATGTGTCCTGGTTCATGTCAGTTTGTAAGGTGATAATACATTTCACAACATTCATTCTGTCTAAAGCATTTTGAATATTAAAGATTAGATTTAGATCCTCTTCTCCCCAAAAAAAGGTGTTCAGTGGAAGGTGTTATTTTTAAGTGGGGGTGGGGATGCATATTTATTTGTATTTATTATTTAATATTAAACTCATAAAAGTTCTCTGTCCTATATTTGTAAGTTGATGTTTGTGATGTTTTCCATTAAAGTTAAATTTGCCACAATATCATACATTGATTAAATTATCATAAGTTAAATAAAAGAGATATACTAACGGATGATCGGAGTTGGAGATGTTATAGTATGAATAAAACACTAGGAGTTTGTCACGTTAAGTACACATCAATTGGTAGCTGCAAGGACATTGATATGCAAGGAGTTTGAATTTGAACTTGGGATTCTCCATTTCTCCATACTTAAAGTGTGTGAGTCTAACCACTAGACTATTTGACAGACAAAAAAAATACTAGGAGTTCAAGTTCTGAAATATATCTATTGCAAATGATTTGTTAGTGGAAGATAAGATTGTTTATAATATAACCTACAATGGATTTGACTCTATTTTGGATCATGTCAGTTGAAATTTTTGTAACATAAGCTGTTTACTTAGTAATAAGAAAGGATGCTAATAACTTCATCAAAAAATGCTTGAGGTAGTCACATGAGTAGTGATTACTACATTAAACATTTTTCTTTTGTGAAAACTTACATTTATTTATACTTCTTATTAAGAAAGACATCATCTTAAAGGGAAAAAAATATCAGTGTAAGATCAGGAGGTAGGTATACTTTTACAATAAAAAAGTGTTAATAAAATTGGCACTTGACTCTAGTGGAGATGAGTGTGGTTATCCCAAATACTAATACTTTACAAAATATTAGTATTTGATCTAAATTTTAGACTAATAAAATATTAGTATTTGTTTCAAAATATTTAGTATTTGATTTAAATTTTAGATTAATATTTAGTATTTGAAATTCATATTGTAACCACAAATTTAGTATGATTCACATAGTTTAATAAGATTCGATTATATTTCAACAAATAAGAGAGCGCTACGAAAGAGTTGCTTCAACTACTTTTAATAATATTGAGTAAACTCCACAATAGCAATGATTGTTTATAGGAGGGTGCATTTTGTTTAGTCGTGAAAAATAATTCATTGGTATAATTGTCTTAGAAATATAACTATAGATATCTTATTCTCAAATATATTTAATATATATATTTTATAAAAAAAGTTATATATAAAAGACGTAAATACATTTTTCCATCTATCTCATTACCTACTCACTAACTAAAAATTCAAATCCCAAACGTTTCTTACATGTCTACTAGAAGTTTCCAATGGATATAATGCTAAATCCGAATTTGAATCCCACAATTTCGAAAATATGGAAGTTAATTTAAAGAGGTTTGAAGTGAGATGATGTAAATTTGAATTTAAATGGTGAAATCTTTTGACGAAATCCCTTGTGTTAAACTCTCATTAAAGAATACAAATTCAGCAACTGCTATTGTTTGAGACATTGCATGCCCCATAATCTTGACCTCAAGTTTGGATCCTCCACAACGCAACACGTGATGTAAGCTGCTACTTGTAGTGACTACACGGTGCAAAAAAAAAAAGGAAAATCATTCCCCATTGTATTATTAGCCACCAATCATTGTGTTTATAAGGGTTAAAATGATTGCAAGATTGGGGAAATGATATTCGCAGCAGCTGCATCTTGCAGGTAAAAACACTCGTGTATACTTTTCTTGATTGTGTCACCTAATGGAAAGAAGCGGCCATAACGTTCTGAAAATAAAGTTAGGCCAAAGTTTCAGAACATATAAAGCAAATGCAAGTACAGTGACAAATAGTTGAATCATTAGAGTTCCAACGAAGTCGATTGATCCCAACATAGTGATTCCTACCCTGACCCTTCCCTCCCTTTTTCTTTTAGTTCAGGCTGTGTTGAGTTTTAAGAAGTAAAAACCAAAAGGAACAACCTCAGTCATATTAAATCAACAAAAATCTAAGTTTAAATAATATCCAGCTATGGCTTCACGTGTTCTCTAATAAACTCTTCTAGCTGAGATATCTCCCCAGTTAAACCAGAAGCATCTGCAGTTGTAACTTTGTTTGAGCATTGAGTGAAGGAAAATGGCTCGCCAGGTTCCCCCAAAGTAAACTCGTTTGTAACGTCAGCATCTGAAACTGCACTTCTTGATGCCCGTAATTTGTCTCTGAAAAAGTAACACAAAGTTAATATAGTAGAGCTGACTGATGAAATCATGAAAAGAACAAGACAACCATTCATTAGATAATGTGTTTTGCAGATAAAAACAAACCAATCATTTGATTTTGAGTGTGAAGATAATTAGCCGCATACAGATAGAGGGGGAATGGGAATGTGAAGAGCACATAATCCATCAAAACGGATAACGCAATGAAAGGATGAAGTAATTGCTGAATGATCAAATGTTAACAAATTTAAGGACTTGAAGCCATACATTTCTTTCTCGAGTTGTCTGCGGATAAATTCTTTGGTGTGAGCAGTGACTTTGTCAGTTTTGTTGCAGAGAATAAGCAGTGGAATCTTCTTCCTCACAACACTTCCCTTAGTCAACAGATCATATAGGTACCTTAACACGTAAAACAAAATGTCAGTATCTTTGTAATCACAGATATCCCTTCTTTCTCAGGAAAAGTGAGCAATGGTGACTTATTCAATTTATATTGCTTTAATTATCTTGGGAGTTTTTAACACTCTCCTCATGGCTTACAGCTAATGTTGACAAATTAGTCATTTATAAAAAGATGATAAACTAGCAACTTAATGGAGAAAGGAATTACTCTGAGGCAGCACGACAATTTGGTAAGAAGTCCAAAGCATCAACAACAAAGACTATGCCGGCTGCTTGAGGCAAGTACTCATCCAATTTGGGTCGAAGACGAGAATGTCCGGGAACATCAACAATATGAACCGGTTTGATCTTTCCCTTCTGTTACAATATAAAATACATAAGACAATGTTTGGTCTATTGTACTATCTGATTCCAAATCATTAAACAAACATTAGAATATTAGATATAATTTCAACTAATTTGACAAGCCAAAAGTGTTTCTTCGATCAACAATAAAAGATGAATATTCTCATTGAATAGAGAAGATGAGAAGAACAATTTCTGCACGCCTAAACCTGTAAATCCATGCAAGTAATTAAGCGCAGGAGGCTAACACTACCTTGGTTGTTTCGCCATGAAGAATAAATGTGTCTTCATTAGGTTCCATTGATGTAACAGTACCCTGATGAGTAGAGCCATCCCTAAGCTGACACAAACATAAGATAGTGTACCCAGAACAATATGTCAGCACGGGAAATATGAATTGAAGGAAAATTAATAGTAGTATTACCAAGGAATTGGATTATATCCCACCATGTAATATCACCTGCTAATGTAATAGCATGTTTTAGTTTATAATAACCAACCACCTAACCTTGATTCTTCTTTTCCCTCACACACAACTATACAAGCAATCTTTGGTCGTAATTAAATACATTACAAACTAAACCAGGCTATGCAGTTCAAAAACTTGTCAGCAACGACTGAAAGCTTACCACAGATTAGACCTAAAACATCAATTTATTTCTTGTTTTTCAGATTACAGACCCAACAATATCACAGTCATAGCTCAAGACCATAATTACTAATACCTATGAATCACAGACATAGACACAACACTCACACCGATAATAATTTGAAAAATATTGAATGTAACTAACTACATATGCCAGTGTCGTGTCAGATACGTTTTCAATTTGAAGTGTAATGCTACACAACTAACTACTGCAACCAGAAACCAGCATTACAATTCATTCACTATACCTAGTATCATGGCCGTCTTAATGTTTTTGGAGGCCCCGTTCGAATCTAAAAAATTGGGCCCTAATAAAAAAATACAATCTAATACTATTAGTAACATTGTAAATCACAAAATCAATAATGAATTTCTAAAATCTAAAACACTAACATTTGAATAAACCCTAATAGAGTTCCTAAAATTAATAAATCAACCATTTCAATCAAATTGAGTTCCTAAAATCAGTAAATCACAACGCCATATCATTAAGACGACTCACAGCCTCACAGTGGTGGGGTGTTGAGAGTAGATAAGAGTTGGAAGAATTTAGGTTAAGTCAAGCGTGAAGATAGAGAAAAGATACTCTCTATTTGGGGCCCAAAATTCAGGGTATACTATTAAAAAAATTCGGGGCCCTCCCTAATTTGGATTCTGTGCCAATGTTCTGGTTGTACAGGTGCCGGCACTGCCTAGTATCACTTCATTTCATGATTGCATGCAATGTTTATTTCACAAATAAACACAAAATTAAGCAACTAATTAAAGTAAACTCAACAACTCTTTAACTATTAAACCAAAATGGACACGCATACACAAAAGCAGGTGCAGTAGCTCATCAATTCAGAAACTAAACCAATCGAATTTAGGTTTACCTGATAGAAGATAACGGTTTTCCCGCTCCCACTAAGTCCCGTCAAAACAATAGTGTTAGACTTAGAGCGCTTCAAAAACCTCACTACCAAAAAAAAAAAAAACAAAATTCATCAATTAAAAACTCGGAAATCGATCAAAAGAATAACAAACTCAACAACAAAACGAACTCACTCACGTGAGAGAAGAAGCAGCGTTGTGAAAACCGCAATAGCAACAGCGGCATAGAGTTGATTGGAAGGAACCTCGCGAAGGTAATCGTTTGCGACATTCAATAGGTGAGAAATTTGTTCCTTCCATTGCTCCAATTCTTGTTGCATTGTGAAATTGAGGTTTTTTTTTTGTTCGAAATTTTGAGGTGTTTCGTTTGTGAGTTGTGTTAGACGGTTGTAGAGTGAGGAGATGACGGAGAGTACGGAAGAAAAAGTGAAGGAAAGAGACTCCGCCGTACACGGTGGTTGCTGACGGTGCTATGATTTTTGGAATCTGCGGATGTGGCGTGTCAACAACCACAAATCGAGGGCGTTTGAAATGTAATGCGAAACTGCAACAAGGTGTGTCGTTTCGTAGAGTTTAATAATGGACCTATTTGACCATTTTAACAAGTGGAGATAATAATGTTTTTATTAAATTAAATTTTTTTGACCAAACTTTTATTGAATTACTTTTACAATATCAGATTTTTTTTTGACAAATATAATATTAGATATTGTTGTATTTACCATTTATGTAAAAGTAAAATAATGATTTTTTAAAAACGTAAAACAGAGTATGAAAACATCACATAATTAATTTGACATTTAAGTTATGTTGACATCCTAAATTAATCATTTATCATTTATAGTATTTTTAAATATTATTAAAATAAAATAAAAACTCAACATGTTTAAGGGAATTATACCAAAACTGAAAAAACGATTATAAGAGATACAAACTATTATTTCGTTAAAATCTTACCAAGAAAATCTATAAGGGTAAAACCAAAAAAAAAAAGTGTAATAAATGAAGGTGCAAACACGAGAAAGGGAGTTGAATTGTGTTTGACTAACTTGAATACTTTTCCTGTTTTTACACTTTTAAAACAAAACTTGATGTATGAATAAAAACAGAGTTAGCAGCGGATATAAAGTAAAAATAAAACACATACTTTTTATACTGGTTCATCGTTAACGAGGCTACGTCCAGTCCCTTCACCTTGAAGGATTTCACTAACTCAAACCTTGAATTACAACAATACCACTGACCCTCCAAGTCAGTCTTCTCAAACAGTCTAACAATCCTAGACTCTTGAGGAATACAACACCTTGACTTCCTAAGTCAAGTCTTCTCCTGCCAATCTGACAACCCCAGATTGTAGAAGGAATTACAACGCCTTGAATCTAATTGCCAAGTAATCTGCTACCCCTTCTGACTCCCTCAGATTGTAGACTCTACTTCAACAACTTAGATCTAACACAAGGGAAAGAAAATAACACAAGTGCTTGCTTCTGGGAAGCTGGAACTCACAATTAACCTCACTGAAAACTTGAGTGTTTGCTTTGGAAGTGTATGAATCTTTTGTGATTTTCGATGCCAAGTATTCTGCCTTGAGCCTCCTTTTATAGATGCAGATTAGGGTCTCTTCCAAGCTTTAATTTCGAGCTAAATCTTGCTGGATTCTCTTGCAAAAATATCTTGACCAATTGGGCTTCATTTAAATAAAAAAAATATGTTTTTTTAAGCTTCAGATTTTCTTTCAAAAATAACTGGCCAATCATGTCTTTAGATTCTTCCCGCCAACAACTCATGAATTCCACAATACCTCACTTTATTTTTGTAACAAATCTTTTCAATACTTTGATCAAAATAAATTAAAATCTCCACCGTTAATCCTCCTGATTAAATCTGGACCATTTGATCTTCTGCGCTAGTCCACATCTGGACCATACTTAGTGATATGCTGTGATCCTCTGATTTCGGCCATCCCTAGACCATACTTCCTAACCTTCTGATCTTCTGATATCGGCCATCCTGGTCTAGCAAACTGATCTGCTGTGATCCTCTGATCTCGGCCACTACTGGACCACACATCCTGACCTTCTGATTTTGGCCAACACTGGGTCATGGTCTGATCTTCTGATCTCGGCCAACACTGGGCCAAATACTTAAATCTGAACCATTTATCTGAAAATCTTCCCTCTGATCTGGACCAATTCTAGACTTGGTCTGGATTAAACTGAAATTAAATCTGGACAAATAATATTTCAGTCTGGACATTTTACCTTTTGCTTTGGATCAGTTCTGGGTCAATTCTGGAGACCATTTCTTCTGTTCTGGACTTAGTTTCATAACCTGAACCATGCTATATTCTGGTCTGGGTCAAATCTGGATTAATTCCTTTGTTCTGGACCCATTTATTTACCCTCTGATTAAGTTTGGATCAAGTCTGGGCTGTTTATCATTTCACTGCCAGGCCATCTTCTGGTTAGAATAACTTATGGAATAAATCTGACATTTGACATATTCTAGTCTGGAACAACTCTCCCTATGGCAGGCTTCCTTCTGGTCTGGTCTAGGTCTCCTTCTGACTTTGCTTCCTTCTGATCTGGGCCAGCAAAGATATCCTCTGGTAGTGTTTTGACATCCTGGTGTATCCTATGGTAATTCCAGGATGCATTCTGGATGCTTTTTGTGCCTCTGCAAACTTCATTTTCTAGTGGTATTTAATGTAATAATTCAAGGTACAAAATAAGATTACATGAAGTGCTTTTGTAAACATCAAAATCCTAAGTATTTAGAACCAACTTGGTTCCAACAATCTCCCCCTTTTTTATGATGACAAAACCTTAACTTATTTTGCTAGTTTATAACTAGAAGACTAGAATTACTCCCCCTCAGACCAATCTCTCCCCCTAAGTCTGATACTGACTTTTTCTTCTCCTTTTCAACTCCTTCTCTTTTCACTCTTTCTTTTCTTCTCTTCTCCTCTCCTTTTTGACTCCTTCTTTATTCGCTCTTTCTTTTCTCTCTTCACATTGTCTTTCCTTTTCAACTCCTTCTCTTTTCACTCTCTCTTTTTCTCTCTCCCTGTTTCCTCTCCTTTTCAACTTCTTCTTTTTCACTTTTTCTTTTTTTCTCTCCCTGATTCTTCTCCTTTTCAACTCCTTCTCTTTTCATCTCTTGCTTTTTCACTCCTCTTTTCTTTTTATCTCTCATTTTCTACTTATTTCTCTTTTTTTTCTCTCTCTCTCTCTCTCCCCCTTTTTGTCATCAGCCAAAAAGAGGTCCTACTATTTTTGTAATTTTTTGTTTTTCTCTTTACAAAATACAGAAAGTAAAACAGAAAATAAAAAAAAACACAAAATAATTACAAGAAATTTAAAAACTCCTAAGATGACTACTTGAGCTAGTCAGATATGGAGGTAATGCTGAGATGCTTCTTGATGAACTCGAACCTATCTTCTGGTAATGCTTTGGTGAAGATGTCAGCCCATTGATGATCAGTGTCCACAAACTGGATGCTTAAAGTCCCTTTTTGAACATGGTCCATAATGAAATGGTGTTTTATTTCAATGTGTTTGGCTCTAGAGTGTAAGATAGGGCTCTTGGTTAGGTTTTATGGCTGAAGTGTTATCACAGAACAAAGGGATATTGGTTTCAAAGATGTTGTAATCTTCAAGTTGATGTTTCATCTAGAGTAACTATGAACTGCATCCTGCTGCTAATTTATACTCAGCTTCAGCTGTTGACATGGCAATGGTGCTTTGTCTTTTGCTTGACCAAGAGATCAAATTATCACATAAGAAAGTGCAGTTGCCACTTGTACTTTTCCTTTCCAACTTGTCTCCAACATAGTCGGAATCACAGAAACCTCTGAGTTTGTAGGTGGGGGTTTTCTTGTATAACAAAGTAAAGTTGGTGGTTCCTTTAAGATATCTCAGAATTCGTTTGACATCAGTTAAATGGGATTCCCTAGGGTCAGCTTGAAATCGGGCACAGACACAAACACTAAACAAGATGTCAGGTCTAGAAGTAGTTAAATAGAGAAGGGATCCAATCATACCTCTGTATGTTTTTTGGTCTACCTTTGGGCTGGTTTCATCTTTCTCAAGTGAGCAGGTTGGGTGCATGGGGGTGGCCATAGGCTTACATTCACTCATTTTGAACTTTTTAAGAAGTTCTTTAGTGTATTTAGATTGGTGAATGAGTATACCTGATTTACTTTGGTGAATCTGAATTCCCAGAAAGAACTTGAGTTCTCCCATCATGCTTATTTGGAACTATTTCTGACCACTGGAGCAAAAGTCTCAGTGTAATCTATACCTTCCTGTTGACTGTATCCTTGAGCTACAACTTCACCCTTTTCATTGAATTTGTTTCTGAACACCTACTTGATTCCAATAATGTTTTTGTTTGGTCTAGATACCAGATCCCAAACATCATTCCTTTGGAATTCATTCAGCTCTTCTTGCATTGCATGTATCCAACCTTCCTATGCCAAAGCTTCATCAACATTGCTTGGTTCGCATCAACTTCTGGTTCTGGAATATCTGTAACAGCTTCTGATTCTGATAAATCAGCTTCTGGTTCTAGTGAATTTGTAACAGCTTCAGATTCTGGTAAATATCCATATTTCTCTTCTGATTTATCTTGGCTGTTTCTAACTTGATCAGATTTATCTTTTGAAGATTTGTCATGTGTTGCTGACTTGCTTGTATCCTTTACCTTTCCAGGTACTTCTATTTCTTGTGCTTCTGCTCCCTTTGGTTCTGGTGAACCTGCACTATTTATATCTTGCTTTGATTTGTCAAGATCAAGCAGTTTGTCATATTACATAATGCAAATCAAATAATTTAAAATTGAACTCAATACAGCCAAACCATTAATTCTGCTTCTGGTGGTTTCTCCTTGTTTTTGAAACCATTGGAATGTTGTTTCTGTTGAGGTATTCAATTCGTGTGAATCACCTGGTTCCTATGACAGTTTGAAAACCTGCATAATACTTATCTAACTTTGATTTGTTAAGATCAAGCTTCTTTTTATCATAATAAACATAAATATCAAATAATAATAGTATTTACAGCAAGATGTAACCTCTATGTCAGCAGCTTCAGTTTTACTCTGAAAATCCTCCTGCTTCTGATTTTCAGTTTTCGAATCTGTATGTTCTGTGATTACATGGTTTGGATTAAGGGATTTGAATTCCTTTCTAGGTTTGTAGTCTTGATGAATCTCACTAGAGTATTTGAAGAACTCTCCTGATTCTGATTCCTCTCTTTCTGCTTTGGCTGATACACCATGTTCCTCTGGTGATTCTGGAACTTATGGTGATTCTGGTAATTATGCTGGTTCTGGTACTGATTCAGATTCTGGTTCCAGTGTTGGTTCTGGTTCTAGTTCTTGTGCCTCTGATACTGGTTCCAATTCTTGTACCTCTGATACTGGTTCCAGTTCTGGTTCTGGTTCCAGTTCCTGTTCCTCTGATACTGGTTCTAGTTCTGATTCTGGTTCCAGTTCCTGTTCCTCTGATACTAGTTCCAGTTCTGATTCTGGTTCCAGTTCCTGTTCTGATTCGTGTGATATCTTTGATATTTCCAATTCCTCATATGATTTTGGTTCTGGTTCTGATAGGTATTGTGTTGACCAGTTCTTCTTCTACAAGAGTCACTTGGCTTCTGTTTGGTAGATGTTGGAACATAAACCTTCTTCTGCTTGTGCATTGCCAACATCCATTGTCCAGGCACCATTGTTGGTGTCTCCTTCTGGTTGCTCAGAATATCTGTAACATAGACAATTTGATCTTTTGGTACCCAGAACTGATTAGGTCCAGGTTTGTTAGTCTTAACAGTTCTCTGATCTTGTTCAGATTTTACCACTGGACAAGATAGTTCAGAGTGACCTTTCTTAGCACAAACAATGCATAAGACATCAGAATGAACAGCTTTACTTTCAGTAATCGTTTATGTAAAACCAAGACCTCTCTTTCCAGTGTTACTGTTTCCATAAATCATAGATGCATATTTACTTCTTTCCATTCCATTGGAAATAAAGTTTTGAATGTTCATGCATATTAGATTCACAAATAGTTTTGGAAGTGGAACATATATTACTTTTGAGAGTTTGGTTTTCAGATTTGAGTCTTGCAACTTCAATTTTAAAATCTTTGTTTTCAGTTGCATACTCAGAATTTCGATTCTTTAAAACTTGGACTTCTTTGGTTAGATTTTTCTTATCTTCCCTAAGAGTTTTCAGTTTTAAAGACATCTTATTGTTTGCATTTAACAAGTCTTTTACAGCATCAATTAATTCAGATTTAGAGAGATCAGAAAATACCTCATTGTCTTCATCTTCTGAATCTATTCCAGAGCCTGAGCTGTATTCAAAACTTGAGTTGGTATGAGCCATCAGAGACAGAATTGCTTCCTCTGATGTGCTTCCAGACTTGTTTGAATGACTGCTTCGATCATTCTTCCTTCTGCCTTCTTTCCTTCCTGAAATCGTGCCTTTATGAGGTCCAGAAGAAAACCTAATGTGTGCTATCATTGCTGTTTCTGCCTCTTCTTCACCAGACGATTCTTCTTCTGATTCTAATACATCCCAGGCAGGCATCAGACCCTTCTTTCTGAATCTGGAACTCTTCTTGTGGTGTTTGCCTTTTTCCAGATTTGGACATTCTAACTTGATATGTCCAGGTTCATTGCATCCATAACAGATGATGTTCTTCTTGTCAGATTCTTCCTTATCTTTGCTGTTATGTTTTTTCTTGGAACCTCTCCTCTTCCTGTTTTCCCAGATCTTAACCATCTTTTTGGTTAAGTAAGCCATATCATCACAGTCACTGCCACTATCCTTTTAATCTGATACTGCCTTTGCAGGTTTCTTCTGTTTCGACTTTAGAGCCAGATTCTTCTTCTTCTTAGGTTCATCTGTATTCAAATCTATTTCATGAGACCTGAGGGAGCTGATCAGATCTTCAAGCTTCAAGGTATTCAGATCCCTAGCTTCCTGTACTGCAGTAACCTTTGGTCTCCATTTGGCTGGTAAGCTTCTGAGGATCTTCTTTACATGATCTGCAGTGGTGTAGCTTTTCTGTAATACTTTTAATCCAGATATAAGAGTCTGGAATCTACAGAACATTCCATCGATGTCTTCATCATCTTCCATCTTGAACATCTCATACTGTTTGACCAGTATGTTAGCCCTTCACCTTGAATTTTTATACTAGTTAACGAGGCTACGTCCATTCCCTTCACCTTGAAGGATTTCACTAATTCAAACCTTGAATTACAACAATACCACTGACCCTTCAAGTCAGTCTTCTCAAATAGTCTAACAATCCTAGACTCTTGAGGAATACAACACCTTGACTTCCTAAGTCAAGTCTTCTCCTGCCAATCTGACAACCCCATATTGTAGAAGGAATTACAACGCCTTGAATCTAATTGCCAAGTAATCTGCTACCCCTTCTGACTCCCTCAGATTGTAGACTCTACTTCAACAACTTAGATCTAACACAAGGGAAAGAAAATAACACGAGTGCTTGCTTCTGGGAAGCTGGAACTCACAATTAACCTCACTGAAAACTTGAGTGTTTGCTTTGGAAGTGTATGAATCTTTTGTGATTTTCAATGCCAAGTATTCTGCCTTGAGCCTCTTTTATAGATGCAGATTAGGGTATCTTCCAAGCTTTAATTTCGAGCTAAATCTTGCTGGATTCTCTTGCAAAAATATCTTGACCAATTGGGCTTCATTTAAATAAAAAAAATATGTTTTTTTAAGCTTCAGATTTTCTTTCAAAAATAACAGACCAATCATGTCTTTAGATTCTTCCCGCCAACAGCTCCTGAATTCCACAATACCTCACTTTATTTTTGTAACAAATCTTTTCAATACTTTGATCAAAATAAATTAAAATCTCCACCGTTAATCCTCCTGATTAAATCTGGACCATTTGATCTTCTGCGCTAGTCCACATCTGGACCATACTTAGTGATATGTTGTGATCCTCTGATGTCGGCCATCCTGGTCTAGCAAACTGATCTGCTGTGATCCTTTGATCTCGGCCACTGCTGGACCACACATCCTGACCTTCTGATTTCGGCCAACACTGGGCCATGGTCTGATCTTCTGATCTCGGCCAACACTGGGCCATATACTTAAATCGGAACCATTTATCTGAAAATCTTCCCTCTGATCTGGACCAATTCTGGACTAGGTCTCGATTAAACTGAAATTAAATCTGGACAAATAATATTTCAGTATGGACATTTTACCTTCTGTTTTGGATCAGTTCTGGATCAATTCTGGAGATCATTTCTTCTAGTCTGGACTTAGTTTCATACCCTGAACCATGCTATATTCTGGTCTGGGTCAAATCTGGATTAATTCCTTTGTTCTGGACCCATTTATTTACCCTCTGATTAAGTTTGGATCAAGTCTGGGTTGTTTATCATTTCACTGCCAGGTCATCTTCTGGTTAGAATAACTTCTGGAATAAATCTGACATTTGACATATTCTGGTCTGGAACAACTCTCCCCATGGCAGTCTTCCTTCTGGTCTGGTCCAGGTCTCCTTCTGACTTTGCTTCCTTCTGATCTGGGCCAGCAAAGATATCCTCTGGTAGTGTTTTGACATCCTGGTGTATCCTATGGTAATTCTAGGATGCATTCTGGATGCTTTTTCTGCCTCTGCAAACTTCATTTTCTGGTGGTATTTAATGTAATAATTCAAGGTACAAAATAAGATTACATGGAGTGCTTTTGTAAACATCAAAATCCTAAGTATTTATAACCAACTTGGTTCCAACACTAAACACCTACAAACATTACTAAAATCTATATTTAGGAGAGCTAATTTTGTTTCTATTGAAAAGATCATAAATATTTGAAGGAAAAATATCCCGTCAATAGCGGTTTACAATGTGAAGTCTCAATAACAATTTTGTTAGTACATTGATTTTTTTTCATTTCCTAAGAATATGAAATATAGTAAACTTATTCTTTTAACTATCTCAATACACTTAAACGATCTATTTTTAATAGACCAAATAACAAGGTTAGTATTCCTAAATGTCAGATTTGTCAATTGAGAATCAGATTTAATCCATAGAAATCGTCACCCATTCTTATAGGTTGTTTCAATATCAACGATAAATCTCATAAACTCAACATCTAATGCAATTGTAATTATCAAATTCACAACAAAACTGCCCAAAGAAGCAGTAGAATTGTCCCTAAATATACCTCCATAAGCAACAGAACCAGAACATCTAGCTCCATCAGTATTACATTTAATCCAATACTCATTAGGAGGCGCCAAATCACTTCCTTGATGGTAGATGTTTTAGGAGGATGAGCTCTAACTAAGAAGGACTTGAGAATTTGAATTTTCTGCATAAAGTTGGAAATTGTGTTAGAAGTGCGATTGTCATGTAAAGATACATTGACAATAATTCTAATGGTTTGAAAAACGAGACTTTTGCCTTGAAATCGAACTTAATTTCTAAAATAATATCAATAGTAAAGATAATGCTGGCCAAAGCAATCAATTAAAAATCATGTAAATGATATTAATTAAATAATAAAATATTTAATATTTAAAATTTTTGTTGTTGCAGTTTTTTGGTTTATTATATTGGAATTGGAATGGAAAGTGCAAGTACACTTATAGATTAAGGGTAAATTGCATATGACCCTTTATTACTCTCTCTCCATCTCATAAAGAGTATCATTTTAGCAAAAAAAAAATTATTTTAAAATGAATATCATTCTCAATTTTTAATGCAACTTTAATTATTATTATTTTCTATATTATCCTTCAATAATTACTATGTGCAAAACTTACAAAGCATTATTGTACTTTTACGTTCATAATAGTAAAAAATTCACCAATAGTTAAAATGAGAAGCTTGGAAAAATGAGTTCTCTCTTTCTTCTAATTATTACATTTATTAATAGGTGTGCAAAAACTTTAAACGACACTCATTGTAAGACGGAGAAAGTATTTGATGGTATACAGTCCAAGAAGTGGAGAAGCGGTGGCGGTGGTTGTTGATTGTTCTTTGCGAAAGTGTACTTGCATATATGTCAACAATCAAGTGAGTTTGTGTTTGAGAGTGAGAGATTTTAGTGAAGTAGCTAGAATATCACTAGAAGGGGGATTGAATAGAGATATTTATTGTTTTAAATTTTCTTTTGAGGTTTGAAACTTTATCCTCTTCGAGAGGATAAAATTAGAGGTTGGAAATTTAAAACTTTGAGTATGAACTGATTACTAAAAGATAGAGAGAGAATAGAGAATGACACTCACAACTTTATACTGGTTCACTCAATGAAGGCTACGTTCAGTCCTCACACACTTGTAAGATTTCACTAAGAATCAAAACGATCAACCTCTCACATAGGTCAGTTACAATTTGTGTGTTCTAGAGCCTCACCAAGCTTACAATATCTTCTCACATATTTCAACTATTCCCAAGTGTAACTCACTTGGAAATTACAAGATGATATGAAGAAGTTTATGATATTTCTCTATACTAACACTTTCTAAAAAGATATTTCAGAGATCTAGTGTAAGATTATAGAAAGTATAAAGAGAGGATGGAAATACTTTTGATAGCTTTTAGACTTTCTCTTTGTATGCTTTGTAGTTGTGCGTAGAATAATGAAGAGCTCTATTCCTTTTATAGAGTTTTAAGATGCTCTATTCACATGTTAAGATACTTTAAGACCATTGGGGACTTAATCAAAAGTTCAAGGTCAGTAATTTTAATTACAAAATTGTCATCCAGTTGTCCTTTGTACTTGTTTGAGCGCATAAGGATGAGAATCTAGTCCATCCTCGTATAGGAGGTTCAAACCTCCTAGATGTTTGGACTTGAGCTGTCATTCTCCTTTTTCGTTCTCCAAGACGTGTCAGATTCGATTTTGGTTTTGTTTAGTATAGCTTTTTTGTACTTTGATAAGTATGAACCATTTTCGTCATATGAGGATGAAGTGAGCTGGAGGTCCATCCTCTTACAGTTCATCCTTCTTCGTTTATCCTCTGTCATTGTCCTCTTCAGTTAAATTACTTTTTCTTTTAAACCTTAACGTTGATTTAACTTCTCTTTCATAAGAAATCATTGTTATAGTGATTTTGAAGATTTTGCATATCTGATGGTTCATCCTCTTGAAGGTTCATCCTCTTGTCTATCCTCCAGTTTTGAAAACTTGTTGGATTGACTTAAATTTTATTTCTTTTGAAGAGTAACCTGTTTTCTAATATTAATTCATTCAATAGCACAAATTAGTCGTTAACAAGAATCATAATCTTTTTAAATAATTTTGTTATCATTAAAATTATTTGAAAGATATTTTGTCTCAACATTTAGGTATATAAAATTGTGTCATTATAACTTGTGTCAGATGTCATTTTACGTCTTATATGGTTTCTAGATGAAGTTGTTGGAACCAAGTTGGTTCTAAGTACTTAGGATTTTGATGTTTACAAAAGCACTCCATGTAATCTTATTTTGAACCTTGAATTATTACATTAAATGCCACCAGAAAATGAAGTTTCCAGAGGCAGAAGATGAAGACACCAGAAAATTGATCCAGAAGGTACCAGAGGATGCATCCTGGAATTACCAGAGGATATCTTTGCTGGCCCAGATAAGAAGGAAGCAAAGTCAGAATAAGACCTGGACTAGACCAGAAGGAAGCCTGCCAGAGGGAGACTTGATCCAGACCAGAAGGAATCATAATTCAGACTTAGTTCAGAAGTTATTATGACCAGAAGATGGCCTGGCAGTGAAATGATAAACAACCCAGACTTGATCCAGACTTAATCAGAGTATAAGTTAATGGGTCCAGAACAAGAGAATCAATCCAGATTTGACCCAGACCAGATGATAGCATGGTTCAGGGTATGAAACTAAGTCCAGACCAGAAGAAATGATCTCCAGATTTGATCCAGAACTGATCCAAAACAGAAGGTAAAATGTCCAGACTGAAATATTATTTGTCCAGACTTAATTTTAGTTCAATCCAGACCCAGTTCAGAATTGGTCCAGATCAGAGGGAAGATATCAAGATCAATGGTTCAGATTTAAGTATATGGCCCAGTGTTGGCCGAGATCAGAAGATCAGACCATGACCCAGTGTTGGTCGAAATCAGAAGGTCAGAATGTGTGGTCCAGCATTGGCCAAGATCAGAGGATCACAACAGATCAGTTTGCTAGACCAGGTTGGCCGAGATTAGAAGATCAGAAAGTGTGGTCCAGGGTTGGCTGAAATCAGAGGATCACAGCAGATCACTTAGTATGGTCCAGATGTGGACTAGCGCAAAAGATCAAACGATCCAGATTTAATCATGAGGATTAACGGTGGAGATTTAATTAAATTTGATCAAAGTATTAAAAGGGATTTGTTACAAAAATAAAGTGAAGTCGTTTGGGAGGTCAGGAGCTATTGGCGGGAAGAAAGATTTGTTCTAGAATTAATTAAAGACAGGATTGGGCCAAGCTATTTATGAAAACAAATGTGGAGATAAAAAGATATGTTTTTTATTTATATGAAACCCGATTGGTCAGAGTATTTTTGCAAGAGAATCCAGCAAGATACAGCTTGAAATTCAGCTTGGAAGAGACCCTAATTCACATCTTTAAAATGAGGCTCAAGGCAGAATACTTAGCATCGAAAATCACAAAAGAGTCATACACTTCCAAAGCAAACACTCAAGTTTTCAGTGAGGTTAATTGTGAGTTCCAGCTTTCCATAAGCAAGCACTCGTGTTATTTTCTTTCCCTTGTGTTAGATCTAAGTTGTTGAAGTAGAGTCTACAATCCGAGGGAGTCAGAAGGGGTAGCAGATTACTTGGCAATTAGATTCAAGGCGTTGTAATTCCTTCTACAATATGGGGTTGTCAGATTGGTAGGAGAAGACTTGACTTAAGAAGTCAAGGTGCTGTATTCCTCAAAAGTCTAGGATTGTTAGATTGTTTGAGAAGACTGACTTGGATGGTCAGTGTTATTGTTGTAATTCAAGGTTTTGAATTAGTGAAATCTTTCAAGGTGAAGGGACTGGACTTAGCCTCGTTAACGGTGAACCAGTATAAAATTATGTGTTTTTATTTTACTTTATATCCGCTGCTTACTCTGTTTTATTCATACATCAAGTTTTGTTTTAAAACTGCAAAAACAGAAAAAATATTCAAGTTAGTCAAACACAATTCAACCCCCCTTCTCGTGTTTGCACCTTCAGAAGTCTATTAGGGTTATGAGTTGTATGTAGAGCTGTCAATTTGTCAAGCCCCATCTATATTGACTTCAGTCCACACATTGAAGGGGGCCAAAAAACCTTATAATAAAAAAACTCATTAAAAGAAAGTCCCTAATGTAAAAAAGCCCATAAAATTATGTGGGCTTAGAGGGCCCATTAAAAAATCAATTATTGTTTTGAAATAAAAAATATTTCAATTTTTTTCTCGATTTTTTTTATGTTCTGAATAAAATTAACAAATTCAATAATTTTTCAATTTCGATTTTTTTTCCGAATTTTATTTGATTTAGAAATTGTCGATTTATTTTTTGATGTTATGAATAAAATTAACAAATTCAATAATTTTTCAATTTTGATTTTTTTTTTCCGAATTTTATTCAATTTAGAAATTGTCGATTTTTTTTATGTTCTGAATAAAATTAACAAATTCAATAATTTTTCAACTTCGATTTTTTTCCGAATTTTATTCGATTTTGAAATTGTTGATTTTTTTTATGTTATGAATAAAATTAACAAATTCATGAATTTTTCAATAATTAAAAAATCTAAATAAAATTAAACTATGTCATTAATGATTTTTTATTAAACTATTTCTTACATGTCATTTCATGTCTCTATCTTTGTTTTTAATTTTTTTTCGATTTTAATTTTATTTATTCAAGTTGAAATGATGTTATGAATTCTGATCGTAAAAAAATAAAAACATGATGGGTGGGTCATATGCCCCGGCCCAAGTCCACAAAAAACAAAAAATAGAGGGCTGGGCAAAAAAAAATTCATTAAGAGAGATTTAAAATTTGGGGCATAATAAGAAGTTTATTGAATAGGGTTTTGAGATTATGGACTTTTTTTACAGCTCTGGTTATATGATATGTGATATATGCATCACCGTTTGATTTCAGACTGTGAGTCCGTGATGATGAATGATAACATTTTCCATCAGATGGCCTTAGGAGGAAGTTCGGATGAATTTCGATAGTCACTCATCTCATATCCATTTGATCATGTTGTTATACTCTAGTTCAAAGATATACCATGTTTAAATGCGACTTGTATCGAGTTGATCCAATGTCCGGCAAAATAATAACTAATGTTTTAGAAAATATTGATATATCTATCCAGTTTTTCATTAGTAAAACTTATGGGGGAGCATAGTTGAGTACAAAAAAGAAAATGAGCTTAAAACAACTAAACCATCCTCCTCGAACAACAATGATGCTAATTTTATTGTCAATAGATGTTGGGGAATGAGGGCTATAGATATCAAGGATAGATTATATATATTTTTTTATCTGTTGGTGTAAATTATGTGGGTAAAAATTGTAGTAAGGGTGCACACTTGCTAGCTCAATATACTAATTCAAATCCAAACTGGATTTTAATTGAAAAGGTCCCATGTTTAATTCAGGCCCAAGCCACATTGAATCTAGCCCATTCTAATTAACAAAAGGTTTTTTCTTTCAAATAAAAAATTAATATTATTTTTTGCATCTTCCCTTTTTTTTTATTTATTATTTACCTCTTAAAAGTTATTGTAAAAAGGAAATATTATACTAATGTTTTTTTTACCTTGTTTAGTTATAACATTACTTAAGGCATTTATCTATTTTTTCTCCATATAAATATTTCATTTTTAAAAAATGTATACAAGTTAATACTTCTTTTTATTTTTATATTAAAAATGATGGTGTGTTCATTGTATGTCAATAATTTTGTATTTTTTTAATTTATTTTACTTTTCAATTATATTTTAAAATTTAATTATGGATTTTTTTAAAAAATAAATGTTTAATTATTCTACATGTCTTTAAACTATTTGAAATTTTTTAAATAGGTATCTGAACTAAAAAAATTTGTAACGAACTCATATAACTAATATAAATTTTGTAATTAGGTTATTCTTATATAGTTTCGTTAGTCAAACTTTAATAGAATGGCCTAATACAACAATTATATTGATTTAGGAACCTAATTACAATAGATGATTCAAAATATGAGCTCAAGGGGAAGATGATAAAAAAAGAATAAAATAAGTTTTTATTTCTTATAAAAAAATTCATCAACTTTTAGTTCTTTAAAATTTGTTTTCATTTTTAATATCTAGTTTTAAATTAACTATTGTGTATCATTTATTTTTGAATGTTTTTTTTAAGACATGTTTAACAATTTTCTTATATAAAATTTAGAATATTTTAACAAATGATAAATTAAATATGAATGTTAAAGTTTTTGACGCTTAAGAAAAATTTATATTTAATTTATCATTTATTAAAAAAATTTAATTCTTTATAGGCAAATGTTTTATAATGTTCTAATCATTAATGATATAAAATTATATTTAATGATATTACATTATTAATTTGGACAACAAACATTAGACTAAAAACTCTGTTACAGCTTTTTATTCAGTTTTATTGATTATGTATAACAATAAACATATTCTTCTCAATATTATTGTTTTTATCCAAATCAATAATATGGCATCTATTAAAACGACACCTCATTAAAAAAAGTATCTTAAATTTGTGTGTTTATTTTTCAAGTGGAAACAAAGCCACCACCATATATTTATCTTTAAGCTACAATGCAACTTCTTAACATACAACCAAATTTGTGTTGAGAAACAATAATTACATTTTAAATCAATTCTAAACATGCCTTGGAAAACAACTCTTTCCCGTTTGTAACTCACGTTTATATTAAAGTTATAATTTATAGTTTCATAAATCTACAACTAATTTAAATTGGAAAGTGAAAGTATAAATTTAAACATGAATCCATTCACTCTATTTAAATTCTTAAAACCTATAAAATCAAGGATTAAAGTCTAATAATTTTGAAATTCTATTAAGTTAAAATTAGGGGTGAAAAAATGCAATTACCCAAAATATTATCTAACTTTTATTCTTATTAATTCTTAACAAAAAAAGAAAAAATGAGACCAAATAGTGGGGTAATTGTTGAATGTTGAAAGTTGAAAGTGTGGTTGAAGTTATAGACATTAGTCCTAAGTAGTATAATAGGTAGGTGGTACCCTACATGTGCGTGTCTTGTGTTTTGTTCTTCGCTCTTTCTTCTTCTATAATTCACCAACCCAACAACCTCATCATTTTCTTTTCCGTTATTTTTTTTCTTACTTTTTTTTTTTTCATTTGAAAAACAAAATAAAATCTTTTCAACTATAAATAGATCCATCACACACAACCGCATCGTTCGTTCGTAAACTCTTCCTTAGATCCAATCCAACTACTTATCCTCTTTCCGGTAAAATTCTCAGATCTCAACTTTCTTCTCTTTTCTCCCTTCTTTCATTTTTCAATTTGTTCTGTTCAATCTTTAAAATGTTAAAGCTCCGATTTTGATCTCAATTTTGAAGTCCCATTAAGCTAATTTGAGATGGGTTTTTTATCCCACGAAAAAAATTATATGAAGTGGAATAATTTGGGATCTTTATAAATTTATTGCATGTTTTTGTTGTAGTAAGGATCTGTTTAAGTGAAATATTTGATAATTGAGTTAGTTGGTTGATGAAATAGATTAAGAAGAAATGGCTCGCAAGAAGATTAGAGAGTATGATTCCAAGAGATTGTTGAAGGAACACTTTAAGAGACTCTCTGGCAAGGACTTACCAATTAAGTCTGCACAAGTAAGTGTTCTTATCATGAGATATCAAGTTTGAAGTTTGAATCTTTGTTTTATTATAATGTGCCTATTAATTAATTATTATGCATAAGTTTATAAATTAGCTAAAAGTAGGTTTGAAGTTTGAAGTTTTGAACCTTTATTTAATGATAATTTAATTAACTCAAAGTAGGAAATTTTAATTGGCTGTGTTTTGGTAAACAACTTAATTAAGTGCTTATCTGATAAGCACTTATCATATAAGAATTTATGTGTTAGTTGTCTGTCTCTATAGTTAAAGAACTTTTGGGAAGTAGGAAATTTTAATGGCTGTGTTTGGGTAAACAACTTGATTAAGTGCTCATTTGATAAGCCCTTATAAAAAAAGAACTTATGTATAAGTTGTTTCTACAATTGAATAGATATTGGAGATAATTTCACATATAGCTTTTTGTAAGCTATTTTCAATTTTCATAAGCTATCATGGTAAGTTTATGAAAATAAGCTGAGAATGGCTTATGGCATTGTGCACTTCATGAGCTATTCATTAACCCCTTCCATACATGTATACATACATGTGCTTATGCTATATCGTGTTTAAATTTTTTAAAAAGGTTCACTTTTTGAGAAATCAATAAGCTTTAACTATATTTGCCTGATTCAATGTAGCATGCATATCAAACTTGGGTAACAAATTTGTTTTGGTTTGTGATTTAAGGTTACAGAGGCCACTGATTTGACGGCGCTGCAAGACAAGGAACCTTGGCTTTCTTCTTCAAAATTGGTTGTGAAACCCGACATGTTATTTGGAAAGCGTGGTAAAAGTGGTTTGGTTGCCTTGAATTTGGATTTGGCACAAGTTGCTTCATTTGTGAAAGAGCGTCTCGGTAAAGAGGTGATTTTTCCTTCTATGGTTCTGTCCTTCAAACCTTACATCCATGGTCTTGCATTTTACTTTTTTTAGTTGTTTTAAGTATTTTCCTTTCAACACTTATTTTAGTCATGTGTTTATTTGAATATATAGGTTGAAATGGGTGGATGCAAGGGACCGATATCAACTTTCATTGTCGAACCATTCATCCCACATAATGAAGAGTTTTACCTCAACATTGTTTCTGATAGACTTGGGAACAGCATAAGCTTCTCAGAATGTGGAGGCATTGACATTGAAGATAATTGGGATAAGGTACTGCAGCACATACTTTTCATCATGCAGATTGAACACTGTCTATGTCTTGCATTATCCATAAGCTACAAAGTGGTTTGTTCATATTTCAGGTTAAGACTGCATTTATTCCGACAGGAGTGTCTCTTACATCAGAAATCGTTGCCCCACTTGTTGCAACCCTTCCCTTGGAGGTAAATTCAATTTAAGTTTCACTACCAATTTGTTATTTTATGAACAAACTAACTTTGGACGTTTTACGTATCTGCATATTTCTTTCATTGTTGACTTAAATCAATCAGACTGTCTGAATGTGATTGAATACCCTGTATTTTTTATAGATCAAGGGAGAAATTGAGGACTTTCTCAAGGTGATTTTCACTTTGTTTCAAGGTATACAAAGTAACAAAATGTTCATTAACACACCACTGGATGGACTTGTGCAATCCACTTTATTGACAGTTTCATTTAAATGGTACCATTTTAAAAAATTATATATTAATTTGTTTACTTTTCTTGTGTTAGACCTGGATTTCACTTTCTTAGAGATGAATCCTTTCACATTGGTTGATGGAAAGCCTTATCCTTTGGATATGAGAGGCGAGCTAGATGACACTGCCGCTTTCAAGAACTTCAAGAAGTGAGTTCTTTCTCTTTAACAAATCCCAAGTGCTATTTTTGAGGACTGAATACACGTGCTAATTTGTACGGATGGATATTTTGCAGTACATATTTTTAAATGAACATACATTGTTGTATTGGTTGCAGATGGGGTAACATTGAATTCCCACTACCATTTGGAAGGGTTATGAGTGCCACTGAGTCTTTCATTCACGGATTAGATGAAAAGGTACACTAATATAACTTTGACCTACATGTACAATCTTATTCAATTCAGTATAGACTATGTATGTATAGAAAATGTGGGTGTTTGTAATATTAAAGACTGCTTATCATATATTCAAGTTCCATTAAATTTCTCACAACAGCCATCAATAATTTATCGGTGAATGTAATAACTAATAATACTGTTACTTATAGTTATGATTTGATGTTATTGGTTAATTTATACACTTGTTTAATTTTTGCAGACAAGTGCATCTCTAAAATTTACCGTGTTGAACCCAAAGGGCCGAATTTGGACAATGGTTGCTGGGGGAGGTGCTAGTGTCATCTACGCTGACACAGTGAGCTACTCTTTTATCTTATTTTAAAACCACATTCATACTTAATCTCCATATTTGTAGCATGAAGTGACAACTTCTATACTAACTACTAAAACAGGTAGGAGATCTTGGCTTTGCATCTGAGCTTGGAAACTATGCAGAATATAGCGGTGCACCCAATGAAGAGGAGGTTTTGCAATATGCCAGAGTTGTAATTGATGTAATTAATTTTTTATTTCTGCTTTACTTTTGGCGTACCTATCAATTATAGAGACTGAACAATAGTGCTTACATGAACGGTCAGTCGTTGATTGAAGTGCTGAAAGATACTATAGGTATTCTGTAGCAACAATAATCTTTTTATTTCTTTTCAGTGTGCAACTGCGGATCCGGACGGCCAAAAAAGGGCTCTTGTTATAGGAGGAGGCATAGCTAACTTTACCGACGTTGCTGCTACTTTTAGTGGTATAATTCGGGCACTTAAGGAGAAGGTAATCCCTATGGTCATAGAGATTTGATTAGTTGTATCATGATAGTCTTCTTGTAGTAAAGTAGTTCATTTTTGAGCTATTGTGATCCAGGAGTCGAAGTTAAAGGCCGCAAGAATGCACATTTACGTGAGGAGAGGGGGCCCTAACTACCAAAAGGGTCTAGCAAAAATGCGAGCACTTGGAGAGGATATCGGCATCCCCATTGAGGTAACTTAATTAATTAATCCATGCCTTTATTGATACTCCATCTGTCTCATTTACAATATTTATTTGTCTATTTATATTAACAATGAAACATTAATTATTATTTTCCACTAATATATCCTTATTTATTGTACCTCAACCCATCTAACTATTCCACTAACTACTATCATTAAGGGTATTTCAGTAAATGAAACTCATTTTATCATTGAAATTAACATAATCATTTTCTTAAGAACTGTGTACAACTCAAATGAGACACTTATAATGAGAAGGAAGGAGTAGCATTGAACAATCAACTCAAAAATTGTTTTGAGGAACAATCTGTTGATCCTTTTGGATATCTTCATTACAGGTTTATGGACCTGAAGCAACAATGACTGGTATATGCAAAGAGGCAATACAATGCATTACTGCTTCTGCTTAACTCTATCTATTTCAGGTCAATGCTTCCTAGGTATTGTGTCATTCGCAAGTTGAAGTTGATGTTGATTGTTAATTTGCTTTCCCGTTCCTGGAGTTTGTATATTTAGTTAGACCATATGTTTATAAAATCAAGCTATCTAAAAAGAGTGGTTGAGTATGTTGTCTCATTTTTTGTAGAATTTGATGGTACTGTCTTGATACAATAAAGATATTATTTTTCTTTTGATTGATACCTGTTTCTGTGTGTTGAATCTGTTGATATGCTTTCTTCTGCTCTTCACACACACAAAGGCATGCTTTTTTTGGTTTGCTCAATATAAGCTCTTTTAGCTAAATAAAAACTCCACAATACTGATTTATAAGGCAAGGACTATCCAAGCCTTGTAACTCTAGTTGATGTGCGACTCTCTAGAGTTACTCGTGTATTTTCCATACACATATATCACCCCACAGTTTGTACAATTTCTGCTATTTTTTTTTAGCTGTATTGCTAGAACTTCTACATATTTATTTACACCCAGATTCTACTACCTACCCTTTATGTGAGAAAGTGAAGAGTAAACGATGTGTATAGTATTTTCTAGTTTATAGAGATATTTCTTGGATACAAATATCCTAACTAATTTCAATAGTATTACTTATAATCATTTATGTTGTCAATCCTTACCAATACATTTTTCTTTTATTCTTGCTCTCTAGTTTTCTAGTTTACATAGCAGATTAACTCACAGTTTGATAAGTTTCGGAATGAATTTTCTTAAATCATCAGAATGAATTGTGAAATATTAATTAAAAAAAATAATAGTAGAAGTCGAAAGATGAAGAATTGTTGTGAAAGTTTGCAAAAATTATGAGAAATTGGCAAAGGGTCACTCTAGCACTATTATATATATAGAGGACCATACTCTTGTATCTTGTGTGCCAAAGCAAATATAAATCCTCCTTTTTCTGTATATGTTCCTCCACCATTGATAAAGTGGTACTAGAGCTTGAGTTCTAGAGAGTTGAGAGAAGGCTAGCGTTGACTCGAGTTTGTTTCAATTACCTCGTCTTAGTCGGTATCATGTATGAAAGCCTTGAATAATCAAAAGATTTAATTACATCTAATGTTGGTAAATCAACTGATTAGTTTGGTTCAAGTCTATGGATAAAGATTCAAGAGAAGGCATAACGAGCCTATGGAGTAAGTCCACAAAGCCAGGTTAAGGAGAATATGGACATGAAAGAAGACATGGTCAACTAAAGAGTAATATTGTGGGTTTGAGACAATTTATTATTGAACAAGATATTGGATGGTCTAAAGCAAGCACGAAAGACATGGAATAAGCTAGCATTGACAAGGAGTTTCAGAATAATGCATTTCTTGGTTGTCAAAATTAGTATTCTTTATGTTAAACTTTTGATAATGGTAATATTTTGCTTGTTTGTCATTATTTGGATGATCTTATTTTTAGTTTGGGTTTGAAGTGAAGCAAATGGAGAGTGGCATTTTCATATAAGCTCTATATAAACTGTCTTTATAGCTTATTTACGAAGCTTTTCACAAGCTGTTTTCACATGTGGACACATTATAATCGATTTTCATAAACTTTTGAGTAAAAGGACATTTTAATCCCTCCCAAAAAACAAGTGAGATAGAAGAATTTTTGAATTTTTTTTTTAGTGTTTGACAAAAATAAATCGGGATAATTTAGTGTTTGAACCACAATATGACATTGAAACATATTAAAAATTGAAGACATGTACCGTTAAGTCATTAACGGCGTTCGTGAACTTTGACACAAACTTTTCTGACTACGATTGAGAACGAAAGAGGTGGAGACGAAAACCTTTGAAAAGCAAAATTGCAATTTCTTTTTGCATTTATGTTTTCAAATTGCAGTTTCTTTTCTTTTTGTGATGATTTTGTTTCCTTTTCTTGGATGTAGACTCTCACATAATCCAACCACATTTCAAAAACAAATAAAAAAATCGATTAAGAAAAAATTGACAGAAAGGTCCAATATATTTTTGTCGGAGACTAAAAAATGTTATTGTTTTAGGGATTAGTCTATCCCCACACATTTTTTGTGAGGGACCAAAATGTCCCTTCACTCTAAACTTTTTTGAACACTTGCATAAATTATAGTAAATATTAATCAAAATATGTTCAAATTAGTTCTTCCAAGTTACAAACAATCTTTAGGGCGAGTAAGGGAGGTATGGAAGATTGGGTTAATCAAGTAACCCATTTTTTGAAACAAAGTCTCATTCTCAAGGATTTTTTTACTACATGATCCCAAAAAGGCTAATCTCAAGACTTGAAATGATATTTTTATAAAGAACACCCCCATATATTTTGAGGTAATTTTTCTCGTCCTCGCTACTAAAAAGATCTTATGTTTTTTAAGTGTGCTTAAAATGATTTTCGTCTATATTTTCACACATTTTAAGAATAATTATAAATTAATGAAAAAATATTATATTTTTTACATTTTAGAAATTACTTTTTGGAAAATGCTACAAGTGTGTTTGAGGCACTTATTAAACAATTTAAGAAGAAAATAACATCTTAAAACTTATGTAATCAATGTTTTGAAATTTTAAAATTAATTTTTCTATTTAAAACTATATAATGACTTGAAAATTGTACAACCAACATTAATTTAGTGGTAGAATTGTTTTCATCATTATATAATGACTTGACAATTGTACAATCAATGTTAATTTAGGGGTAGAATTGTAAAAACATAATTAATATTGTATTGAAAAAGCAAGATAATTATTTTGAAACATTTTGTATATGTTAGTACACCAATCATTTTAGAAGGGTTCCTAAACAAGATCATTTTAAAATGGATGAAATACTTTTTAACAATATAAATTGTCGTAACTCTGAAGTGCATTTTCAAACAACACAATATTTTTTTTTAGCAAAATATTAAGTGGTCTTTTAAATTACATAGAAATAAAAAATTAGTTCTTTTTCTTTTATTTGTATCTTGTCTTTTATTTTTTGTTGTGTCAAATTAGTCTTTTATGTTTCTAAATGTTGACACAATTAATTATAATTTCAAATCAGCTATTTGAAACCAAAGTTCTTTCTATTTTTTCACTAAATTGATGTATTTTTAAGTAGTTTTGATTGCAATAATTATAAGAATATAACTCTCAATCAACTTTTAGAAAAATAAATAAATGAAAGAAAATTCTAGTGATATGATCGATAACTGATAGTAGAATTTTCACTACAACATTTTTCATTTTAGGCCACACTTCACTTAGCAACGGGTAAAAAAGTGTGGCTAGAAACAGAAATAGACAACAGTTTTTCGGGTGTTGCCTATAATTTACTTATAGAGTACAATTTTTTAACTTTGAATGAAAAACCGTTGCATATTTGGTATTTTCACCGATTAAGCCACAATTTTAAAATTGCTGTTTTACCACGAAGAAAAACCGTTGCCTAATTAGGTTTAATAACTACACATTTTAAGTGTGGTCTAAAGCAATAAAAAATGTGGCCTCAAGTTAGTTTAAATAATAATTAATTAATTATTGTATTTTTTTTTATTTTTTATTTTTTGAAAAATTTCCTAATAGCTTCATTATTTTTTATTATTGTTGCAAAATCATAGAAATAAAGCAAGCTAGCTGCTCGCGAAATCAGTACGTGCCTGGTGCCCTAACCAAATTTCGACCTTCAACCTTCAACCTTCAATCAGAACCAAGAAACAGAACCTTCAACCTTCAATCGGAACTATTTCCTCTTCATTCTCTATTTCCCCTTTGCGCATTGTTCCGTCTTCTCCGTATTCGCTCTGAGGTATTCATCTTCTCCCTCTTTGCTTATTATTAATGATGTAGGTCTTGTTGTCTATGAATAAAAAGGTATAGATAGTCTATTTAGGTTTGGTTTCTAAGTTCAGTCTGCTAGGATATCGATAGTTTTCTTTAGTTGATAATGAAAATGAGTCTCAGCCTTATTTAGGTAAAACCAGTTCATAATATGCAGAATGATTGGTTCAAGTTGTTTTTCTGTGGTCCATCAATACCACTTGATTCTACCTTAACAAGATTAGAGAACCTATCTGTCCTTATTCTTGATGGGAACCATTTTTCTTCCCCTGTTTCAGAAACATTTGCCAATTTTAGTGCTTCCTAAAATTGGCTTAAATCAATTTTAGTGCTTACAGAAGCATTAGAACAGATGAAAAGTAAGGAGACTATCCTATCAAAATTCAATTTTAGTGCTTCCTAGAAGATTGGCTGCTATATTAATCCATCTGCTGGTAATGCTTACATAGTGTTGCTATAGCAAGTAGGATCTATGTATAATATCTATAGGATCAGAGAAAGCCCAAAATTAAGTCCCATAATGACACTCTGAAGACTTCAGCAGCATAAGACGGCGTAGCAAACAATCAAATGAATATGCTAAGGAAATGACAAATCTTCTGGCATTAGGAGGTTTGCTGAGTTGATAGATAATTGCTTAAGATGGTTGGATAATTTCAAACTATGACACATGTAACACAAGACATGAGAAAATCTGGAAATATAAAACTATCACTGTATCAACATTTCTGACTAATATAGATTCAAAGTCTTTTAAAGAATGCAGCATTAGTTTGGGTTGCAAGAACATTAGCTGTGGACTTGATCTATCACAATATTTTGCTGCTTTGTAGATCTTTAATTGCTGCTTTGTAGATCTTTAATTGAGGAAGTTACTGCTTTGTAAGGTGTTTATGTTTTGTACCTGAATTTTGCTGCTTTAAGAAATTTGACTCATTTAAAATAAGAAGTTGGTAAAACAAGTGAATTAATTGTTGATATTATAACTATCTATGATGGATTATACATGTGCACATAATATCAACCATTTATTTAATTATCAATAGTTAATATTATTCATTTTATTCTTTAAAATGAGTTGTTAATTTTGAAGTAGTCGAATCCATGTATAAGCACTAGGATATATCCGACAAATAAATTTGTGGATATTAATTATTTAATGTATCCCATGTATCCCACTTCGGTTTCATTATCCATCTTTTTACTCATATTTATTAGAATTTTTCATTTGTGTTTCAATTTTATCGTGTTGGTGACTAAAAAAATTAAAATTTATTGTGACAAAGGTTTTGTGGTGCGATTCGATTTAATTTGGATGTCACATTTAAAAAAAATATGATCGAATCCGTCTTGAATGAATGTAATTTAAATTAGATCAATTTTTATAAGTCCAACTTAAAATTATAAGCCAATCCATTCTTAAGCTAGATTAGAATTGCTTCCATGATCCTATTAAATCATAGATACCAACCAGACTCTAATCACTCTTATTCATAAGGTAGATGAACGTATACTAGTTAACCAACTTAGACCTATAGCACTTTGTAATGTGAACTATAAGATTATTTCTAAAATCATGGTTCAGATACTTAGAAGTATTATGCCTCATGTGGTATCCCAAAATCAAAGTTGTTTTATTCCAAAGGAATCTATTTCTAGTAACATTCTGGTGCTCCAAGAAACCATCCATACTCTCTCTCATTTACATGGTACTAAAGCCTTCATGATTCTCAAGCTTGATCTCAAAAAAGCCTATGATAAACTTTAATGACAATTTATCAAGGAATCACTTGACATGTTAGGATTGTCTTTGATTATAATTTCTAAAGAATATTATTTGGAATTGTCTTATCCCTGAATATATGATTATCAATTGGAATGGTGCTCAAATTAATCTCTTTAGCACTTTAAGAAGGCTTAGACAAGAGGACTCTATCAACTCTTATCTCTTTGTTCTAGCTCTGGAGAGATTGAGCCACATAATTAAATATTCAGTTACAAACGGCCAATGGCAACCTCTTAATTTTGGTAGGAGAAGGGGACCCTACCTTTCACACATATTCTTTGTTGATGATATTGTTTTGGTTGTTGAGGCTAGTATAGAACAAATTCATCTCATTAAATCCATTTTAGCAGACTTTTGCCACAGTTCTGGCAAAAAGATAAACATGCAGAACTCTAAGGTTTTTTTCTCTAAAAATATGTCATTTAGGGAAACAACTTCTTTAAGTCAAAGTCTTGGGATTGACCTAGCCACAAACCTTGGAGCATAACTTGGTGTTCCTCTTATTCATTAATGAGTCTCAAAATATTCATTTTCCTTTATCTTAGATAGACTGAGATCGAAACTCACAAATTGGAAAGCTAACTCTCTTTTATTTGTAGGTAGAATCGCTCCTGCTCGATCATCTTTATCATGCATTCCTTCTTATGTGATGCAAATCATGTCAATTCCTAGTTCTATTTGTGACTAAGCTTAGAGATTATGTCATAACTTCACATGGGTTAGTACAACTGAACATAGAACATGTCATTTGATCTCTTGGGAAACAATTTTCAAGCCAAAGAAGGAAAGTAGAATTGGCTTCAAGAATCTCAAAGTCCTTAATCACAAATATATGACCAAACTTGTCTGGCAATTGTTTGCAGACAAAGACAAGTTTGGGGTTCAACTAGTCTGAGCTAAGTATAATTGTGGTATTATGAACACCTCTCTTATCCAATAATACAAAATGGATTCTAAAACTTGGAGGAATATTTGTAAAGTGTAGCTCAATACTTAAAGTAAAGTGCGATGGTTTATTCATGATGGTTATTCTACAAAATTATGGAAGGATCACTAGATACCAGGCTATGAAAAGCTTGGTGACTCAATACCTCAAATCATTCCACCTAGAAAATCTAATTTTTTTGTGTCAAGCTACACCAATGGTACAAATTGGAATTAGAGTAAACTGCAACAAACTTTTCCTGAGTAAATATGTGAGAAAATTTTATCCTTGAAGCCTCTAACTTATGCTTCTCTAGATTTCCCCATATGTTGTCATCCATTGATGACCAATTTACTCTTAAGTCAATCTATAATAACATCACAAACCATGAGACTAATGTTAACTCAATAATATGGTTCAAAGAGGTTTGGAACTGGTAGGGTCCTATGAGAGTTAGGACGACGCTTTGAAAGATGACACACGGAAAACTCCTAGCAAATGCTAAGTGATTTCATATAGACATGGCCTCCGAAGACCTCTATAAACGTTGCCTCTCTACACCTAAGACTCTTATACACGTTGTGAGGAATTGTGAAGATGTCCAACTACTTTAGAATAGAATTATTAAGCTTGAATTCTAGAGTAAATTATTTAGCCTTGGTACTTGTACTTGGCTTGAATGGAATCTTACTCACAACGACATTGGAAACATCCCCTTGACATGGAAAATTTTCTTTGGTGTGGCATTTATTGAATTCTGGAAAGATCAAAACTATTTGGTTTTTCCTCAAAGTACAAATATGAGGAGTGATTTGTGGCATTACATTTCTAACCAAGTTGAATTTATTCAAAACTCTTTGATCAAGAGTAAGGATCTAAAGCAGAACTTGATTAACCCGAATCAAAAAATATGGATTAAACCTCTTGTGGAGGTTATGGAGATGAACATTGATGAGGCTTACACCCATATCGGTGGTTCCTCGACTTGTGGGGCAATCCTTCGCAACCATAATGGCGAGTTCATTTGCGGTTTCTACTGCAAAGGGGCATCCAATAGCTTCTTATTTTCTTAAATGTGGACTTTTCACAATGGTGTTTTATGGGCTCATAATAAAGGTATTTGTAATGTTATTTTTGAAATTGACTCATTGGCCCTCATATCCACGATCAAGAAATGTTATACTTAATTTACTCTCTTGCTTATCCTTCTCAAAGAGAGTATCTCTATATTGCATGAAACGAACTCCACTTACTCTCTTAATTATTCTCCAAGAGAAGCAAATAAATGTGCACATTTCTTAGCTCAATATGGTTACAATGCTCTCTTTTTTGTTCAAACAATGCACCCACTTTTTTCTTTGTTAAATTTATTTTTGTGGATGATACTGAAAGTTATCATTCTCAACTTTTATTTTAGCTAATATAATTCATTTTTAATAAATAAAAAATAACGAGTTTCATTTATTAAAATGCACATATTAATAGTACTTTATCTCGTCCTAATTATATGAGAGTTTTTTATTCTATAAAAAAGTTACAACTAAACATGTAAAATGACAGTGGGATAAGTAAATTAGTATATAAAAGTAAATAATGTTCTATTAATAATATAAAAAATATATAATTTAAGATAAACAAATATTACAAATAAACATTTAATATGAGAGAGTGAGAAGCCTTGTTTTTGAAACTTTTTGTTGGTTTACAGCATTGTTAAAAAGGTGAGCAAGTTTTGCATGGTCACAAGATCAAATATATAATGTTTAGATATATAC
Source organism: Cicer cuneatum (assembly GCA_037974295.1). Lineage (NCBI taxonomy): Eukaryota > Viridiplantae > Streptophyta > Magnoliopsida > Fabales > Fabaceae > Cicer > Cicer cuneatum. The sequence continues at coordinate 13,008,330 of JBBPBO010000002.1, read as the reverse complement.
ACACAAAAGATATGTTCTTTCAATTTTATATAAATATCAAATATATATATATATTAAAAATAGATTAAGTCCTTCAAAAAGTTTTTTCCCCCAAACTCCTTCAAAATTCAATTCACAAACAAACCCTAAAAGGTTTGCCCAATCTAAAATTATGGTAAAGTCATCGATTTTTTATTTTGGAATAGCTAAAATAATATAGTAATATCAATTCATAATACAAGGTGTACTAAGAATTAGAAAACAAAAGTTAGAGATACAAACGGAAAATTACAGAAACCACAAAACATGCTTAAGCCAAAATAACAAGATTACAAGCCAGAAACACTCATGCACCCCAAAGGATTTAGACACCAAGAATTGAAATCATAAATAAAGTCTAACACTTTAGATTTGACCCAAACTCATGACAAAAGTTGCACTTTTTCGAACAAAAGCGGTGCATTGAACTCAAATCGGTCGAAAATAATTGCATTATGCATTTTCCAAATAGCCCAAACACAAGACATTCATATAGTTCCAAGCATTAAACAAACCTCTTTTGGACTAACACAATGTCCAAAACTGATGAATATGGGCCTCTACATCATTAGACAAAGCATTACTGATCCCTAACCCCTATAAAACTACCATCCATAACTCATACATAAGAAATAGATGATGGACAGTTTCGTTTGACCCACAATGTGTGACGCACAAATTGGAACCACCAAAAATACACCCCTAAAAGATTAAATTATCCTTGGTCGGAAGATAATTCAAAAAAAAAGTCTCAATGTAAAAACAAATACCTTCAATAGAGCCATTTTGTTCTACACCAAAGAATAAAAAAAATACAATGTCCTCTACAGCAGAAGTATCCGACAACAAATTATACACATCATTAATTGTGTACAATCCATTCTAACCAAATCTGAACACCCATCTATCTAGAATGTTATCTAACAACAAAATGCACTCTATAACCAAATCCTTCTACCATTCAAACAAATTTTGTTGTCTTTCCCAATTAAAACTCACTCCACCATCACCCCCTATGCACCATATCTACATTATTCTGAAACCAATTCCGACCACCATCTTTATTCCCTTATGTATGGCAAATATATCCTTCATTATTATTGGTTTAATTTGCTGCTAAACCAGGTGTGTCAGTGTGCGTCACCAGCCCACTTCTAGAAGTCTACTTCACAAGTCAAAATATGAGGTGCTACTTTCCCATCTTCAACATGCGTTTGGATCATATTAAAAAATATATATATATATATATATGCAGTCGGATTTTTTCATCAATAACCTCTTTTAAAAAAAATATTCTAATATATCATACTCTAAAATTAATATACAAAAATATCTTACTTTTTTTAACCTTTAGGAGGAAATAAAACCACCCCAAACAATTTTATTGTGTCCTTCATGAGGTTGCATCTGAAAGATGCGACAATATATACTTAATATATTTTCATTTGTTAAAAAATTATATAGTCTTATTCTTGAAGGAGACAAAAAAAAACTGTTTTAGGTGGTCGCAACCCTGCTTTGCGATCTAGTCAAAAAAAGTAGAGCATTTTCATATATTAGTTTCAAAGTGGAGTATATTCGATTTTTATTTTTTAAAATAGGATATAGATGAAAAAAATTCTCAATAGTCATTTAAATTATGCGAAAATAACATATTAGTTTTTCAATATGTTTTTAGATCAAGTTAATCTTTCATATTTATATAAGTTACACTATTGAAGTATTTTAATCCTTAACTCATTTTAATCATTTTTAACCAGAGACTTTTAAACTTTTTCAAAGATGTAGGAAATTATAAAAAAAAATTGTACAATAAGGATTTTTAAATTATTTGAAAATTCATTTAAAAATTATAAAATTTAATAAAAAATTTGTTATTATTATTATTATTATTATAATTTTTTATTTTTCATAATTAATTGAGATTTTATATAATTATATTTAGGGGTGCATTCAATTAAGATTTAAAATATTTTTTGTGATGAAAAATTCGTGTGGTATTCATTAAAGCTTTTTAGGTAATTAAAATAGGTCTTATTGTATTCAACTAGGAGAATATGAACTTTTTAAACAAATGTAAACATCTAGTGGTATTGAATCGTTACTTTTTGTAACTTACAAAAAGTCTAGCTTGTGGTATTAAAAATTTTCAAATTTTAATGCGCTATTTTCTAAAATGAATTTCGGTCGATTTTGTTAAAAAAATAGTAGGAAAAAGTATTTTTCTACCATTTGAGATTTATATGTATTCTCATTTCTTATGTCCTTCATGCACTTTAATTTATCTCTATCCATTCATCTATGTCATCTCTCGTTTATTCATTTTCTTATTTTATCTCCTTAATTAGTTATCTAATGAATTTATATCTTTATTTTTCTATCCATCACTCTTTTGCTCTCTTCTCATTGCATAAGTAAAATTATTCTCTTTCACTTCTTCTCATTCCTATATAAATATGTTTTAACTTTAATTTGACAGAGGATAAAGAAGTGTCTTTAGGTAATGCTTCTTTGCTAGAGAATATTGAAGAGCCTTAGACTTGGAATAATGGTTGTGGTACTTACTAAGTAAAGGACGCTTACCAATCATTGTGTTATTATGATGCCAACAATGTATCTTTTTGACAATTAATGGATATTGTTTGGAATGGTTATGCTAAAAGTGTCAATATTTGTCGAGAGATTATTGAATGACAACTGTCAATGTAAGTGAACTTGGTTGTTTGAGAGATTCTAAATACAAATGCTCAATTTTGTGTGATGGGATGTCAAGTGCATAAATTGCCTAACATTTATTTTTTGAATGTCCCTTTTTATTGTCAAGTGTGGCAAAGAGTTTTGCACATATTAAACATATTAAATATTTCATGTGTATTGTCAAATTATGGTGAGGATCATGTGGTTTAATTTGGAGGTTTATTTCAACATTGTCGTAGAGTGTTTGGATCGAAGTTTATAGTTATTTAGTTGACTACTATGTGATATATTTGAAAATCAAGGAATAAAGTAATTTTTTAGAATCGTACGCAAAATGTCATCCTTTTACTTGAGAATATTAAGTTATTGTTTTGGGAGTGATTTAGAATACATATGACGTGATTTTGTTATGAGTTTCATCAATGGTGTACTCCACCAAAAGTGTGTTTGAATTTGTCGGACTTTTAATCATAGTTTAATTGCTTTTTTCCGCCATCTCGGTTGGTGGTCTTTCATGGATTAGATAGACTAGATTGTCTTGTAATTTTTTGTTATTCTCTTGGCACATCTTGTGCTTTGGATATTCTTTATTGATTAAATTGTGTTAGGCTTTAAAAAAAATATTACATAAATATGGATTTTAACTTTATATGATTTCACTCATGTTATAGGTATTATATTATATACTTGATATGTAAATTTTTTTAGTGGAAGTGAATTTTTTAAATGATATCAATTTTTAACTCTACTCCAACAAAATATGTCATACTCAACTTTGAAGTATGTGATATAATATATATAATGGTAATAATCCTCAAAATAAATATTTTATGTGTATTATTAAGAAAAAATAATAAAAATGATTAACATAATTTAAAATTTTAAACGCACTTTTGTCTCTCTATTTTGTCGAAATTTAATTTTTAATCTCTCTAATTTTAAAACCAAGTTTATGATCCCATATATATTTAAACTTTTGGAATTGACTTGATGCTCCTCCCATTTCAATGAGTTGGCATGATAAAAAAGTGACTGTAACACCAATAAATAGACATATACTCATCCATGTCACTAAATAATTTGCAATTCATTATTCTTTTAATAAAATCACTAAAACTTATTAAAATTAAATGTTTATTAAATTAACTTTAAAATATTAATTTTGTAATATATTGTAGATGTGGAACCAGAATGAAGAACCCTTTAGTTTCTTAGATCATATTTGATTTTTATGATTTTAGACTGGCATTTAATTGATTCCCTTGTTTTGGATGCGCATGAACGAAGGCAGCTTATAAATCGTGGGGTTCCAGAAGGAGAGTTCTGACACAAATGGAGAGTGAGATTCAATATTAAATTGAAGTAAATTTGAAGGAATATGTTTTTGGAAGAAATTGGGAAAAGAAAAAGTTACAGTGCATTGGAAGAAATTGGAAGAAAAATTAGATTTTACTAACAATTTTTAATTTTTTAAAAATTATAAAAATAATAAATAATATCATTTAATTAAAAAAACTTATATATAAATTAAAATAATAAAAAAAATCTGACGGGTAAACGTCACATCATAAATAGAATATCCAAATTACTAAATCTAGATGAAAACTAATTTTTTTTTCTTCATAAAATGTAAAATAGAGATAAAAACTAAAATTTTAAAATTGGAGGATTAAAAGTTAAATTTTAACAAAATAAAAAACTTAAAAGTGCATTTAAACATAAAAAGTTATTTTAATTTTACATTTTTTGTATTTAATTATATTATTTCTTTCTTATTTATTTTCATTCTCTCTTAAAACTTTGAATATTTGTTGAAAATTCAAAGATTTATTTCAAATTTTGTAAATATACTAGTCTCTTCAGACTTCAAAATCAAAATAATGTTATAAATTATTTAAATCCCTAATCATCTTTTAAAATCTGTTGGACTATTTATGCTCCATGTTATTTTCATTTCATACTCCTTTTGTATAAGTTTCTTTCTTTCTTTATTTTTTTTTTTGGGTGTCAAATCCTTTTTCTAGAAGCTTAATTGACTTTGTTTTGTGTCCCATATTTCACGCCATAAAGAACAAAAGCGGCGCCAATGTCCTGAGTAGTTATGGCTTTGGGACCATTGTCTTTCCCTTCTCTTTCTAATGAAGGGTCAGAGTCAACAATACTTTTTAAGTTTTATACGATAAATATTTAAAGAAGAAAATATTGCTTATTTTATTTTTTATTTTTGGTCATGATATGGATATCGCAATCTAACTATAGAGTTTAAATTTTAGAACTATGATTTATGATTAAAAAAATCATATTTTTATGATCTCAAATACTGTAAGTAAATTGATTTTATTACAAAAAAAAAAGTTTTGAAAGCCTCCTCAATTTGTTACAAAAAAAAAAAAGTAAATTGACTAAATCTATTATATTTAATATTATAAGTCCAAATTCATAAAGAAATAATATACAAGTCCTAAAATACTACTTAATTGATGTATATTTTATTTTCAATAAATCATTTTATTCTCCGAGAACAAGTTTCAATGATGGCAATTTATAATTATTATTTGAAGAACACTCCAATACCTATTAGAATTTTGTTGAATACAATTCTCAACATCCAATTATTTAATATTATTTTATTTTAATTTTATATTTGATTATTTTAAATAAAATTTTAAATTTTTTTTTTTTTTAAAATATCGACATTCAACAAAACTCCAATGTACACAAGAATTTACCATGTTTTTTACTATTTATAGAAATCAAATAAACTCAACTATTTTGTGAAATATATATATTTTTTGTTTATATATGAGACTCAAGGAAGTAATTTAGAAAAATTTATGTATCTCTCACTCAAACACTCATATATATATCTTATTTGATTCCTCATTAAATATAGTACTATCGACATCATTAAATATACAGTGCTATGTATTGACTAAGTCACAAACATAAAGTAAAATAGTTTTAATATTAATCTTTTTCTTCAAGATAACATTCATGATAGAAGATTAACAATCTTTCTTATCATAATATGTATAGTTACCACTAAAAAACAAAATTCATTAGAGATATTTCGATAAAAAACATACATTACTTGACAATTATTAATTAGAAGTGCTTTTGTAAAAAATAAAATAAAAACTTAAGCGGAATTTAGAGAAGATAAGAATTTTTTTTTTGAGTTAATAATTTTTTAGTTCTTATAAAAATTGATAGTTTGTTTTAAGTTTATAATATTTTTTTATAAACTTTTTAGTTCTGAAAAAAAAATTTCATTTTCATTTTTGGGCCCCTTTTTTAAGTCAATTTAGGTGTACCCTTCTAATTTTTGAATAATTTTTTACAACCATGTTTAAAATGTTATAAGAATATCTCACACAAAAATTTATAATTCTTAAACAAAAGAGAAATTAAATATGAATTCTTAAGCACCTTTAAAAAATTCATATTAAATTAATTCATCTTTTGTTAAAAAATTCTAAATTTTTGTATTGTATATGTATATAATAAACTTAAAATTGCAAAAATTCATTCAAAAATTATAATAATACACCTGAGTTAACTTAAGAGGAGGGATAAAAAATGAAAATATTTTTTTTAGACTTATAAGTTAAAAACAATTATAGGAATTAAATTTAAAATCTTAAAACTTTATAAAACTAAAATTTATTTAACCATTTTTTTAATTCATGTTACTAATAAATATTCATAAAAAGAGTCACACAAGTTTTATAAAGTCACTTAATGAGTTAATGACAAGATAAAATGACAAACCAAAAAGAACACATTTATAGTTTGTAAGATCTAGTTTAATTATCAAATGTCAGATATTGTTAGGTGGTATATCATATAATTTAACTTAAAACTTCTCAGTTGTTTCTCGTTTATTTTTTGTCTTCTATTCTATAATTTACACTTCTTCCTCCTTTGTAATAAGCAAACATAAATTAAATTATGTATATTATAAAATGCAGTTGACCATATTTAATACTATATCCGTCTCATTAAAAATACTCATTAGAAAATATTTTGTCCTTAAATATTAGTTCATTTTTAAATTAATAGATACATATATTATTATTTTTCAAATATATATATATTATCTAAATAAAGTCTATTATCTAAATAATCAATAAAATATCTTAAATTGTACTGTGATTTAGTGTACAATTTAAATTAATCAAACAATTGTCTTTATTTATTCTATTTTATTTTCTAATGAATTAATGCATATTAAATTAAAAAAATTCATGAGATAAACATATATGAATTTAAAGTTAAATTGCTATGTACGGTTGGTGTAAATTTTTATAGTATTAACACGTTACAATTATTCATGTAAATATAAATGATTTTAAATATAATTTTAATAAAAATTAAACATATCTAATGATCTAATAGTTTAGATTAATTGACGATATATATGTATATATAAATTAAATTTATATATTTATTCCATTTTATTTATTTCACCATGTTTCTAGATATTCAAAGATCAATGTTTTTACTTCTAGATGTTAAAAGATCATCACCCCAAGAGTCAATATCGTGTTAATTATTTTAATGAATTTCAACTCTAGTTATCGTTTCCTAACTCGGTTTCTAAATCGATAAGTTAATGAGCACGATTATCTTTTTAATGAGCGAAAGAGCTAGATTCTAAAAGGCCCAAAACATATTGTTTTAATTAGAGGATTAACAATAAAGTGATATTTCATTCCTCTTACTGTCACACTTAAAAAATAAATTATTTTAAAAAGATTATTAATTTTTATTTTTGATGCAATTTTAATTCATTATTTTAATTAACATTATGTATATTATTCTCAATTTATTATTTATTACTTTATATTTATTTATGATAATTGGAATATACTAATAATTAATAAGAATAAATTGATAAAGTCACTATTTCTTTAATTGATTTATCGTATATTTGATATACTAGCTCATCACTAAGAGTTAAATTTTGCAACATTAAGGTAACGAGTTCAAATTTTCTAAACAGTTGTAAAATGACAATTACTGTCACTTTAATTAATAAAAAAATTTACTCTTACCCAATTATTTTTAGATAATATGTGTGAAATAGTTAAATGCAGAAAATATTTTGAGACATAAAGAGTACATTGGAAATGATATTTGGAATCCTCTCGAGTACTATAGTGTTCCATTTAATTCTTTTTTTAAAGGAAATAAATTAAATTAGAACTCAAGCACAAGATGTGTCCGAAACCAAGTCAAATCACTTAAAAAAGTTAATGAAATTTAGTTAAAGACTAATTATTCGGGAGAGCCCGAGTTTGAATTTTGATTAAAATAATCTTTAATCAAATTTATTTATTTCTTGATCAAACTCTAGATTAACAAGATCACATTCTCTTGGAAAGTCGAAGACATTAAGACACAAAATGATGTTCTCGCAAAACAAACTAGTACAACAACAAGTCCCATATAGTAGTTCAGTTAGTGAGTTAAAGGATGTCGAAGAAGTATTAAAAAGGAGACAAAAGAAACTAACATAACTATTAATTTCTAACACTTGTCTATAAACAATACCATAATAACACAAATTGATTATTGCACAAACTTCCACAAAACGACACATAAGACACTAATAAATTTAAAACAAAACAGTAAAATATTTGTTCCAAAATAGAAAATCTATTAAACCTAGTGGCAATTTACCGTGATCTAGGCCTCGGGTATATAGGGTGATAATGTGTAACCATTTCTTTTTGGTTGAATGGTTCGCCTAATTATAAAGCTCACGGGTGTTGGTCCTCAAACATTAAGTAACCTCTCACTACTTATTTAGTGGACAGATCATTTATTTAATTTGCACATGCTCATTGAGTACTTTGACCGAGTAAAAGAGACACATGCTTGACATGGACTCCATTAATATTTGGATTATGGGTCGATTCACCTTGACTACTGGGTACATGTGATAAGTGGTAACGAGTCGAGATATTGGATAAAGTTATGACGGTCCAATACCCAAATAGCTAGAAGTATGTATTTCTCTCATCAAAATGGGCAAGTTATTTTGATTGTTGCACCATTTGGATAGATGTATCAACTATGTCAAACTTAATAACTTAAAAAATTTGTCTTGTAAATATGTCTGATTTATGGTAATGTTAGCAAGTCGATCTTTCATATTTTGTATTGTTGTCAACTTGCATAAAATGTTTGACATTATGTGTTTCACGTTAATATGACTAATGGTTTTTTTTTACTGCATAACTAAATAGATGACTCTTTGATAACTTGAAAAGTGTATATGTGGACAATGACTTCTACTAGAGTATCCTATTTGTTGCAGTGTTGAACAATATGTGGAAGACTCATAACGATATAATATTCTCTAATATTGTTCCCAATGCATGTGGCATAACCACCAAAGCTAGGTATCAAGTGACTTCTATATCAAATACTCGTCTAATTCACACTTGTCTTGCAACTTTGTCAGCTTATCCTCAACGTTGGTTCGTTTGGATGGTTGTGCAGCTCTCAATGGAGATAGTGCAATCCAAAATTAGAATGGAATGACAACTTGTGGAGGAATGGTTCGTGATCACACTAATGCTTTCATATATGGCTACTCTTATGACTTAGGGATGTGAACGATCTCGATGACATAATGTTGGCTATCTATGATGGTTTGGAGTTGACCTTTTCCATAGGATTCAGAAATATAGATATCAAATTAGACTCTCAAGTAGTGGTGTTCTTAATTCTGAAAAATTGTTCTAATAGACATTTGTGTTATAGTTTTGTCACTCGTAAGGAGGTGCTTGAAAAGTCTAATCACTTTAAGTTATCTCATGTTCACCGTGAAGCCAACCATATAGCATATACGTTTGCTAAATTCAGTCTTTCTTCTTCTCAGATCGATCGTATTTTGAATATAATTCCTTATTTTCCCTCGCTGTGTTGGTCTATAGGTATTTGGTTGTCTTTCTTAGAGTCTTTTAACATTTGTTTTTTGTTTGTTTGTTTGGGAGCTTGATCCCTTCATTTAAAAGGAAAAGGAGATTTGTCTTGTATTATTGGGTTCAATATCTATTTTCTAGAAATTAAACCAAACTCAATATTATCATCAAAATTTTGCTTTGTACCACATTATTGATTGTAAATGAAACAAATTTTGCTTCTGTAGATTGGAAAGTTTAAGGCATCATAACTAACAACTGTTGAAGAAAATAATAAGAAATTAAAAATATTTATGGCTTATAATGCCAATATTTTGTTGTTGATAACTAAATCGTATATCCGTGCTATGAATAGATAAGTGACAAATATTTTTTTTTAAAAGAGTAAAATTTTAATAATAATAGTAATAATAATAATGATACAATTAAAACTCTATATATATTGGGGGGAAAAATCATCTTATAACAAATTTTAAAGTAGTTTTTCTAACATGAGATTATGGAAGTGAAATAAGAATGAAAATCTTAGAACTCTGTGTCCATACTATTGCAAACAAAAAATAGTATGATATTTCTTCACTATTATGGTAAATAATTGTCATAGAAAACTTTCTAAAAATAGTTTACAATGAGTTGAATAAGAGAAAAACTTACAATAGAAAAACTTAAAATATTGACTATGTGAATTAGAGAAAAATCCAACAAGAAATAAAAAATGAGTTGTAAACAATGAGAAATCCACTAAAATTAAAAGAGTTGTTTGTATATTCCGAAACTAGATCAAAATAATGTAATCCAAAACTTTGTTTCTTACAAATACCAAACACGCACATAAAAAGGTGCATTGTCAAAGAATATTTTGAGTTAGTAAATATTTTTATTTGTAATATTTTATGGTTAAGATTTAAAAATATTTTAATGATTTTTAGTCAAGTCTCAATCATAGCAATTGTTAGAGTATTAAAAATTATCTTATTATAATATTTTTTATATTATATTAGAATATCTTAAGTTATTTCCTATGATCAATTAATAATTATAGAAATATCTTAAAATATCTTTCATTATTATTATGATTTGTTCCTCATTTAAGATTAAGTCTATGTATCTCTATAAATAGATATTAGTATTGAATTTTTTGTAATAAAGTTAGCATAAAATTATTATCAATAATATTTGAGTTCTTATATATTCTCTTCTTATGGTATCATAAATCCCACAACTTCAACATGGTATCTAAAGCCTCTTTCTATCCTCCTTGAACTGTCTTGCCACTATTCCGCTTATGTGGTTCTCAATAGTTTGAGAATATAATTATAGTTTCTATTTTCTGGAGTGATCATTTTTTTTTCTTCTGATCCCAGTCACTTCCACCCACAATCATTGCAGCTAGAAAAGTTTTCCGACATAACCGCTTTCATTGTGTACATAATCTCTCAATCTGCACAACCCCAAATTGTTCAAGACAAAAGTTGCTCCATGCGCGCTCATTTGCCTCCAAGATCCACCGTGTTCATCTCATGCACCAGCCTCGAGCACATGCGCATTTTTCCGCCTTCAGGCACAATGTTTCAGTCGTCCAAATTGAGTTTTTCCTCCTGCTTCTAGATCTGTTTTCAATTTTTTATTTTGAGCCATAAGCATACAAGCTTCTTCTTCTGTAATAAATAGATATCAATATGGAGTCTTTTGTAATAAAGTTAGCACAAAGTTATTATCAATAATATTTGAGTTCTTATCATATTCTCTCCTTATTGTATCTAAAATCCCACAACTTCAACAACAATTATATTTTGTTATTTATCGATTTATTTTAATAATTTGGTACAAAATTGTACGAACATTTCGGTATTCAACATGTATGAATACGAATATTGAAATTACTACTACCAAATGTACGAATATTTTTTAAATTGAGAGTACAAATACTATAGCACTCTAAAAAAATATAGGCTAAATTTCACTTTTTGTCCTTTATGTTTGATTCAGTTCTCGGATATACGAACAACTTATTTAATTTTATTGAATTTATGGTGGATTTCTCTTTATTTACAAAAACTTAGTTTTTAATTCGCGTTGAAATGATTAATTTCTTGTTTTGATTTCTCTCTAATTCATATAGTCAACGTTACGAGTTTTTCTATTGAAATTACAAATTTTGGATCTTAGATTTTTGTAAAGATGGAGTGGAAGATGAAAATGGTGAAGAGATAAAAGATGAAGATTGAGCAAAAACTAGTTTAAATTTAAAGCACCATAAATATATTATTCCAAAACTTAAATGATCAATCTAAGAATAATTTACTTTTATAATTTATTATATCAGCACCGTTATGCACACGTCAAACATTGTAACAATCACATAACATTATTTTTTCACAAAACTAACCGAAAATAACATTTTTGCAAACAAAAAATAACCTAATTGAAGACTAACATTACAAATGATGTGTTTTAAAGGACCTAGTTGAAGAAAAAAAATCATCAATGATCTATTCATGAACCGGATAAAACATAAAAACTAAAAGTGTAATTTAGTCAAACATTTTAAACAACTAATTTATATAAATCTAATCCAAATATAAAATTATTTTCATAATAAATCCAATTAAAGTTTGCTATCTATCCTTATCAACATGTGATTTATTAACCAAGAACATGATGCGGCTAAACAATGTGATTTGATTGCTTAATTGTATGAATCTGTCTCCAATAAAATTCTATTAGTAGTAAATTGTTTCTTAATCTTGTGACTCTATCCTAATCTAAATATTTACAAGAATACTCTTTCCATCTCAAAATGAATATCATTTTAATAAAAGATTTATATTGAAATAATTGCCACTCTCAATTTTTAATATAATAATAATTATTTTTTATAATATTTTTATTTATTATTATATATATAACTTTCAAAATATTATTATATTTACATAATAATTATAAAAAATACATAAATGATTAAAATAAATAGTTTAATAAAATAAAATTTATTTTTTTAAAATTATTTTATGTTTTAATATGTGTGTAAAACTTTAAATAATAGTTAATGTGAGACTGAAATTTAATAAAGAAAAAACAAATATGGCACTGGAAGCATCAACATTTTTGAAAACTTAATCATTGTCGTGATTTACTATAATCAGTACATTGAATTGCATAAAGAGAAATTAATCCGAATAGCTGTGTCTTTTTGTAGTGAGTTTAAGTGGATTAGCACCGTATGAAGCATAGGTTGGGACGATTCAATAGGTCACCAAATCACATTAGGTGGCAACCAACCATTGAAAGACACCAAATCCCTCTTTACAAATCTCATTTTTCCCACTCTTATATAAATCACTAACTATGTCTCTCCCACTCAAAACTCCACTATCGAAAAAACACAACACTAAAACAAACACACATAGCTTTTTTCCTTACACAACAATAGCAATGGTTCCAACACAAAAGAAACCCGAAGAAGAAGAAGCACCCATCCATGGCGATGTTTTAGAATCCATATTCTCACTCGTGCCACTTGTCGAACTTATTCCTTCTTGCCACGTGTCAAAAGCTTGGAACCGTGCGGTTTCTTCATCACTCACCCACGTCAGACGCATAAAACCATGGCTCATAATTCTCACCCAGACCACCCGCGTCTCGCGCGTGACTATCTCGCACGCTTACGATCCTCGCTCGCACGCGTGGCTTCAGATAATTAAACACCAACCGTTGATCGACAAAACTCGCGAAATATCCGCCGTTAGATCGTCTCACTCAACGCTTCTCTACACGATATCTCCGTCGGAATTTACTTTTTCACTTGACGCACTTCATCTTGATTGGCACCAAGCGCCTTCTCCGCGCGTGTGGCGCACGGATCCAATTGTAGCTAAAGTTGGAACGCGCATGGTTGTTGCTGGCGGCGCGTGTGAGTTCGAAGATGATCCGCTTGCTGTTGAAATGTACGACATGGAGAGCCGTGCTTGGGTCACGTGCAAATCAATGCCGGCAATGCTGAAGAGCGCGTCGGCTTCCACGTGGCTTTCAGTTACCGTCCTCGGAGAAAATATGCTCGTGACGGAGAAGAATTCCGGCACGACGTACTCGTTCAATACCATTACGATGACATGGGAAGGACCTTACGATCTGTGTCCCGATCAGAGCGTTTTCTACTGCGTCACCGGAATGTTGTCGGCAAAATTGACGGTGGCCGGATTAGTCGGTGAAGCGGGGGATGTGAGAGAGGTGAAACTGTGGGCAGTTAAAGAGGAATTAGGTTCGGGAATGGAAGAAATTGGTTCGATGCCGAAGGAGATGGTGGAGAAGCTGAAAGGTGGTTCGGAGTTTGGTTCGGTTGAAGTGGTTTGGGTTGGGGATTTTGTTGTCTTGCGTAACACGTTGGTACCTGAAGAATTGGTTATATGTGAAGTTTTGAATGGGAATTTGTGTGAGTGGAAGAGTGTGATGAACGTGGCGGTGAACGGCGGAACGAGGATGGTGTTTTGCGGCGGCGATGTGCGAATGGAGGATCTGCAGAGAGCGGTTTTGTCGGAGAAACGGACATTTTGCATGAAACAGTTGTGAAGGTGTTACCTAAACTTTTATTTTATGTAAATTATCTCATGTATTTGAAAACTAAATTGTGTATAATTTATTCCAATTTATTAAAATAAGCCAAACGTGTATTAATCACATAGTATATGAGGGTGATTTTAATTAATTGTGCTATTTTATCAACAAATTCTGTACCTTACAATTATTTTAAGATTATACACTATTAGTTTTATTTATCAATTACAGTGTTGACCAAACATTTTTCTTTTTAATTTACATGTTGTACAGTGTATGGATAAGGAGAATCATTGCAAATGCTAGTTATTTAAATAATTCAAAGGGTTGATGAATGTTAAAAATACTATTTTATTTTTTATTAAACATATGCTTATTTTATAATGTTATATTATTGACAAATTACTTTCACTTATTATTAGTATGATTTTAAAATTAATTATGATTAAACTAAAATATTTTTAAAAGTAGAGCGATTCATTTCAATCCTTGAGAAAATTATGAAGCTCAATATAATATTTATATTTAAAATAAACAAAATATCAAATTAGAAAATTTTATCTTATACCCTTATTTTTACATTTTAATAAAAATTTAATTTAATTTTTTTAACAAAAATTAAACTTGAAAAACACATTTGTGTTGCAGAATTTTTTTAAAATTCTCCAAAACTCAAGTTGAATTTAGTTGGGTATGAAAAAAATTACTTTTTTTTAAAGAAATGGGTAAAATAAGTAATTGTGCATAAAATGTGAGAATAGGAGTATAGATGTGAGAGTATATGGTATAATTTTCACCAAATTATTCAAGGATTTTGTTTTATATTTTAAGGATTAAATTGTCCGTTTTTAATTATGGGCAATGACGTCTTAAACATTTTAGAAACTCAGTTCAAATCTTAAAAATTTGGTGTTTAATAAAAAAAAATACAATTATAATAATTGAAAAATGGTAGAATAAAATTTTAATCCCTATAAATTTTAAAAATTTTATTTTTAGTCCCTAAAATAAATGAATTTTTTTTAGAAACTAAACTTAAAAGATCATAATTTTGTAGGGATTATATAAACATTTTTAACCCAAAAAAATTCACCATTATTTAGTTATATTATAAAAAATAATTGGGACACCTTACCATTTTGGGCCTTTGTTGTTAGTCTTGGTATATAACCCAATGGTCGGCCCTCATTATAGACGAATAATTAATTATCACTTTTAAAATCAATTTTTTGATAGTGATTTAGATAAAAATTAAATTGTTTCAGTTTATTTTTTAGAGATTATTAATTTTTCATATGGACTAAATTGAGCCATAGTTTTCTAAGAGACTAAAATAAAATTTCATTTTATTTTTAATGAATAAAATGATCTGATAGTGATAATTTAGTGAGAGCGTAATTTTTTTTATAGTGATTATACATATAAATTAAAAGAAAAAGGACTATAAAATTACGATATAAAGAAATTTTACACAATAAATAACAACAATTAATTTAATTATCCAACTACATAATTGTAACTTCTATTAATCATAACTATATAATTCATGACTCTTATTATTAACAATACAAAAAATATTGATATATTTAATCAAAAATTTAAAATAAATACATTATTTTTGTTGATTCAATTTTGTTTATATTTGAAGACTGATGAAATATTTATGTATATCCAATTTTCAATTAAAAAAAAGTTGGTGTGAATGGATCATATGTCCTTTTCGAGGATGGGTATAACATGCCTTAACTGCTTTAGTTCCTTTCAAACTTCTTACCCATTTAATTTGTTTCCTTCTGGGGTCCTCTTCCCTCTTTTTTAAAAATACACAACTCACAATAATAATTATAAAAATTTGTGTGTTTATGCCTTATGGTACTACTTGCACAAACCACAATTGAGAATTTTATTTATTTATTTTAATGAATACAGTTGAGAAATCTTGAATGAAAGGAAAAAGGGTTTTGTGACGTTTTTTTTGTTTTAATAAAATAAATAAAATTTACCAAACCATCCTTTATAAAAATACTTATTTAAAAAATCGTTTCTAAATTTATTTAAAAAATACTTATTTACTAAATTAATGTACTTATAAGAAGGGTATATTACATATGATTCGATGTGGACTAAGGAAGATGACTGACTTTGTGATCTGGACGAAAACATAGTTCCTGTTGAGGGGTTGATACTTGCAAACACTCTGACACTCAAGTCAATATTGTTTTGAAGAGAGTGAAAGATATTAGGATGAAAAGTGTGTGTACCTTTATCGTGTCGAATGCACTGTTTATATAGACATGAATCATGACACTGTGGGGAGACAAAGGTATTGAACAATCATCAATACATGCAGATTCAACGAGATTGCTGCTTTGGATCTGTTACGAATATGTTTAGGCATTGGGAGTGGAAAACCCTAGTTATTTGCTTCGAATTGCGACATCAGGCCAGGTCTTTGTGAGAGATCGGACTGGACTTGGGAAACTTCAGTCCGGAACAACATACATATACACAGACTACCTCCAATCTTAAATTTAAAATTTGCTTGATAATTTTTGTTATCCATTTTTATAAGTTTTTGCTTAAATTTTCAACTGCATTATTGATTTACAAAATTTCACTTAATTTGTATAATTTGTTTGGTAATTAGCAATAAAATCCACAATGAAAAGATAAATTAATTATCACTCGTAAATTGACACAAATCAATAGATTAAAGAGATAAAGTTTCATCTCATAGAAAATAATAAGCTTTAGAGTTTGATAAAGAGAAAAATTCTTTAATATTCATATTGTTTTTGATAAAAGATAAAATGAAACTGATACACTTTACTCTTTATATAGCATTTAGGAAAATATATTTATAAACTAACTTCAATCCTAACTAAGTCTAATGGAATTTAATATGAGAAATACTATCAAGTACCCTTATGAAACTTGTGAAGATCCAAATCTAAAAACTTTGTATTGAAAGAAATAGAATTTAGATTTTTAAGAAATTAAATGCACAACTTCCGATACATTTTTTAAAAAATATTTCTATATTTAGATCTTTAATAAGTGTCATTATGACACTTTTAGCATGACTTATTTTATATTTCTAATAGCCCCACAAATTCAGCATAAGAGAATTCTTAACTTAAGTTTGGATTAAAAAGCTCTACAAAAATTAAATGCCAAAGTACAGGAAAAAAAATTAGTAGAATGAGATGGTGTAAATTACTCCATATAAAGTTTTATTTTTAGATAATACAATGACTTTTTTATTTATTAATTTGAGAAAATTAAATAAACTTAGCTATTTTTTTAAAAGAGTGTGAACTTTTAGATTGTTGCTTATATACGAGATAAGAGGGAACACACACTCTATTCCTAATTATAAGCACTCATTAAGATTTTTTTGTTACTATATATAAGTTTCTACGCAAATTATTAGATATTTTTATTATTACTTTTTCAAATTTATCCCAATTAATACTAGTACTAATTTATCTTTAAATGTGAAAAATATACACAATAAACAATTTAGCAATAATTTAATGTTTATACACTGTCAGTATAAAAAATTTTATACGATCAATAAATCATGATCAATTATATAAGTAATTTTATAAATAATTACGATAAAAGTCAAACATTATTAATAATTTAATAATTATGATTGATTAATGATATAAATTTTTTTACGTTAATAATATATATAAATTAAATATATTACTAAGTACACATTAAATATATTACATTAATTACATCGCTTTTATTTTAATACACGTTAGATACAAAAGGTAGGTACTATCGGTTGTTGAATATTTTAGGGGATCATTTATTGGATCTAGTAGGTCATTTCAACACATAAAAAACATGCATAAAATTTAGAATCATCGTGAATTGTGCCCCTCTAAGGGAAAGAGGACCTCAGAGAAAAAAAAATTAAATATACAAGAAGTTTGAAAGAAACTAAAGCAATCACTTTTAAAATCAATTTTTTGATAGTGGTTTAGATAAAAGTTAAATTGTTTCATTTTGTTTTTTAGAGACTATTAATTTTTCATATAGACTAAATTGAGTCATAGTTGTATAAGAGACTAAAATAGAACTTTATTTTATTTTTTACGATCTGACCTCTAAGTGATAGTTTATTTGAAGATTTTAGTTTTGAATTTGATAAAATTTGTATTATATTGAAGAATATAATTAATTTTATGAATTTTAGTTGAAAATTTTGATGAATTTTTTGAATTTTTGTAAAAAAAAAAATAACATTATTGACATTTTAAAATATAAAAGATCAAATTATCACTTAAAATTAAAATAAATAACCAAATCGGGAAGAAAAAAAAGATAAATGACTAAAATGTTAACTGAAATTAAGTTATGGGACCACATGTACTATTTAACCTATAATAAAACTAATACATGCAGCCATAGCTTCATTGATGGGGAGATAGCATAGGTGTAAATTTGTTTCATTAATTTAATACATGTCATATAATTTTTAAGTTTCTTATAATTTGTTATGATTATTTATATTAGTGGATATATATTTCCTTTATCCTTTTACATTCTCGGGTTAGTAACTTTATTAATTGCTAGTAGAATGTTAATGTGATTATTCACTTACCCATAACATACAAGTTGTGTCTTATAAGTATCACTCCTATTATGTTGCAAAAGATACATTTTGAAAAACATAATGCAATATTTTCTTATTTTCTCTTTCTTTCTTATCTCTATTATTCTATATTTTGCTATAGTTTTGATTAATTTTATAAGGAGATAGTTTGTTTAATTAATTTAATACATGTCATCATTTTTAAGTTTCTTATAATTTGTTATGAACATTTATATTAGTGGATGTCCATTTACTTTAACCTTTCACATTCTATAGTTAGTGACCTTACTAATTGCT
The DNA here is from genome assembly GCA_037974295.1 of Cicer cuneatum. NCBI lineage: Eukaryota > Viridiplantae > Streptophyta > Magnoliopsida > Fabales > Fabaceae > Cicer > Cicer cuneatum. Next base: position 12,989,220 of record JBBPBO010000002.1, on the reverse strand, counting down.
AGTGGAATATTAATGCGATTGTTCACTTACCTATATCTTACAAGTTGTGTTATATAAATATCACTCCTATTGTATTATAAAAGATACACCTTGAAAAACATAATGCAATACTCTCTTATTCCGTTTTATTTCTATTGTTTTATATTTTGTTATAGTTTTGGTTAATTTCATAATATAATTCATTTTATAAAAAGTTGTATTGTATTTTTATTAGGCTAAATAGCACTCGTGGTCCCTTAACTTAATTTCAATTAACGTTTTAGTCCTTTATCTTTTTTTTTCCCGGTCTAATCCTTTATTTTAATTTTAAGTAAATTTGATCTTTTATGTTTTAAAATGTCACTTAAAATTTGATCTTTTATATTTTAAAATGTCAACAATATTATCCTTTTTTTTACAAAAATTCATCAAAATTTTCAACCAAAACTCATAAAATTAATTATATTATTTCATATAATACAAATTTCATCAGATTCGTAACTCAAATCTTCAAATTAACTCATATTTTCATTCTTTATTTCACTTAAAATTAAAATAAAGGACCAAATCGGGAAAAAAAAAGATAAAGGACTAAAACGTTAACTGAAATTAAGTTCAGGGACCATGGGTGCTATTTAACCATTTTTATTAATAACAAAGAATATTCATTCATTTATATTAAGAGAATACATCGATGAGAACAATATAAATTTGCCAAAAACAAAAAGATGAATATGTGAACAAGTTCACAACATCCATGTTAACAACATAAAACAAAAAATGTCTACAAATTTAACAAATTAAAGCGACTGAAATATCATGTATTCGGATCTGCAAGGTTAACTATGCTTAAATGATTGGTTGAATCTGTCAACACTTGGTCAAAGTTAATCTGTCAATTTGAATGAAATAAACACCGTAATAAGATGGAAAAACCAAAAGAACTACATGAAAACGGCGATAAAAAACAATGTCACATTATGGCGGCGAAGCAACACGAAAACACAAAAAAGATAGAGTTGAATGAAAATCACTTATTTAAATGAAATGATAGAGAAAAATGACATACGGTGGCTAAGTTTTTTGATACTACAAACTTATCATTAAAAAGTTGTATCGTAAGATTTGTTTTTGTTGTAAAATAAAAATCAATGTAATAGTTATTAGAGATGTAAAATTAATTACTTTATCTAGAAATTTGTTGTTTTAATTTGGTTATATAAGTTTCACTATACCTATTGTTGTAATTATTTTTTTCATTTGATCATTATAAAAATTATTTCTATTTTTCTCTATTTCAACCTAAATATTAATATTTTACGTATTCTATTAACAATCATTACATACAATATAAAAAATTATTATTTTATTTAAAGAGACACTATAATATATATATTTTTTTTGGAAAAAAGAGACACTATACTATTTATAATAGATTGAGGAAATATGAAAATGTGAGGTATATTTGTTATATGTGGGACTACGTTATTGAAACCACGTTACAAAAGGAAGTCCACTGTCTAATTTAAAAAGTAAAATCCAGTACGGATACCCAACATGTCATTATGTGTTTGAACTTTGATCATATATTTATATCGATTGATTTGAGCTTATTTATTATTTTCTCCGTTTGTGAATAATAATCTTAATTATTTATTGCATAAAGAGAAATATATGAGATAAAATATTAAATGATCCATTATGAAAAAAATTACATAGTAGCATTAATATTAGCAAACTTTATAAATTGTTTTAAACTAATTTTTGTACGTTAATTTATGAAAATAGTTTTTAACTATAAAAATAATTTGATTTAATTATTTTATCTTTCAATAACTTATGTATATACACTTACATAATAAATATTTAAGATTAATTTTAGTCGTAGTCCCTTTAATTTGATCAATTTATGAAATTTGTCCTTCTATTTTAAAATTCGACAGTTTTGATTTTTGTTGTGATTATTTAACTAAAAAAATAGTAATTTGACATGTTTAAATTACTGACAAATGATATGATGATGTTGAATAATTAACACCCATGAAATTGCAATAAGAACTTTAAATTCAATTTAAGAAATTATTTAATTTTATAATTTAATTAATAACACATGAGTAATTAAAACATATAAGTTGTTCTATATTGTAAAATTGTACGACACATAATTTATAATAGATAATATCATCATTTTATTAATTAAAAAATACAATGAATAGATCAAAATTAGCAAATTTTAAAATAGTGGATGAATTCCACAAATTGATGAAAATCCAGCAAACAAAACTACAATTAAACTAAACATTTACTATGTTTTAAGCACTTATATTGTAAGTCCTTAGCCTATTTTCCCAATATTATTCACATGCTTTGTTACCTCATGAGTCGTGACATAGAATATTGATTAAATTTTGACAATAAATATTTAATTTATTCAATTTCTCACATGGGCTTTGCATAAGTCCATACCTTTTTTGTAATCTCCAAGTCCAAGCCCATCCTTCTTTCTTCTTCGAAAGTTTTACCTCATACTCCAACAATTATACCTATACTTCCACAAATTTAAGAAAATGACGTTTTTGCTCTCCTATAAAGTATAAAATCTGAATTTTTTTACCATTCCATCATTTTAACATTTTCGGAAAAAGTGAGTGAATTTTGGAAAATCCAACTGAAAAACTTGAGTGAAGTTTTTTGGTAGTTCAATTGTGTTCCGGAAATCTTCATTCAAGTTTCCCCGTAGTTCATTTGTCTTCCAGAAAACCTTTTTCAAGTTTTCCGGTAGTTCATATCGGTACCAGAAAACTTGAAAAAAGTTTTCTAGTACCGGAAATAGTTCATTTTGTTCTGGAAATCTTTTTTAAGTTTTCCGGTAGTTACCGGAAAACTTGTTTAAAGATTTCCAGAACAAAATGAATTACTAGAAATCTTGTTTTTAACTTTTTCGGTAGTTCCCAGAAAACTTGATTTTCAAGTTTTCTGGAAGTAATTTTTTTTCTTTTTTTTTAATTTATTTAATTATAATTTTTTAACTAATTTTTTCTTCTTTTTTTTTTTTTAATTTTTAGTGGGCTCTGGTGCACGAGGTAGAGACGGCAAAATAATCCAAACATCACGCGAGGAAGGTACTTTTTCATCATCTATGATGCATCCTCCTGAGAGGATTCAACTGACAGCGACAAGGAAGAGAAGAAGACGAATTATAGTAGAAGAATATGACGAGGGAGACCAGGATTATATGGTTATCCCGGAGGCTGATGTTACTATGCATCAGCAAGAGGACCCTCCTGTAGTACATGAGGAGGAGGAAAGTATATGGAGGAGGGACATGATGGACATCAGGGACCCGGTGAGCTGCCGCGATATCTTGGAGGACCATATGATTTGTCCGTCCTTACTCGATACCAACAACATGTTTCAGCTAGAATATGGCTTGGTCAGGTATGTTAAATTAAATATTATTTATGGTGCATTAAAAATATTTTAATTAATTATTATTTTTGTTCTATATTTAATTTTAATGTCATATATTTTCTTTGTATATAGGAGCGACCAATGCTGAAAGTTGTTGCGCGTGGAAAGAAGCTGCAACAATTTACGCCGCAGGTACTCTCGCGAGTCATGAGAACTGGGTGAACTTGTCAGGATTGGCCTAATTACAACGAGATAGTTTGAAGATGATTGACAACAACCTGATTTTCGCATTTGAGGAAAGATGGCATTATGAGAAATCATCATTTCATATGCCATTCGGTAAAATGACGATTACTTTGGATGATGTTGCCAATCTTCTTGGATTACCTCTCAGGGGTCAGTTCTACAGTCCACCTGATGTAGATAGAGCAATGACATGTAATCTTGCCATTACTTTATTAGAAGTGCCTGCGGAAGATATCTGGGAGGAGACAAGAAAGACCAGAGGGGCACACTACAGACTGGATTGGTTGATGGAGGTATTCATGAGGCAGTGCCAAGAAAAGAGATTTGACTGTGCTGCCAGGGTGTGTATGCTGAATTTAGTAGGGAGTACTATTTTCGCAAATAAGAGTCATACTCTTGTTGATGCAAAGTACCTCCCTTTATTTAGAGATTTGGACGGTACAGATGCATACGCCTGGTGTACTGGTGCACTCGTAGTCCTTTATGACTACCTCTCGGATGCCTGCCGTTATGACACCAAACAGTTAGGTGGTTATATGTCACTACTACAGGTATTAAATATTTATAATTATTTTTAAATTATTAATTTTGATGTTTATCATTAATTTATTTAATTTTTTTTTGCAACAGTGTTGGATATACCAATATTTTCCAAAATATTTGTAATAGAGGTGACCAGTGTGTTGATCTTGAGTGCATTGCTCGGATGAATAGATAGAGCTACAAACAAGGAATGCACAAGATCACTGAGTACAGACATATGATTGGCGCACTGACACCTACTGAAGTCATATGGAGACCATGGGAGAATCATAGGGATGTCATTCCCTTTGATGATATCATGCTCTACACCGATCACCTCCGATTATGTAACACAGTAGTGGCATACATGCTAGAGAGGTGTTTGAGACAGTTCGGATATATCCAACATATTCAACCACAACCACTTGCAGCTCTTTCTAGATTATCTGATGCATATGTGGAATGGATGGGACATGTGAGTCTTGTCACTGAGATATATCACATGATCCATCCAACTACATATCCATCCGAGTGTAGGGAGGGATATTTGGAGTGGTTCTGCCGGGTGTCTCATCCACTGCTAGTGCGACCCGAAGGTGTACCTCAGGTCCCGTATTTTAGTGCACCGACCATCGTTGCAGATGCTACTAGTTCTCAACCATCTATACAGCAGGTCAGTGATCTTATACAACAGGGCTTGGAGGTACATGAAGCTCACCCAGATGATAAATTGTATTCTTACTTTTATAGAGCTTTGTATTTATCACGTGGTCACAATAATTAGCAAACGACTTGTAAATATTGTATTTGTAAATTTTACTGTTTGTTTTTATTTCATTATGTTTAGCATTATTTATTTATATGTCGTTAATTTTATATTATAGGCTAAATAGCACTCGTGGTCCCTTAACTTAATTTCAGTTAACGTTTTAGTAAACTAAATAAATAATATACAAGATAAAATATAGCGACAGAAAACTAAAATGAACTAATAACAAGTGATTTTATATATGTTTTAAAGTATTGTAGTTCATACAATATCAATCATTATCTAATGACATGACATCTACGGGTTCTTTTAGTGAATTTTGTCTACCACGTGACATATGGCCTATTAAAGACCCCCAATGTTGTAGACGCATTGTATACACTCTTGTCCAAGAAGTTGCCTCATCAGTGCGATATTGCTTCCAACCTGGCGCAATGTCTGGCATTGGAAATCTATCTTTCATCTTTAACTGCAAAATACATTGAAATAATAAATAATTTTATTATTTTAAAAAAAGCATTACTTAAGAAAATAATATAATTTTACTTGAACCCAGTGACTTGCGTCGACAAAACCAATACATATGATACGATCATTTTTTGTCGATCCTGAATGTGAACCACTCATAGGAAAGAAAGTCATAAAAAATGTCTGACCAAATGTGACGAGAATAATATTATATCGCTATCACGTAACCCATATCAGACATGGACATCCATTTATCTATGGGTTGAACACTTAAGCTTGTTATCTTCAACGAATCTCTAATTTCTCTAATGCATCTTGGGAACAGTGTATCATATGGACTTATATGGGAAGCAATCTCCTAGTCCAAACTATGGCGGACCAAAGACCAAGATTCCTCATCGTGCCCAAGCAGTGATGCAATAGCGCGATGGCCACAATTTCCATCTGCTATCACATTAAATATGTCATCAATGTATGGTTGAATAACATCAGAAAATTGTCTCAAGAACATATGGATTGATGATTGAGATGATTGAGAGGGTTGTTTCTTTGATGAAAGAGAATGTCTCTTCTTTGATGATTGAGATTGTTGAGAAGTAGGATCTTCACAATATGTTGCATTAACATGCTCAAAGTAAGAAGGGTCTCGATATTTATCATATCCATCCTACTTCTTAGACTTACTCTTCTTCACCCGTCCTTTGGTTTGAACTTTTTCAGGTGGTGGACACGTTGAACTTGTAGTTGGAAAAGCAAGTTCACACACTTTACTCTTCAACACTCTTTTTCCTATAACATCAAGTGATCGAAAGCGTTTCCATAAGGCATCCATCTCAACGGACATATCTAACTCTAATCCATCTTCTGTGTCTTGGGTGAGTTCACATTTCATGTTTAAGTTCCTCCATTGAATATGCACAGAATCTAAAGGAATTGGTGCACCCATCAATTTATATTGTGCCAATTCACAAGCACATGGTAACTCGTATGTTCTTCTGATAGAGCACCCACATACAGATTTTTCAGTACCCACCCATTCAACTTTCTCGTATTCTTCAGCAATACGCCTTTTAGCTTCTTTTGATACAAATGTATTCAATCTCTGATAAAATGGATTGTTGTGTTCGTGCGCTTCATCATAAAAACTTTTCTGAAATGAGGCCCTGATTCTTTTATGTTGCAACCTTATCATGTTGTTCATAACCTCCCAACATCTACACATGTCACCTATGCTGTTTTCCAACATTAACTTCAGTTTCCAATGAGCTGACTCTACCCTATCATTACATGTAAATTGTCACCATGGAGCAATCCAACAATATATAGTAAAATTAAAAAATCGAAGTTTTATAGTGAGATGTCATACCTATTAGTCGTTGTGTTTCCCAAATGCATGACTCGATTTGTCCATGCTTCAATAAACCGTTGCTTATGAGGAGTCAACCAAGTTTCTTTCACATAATGAACAAACAATTTATAATCGACACATGATTGCTCAAACATAATGTCTTTCCATCACTGCAATACATAACGTCTTTCCATCACTGCAATACATAATGTCTTTCCACATATTTAATACTAACTATTGTCTATCCTTTAAGACATATTGCTTGTATTTTGTTCCAACATTTTTGTCGATATGAAATTGACAAAGCAAATTAACAACTTGTGGAAATACAATACCAACTGCTTTCATTAAAGCAAGATCTCGGTCTGTCACAATTACATGAGGAAAATTATTTTGTGTAACAAACTGTTCTTTTAGCCTCTCTAATGCCCAACAAAATTTTTCTTCCCGCTCGCATTCCAAATAAGCAAATCCAACCACAGATTTGAAATGACAACCACACTTTTTTGTTGAACTTCGAGTTAAACTATCAACACCCTTGTATTTTTCTCCTTTATTACAACCTAATATTAATTTATTTCTCCTCCCTCTTTCTCCATTCTCTTTATCTGATCTTGTGGTGATAACGGTCACTTTGTGTTTTATACCGATTTCTCTAGTTCAATTCGCCACAGCTTCCCGTGTATCAAATATCTGAAATAAAATATAAAATAAATTATAATAATTAATCACAATAATAGATTTTTACGATAGTAATTATAATTATTCATACATAATCTATGTTAAAAACATTAGTAGTGTCGGCGCATGTTTTATCATATAATACTAGCGGGTTATTCATATCTATCAAAATTTAAAAAAAAAATTAAAAAAAAATTAACACTACCGGAAAACTTCCTCACAAGTTTTCTGGTAGTGTTAAATGTTCGCTTCTTTACCAGAAAACTTGAAAAAAGTTTTCCGATAGAACCTTCTGTACTGGGAAACTTGAAAAAAAAATTCCGATAGAAGTCTTCTGTACCAGAAAACTTTTACGTACCAGAAATCTTGTTTTTTTTGTTGCCCGGAAATATTTGGAAGGTATAAAAAAAGTGAATTTGAATTTGGTAAAATAGTAAAAAAATGAAGAGTATATTTAGTATTTTGAAAAATTTGTGAGGGTATAAATATAATTGTGGGTGTATGGGGTAAAACTTTCTTGTTCTTCTTCGTCTATCCTATTATTAATAAAAAGTGAATATTATTTGGATTAAGCTATTTGGACCAATAAGATGCAACGTGGCCTTTTTGTTCACCCTATCCTAAAAAATATTTGCATACAAAAACAAACTTAAAAGAAATCAGAATGGTCCAGCAAATGTATAAGACCATATCATATCAGTGTATCCAAAATGAGTTTATGTATTGTTTGATTACGTCGCATTGAGTTCCAACAAGGTGATTGAGTATGTATATTCATTGTTTTACTAATAATACTATCATTAAATACACAATTACTGTTAAAAAAAATGCATAAATAGACTTTAAATCATAGCTCAATTGACAAATGTCGATATTGTTAGATTAGACATTATGTCTCTAGTTGAAATTCCAAACCTCATAATTGTATGTGTGAATTTCTAATAGTATTTACCATCTCGTCTGAAACAAAAATATATAAACAAATTCTAACATATGCAATTTTTAGGAAATACATAAATGATGACAATGTCAAAAATAATGAAAAAGTCCATTTAGTGTTTGTTAGGACTCACATAGTATTAGAAGAATTAGTAATATAACTCTCTTCCAAGAAAAAACTAAGTTTCAATTCTTAGAGTTATTTATTAAAGAGACAACTCAATTCGTGTATAAAAATATGAAATATACGGCTTGGGATGGGGATCAATCTCTGCTAAAAAAATGTCTTAACACACCAAAAAATATATATTTTGTAAAAATTAGAGTGCAAAACTATTGCATGATAAAATTGATATCTCAACTATGTTAGTACTCTAAAACTATCACATATTATTCACAACACCCTAATAAATATTTTAAATAAAAAGTAAAAAAATATAAAATGATGGGGACCAGGCCAAAACCCAAAGGGATAAAACCAACATGAGAAAAAAAAGAGTGCATTGTAACAAAGCAAACATCATGATGAACAAGAACATACTTAATATAAGCATTAACTAAAATGATAAAAAGAAAAGTTATACCGATTGCAGTTAAAGTCATTCCAAATACAATGAGGAGGAAAATGCCAAGTAAAACGAGTGTAAAGATCCACATTAACAAGTTTGTCAGTACACGTGTTGCATTTTCTATAAATATAAGAGATGTGAAAATACATTTGTCTTATAAATAATATACAATTCAACAATCTAATCTTCAACTCCCAAGTAACGAGATTAGAATTAGTGAAAGATTGGACCACTAACAAAGAGTCACTCTCCATCCAAAGGCACAGGCAATTTTTAGAGTAGGCAATCTTAGCACCATACGTAGCAACAAAAAGCTCCGCATGAAAAGAAGTAGCAATACCCAAATAGTTTGAGAAACAACAAACACCACTAGAATCTTTAAAAATAGTACTAATAGTAGAAAGATCGGGATTAGCTCTAGAAGCCCCATCAATATTACGTTTAATCTAACCTCAAGGAGGCTTCAACTAGTTAACTTGAGTAATAACAGGAGCCTCAGAAACATGACAATCAATAGAAAAATATTAGAGAATATAAAATTTATGTATTTTTCGAAGAGACCACTCCCTTAGAAAATCTATCTGATAGAGATATTGTAGAAGAGACATGTTGAATAGCGCACTAAATGGTAACCAACTTATTATTAAAAGCTAATTGGTTGCAAGAAAACTAAATAACCCATATGATATGAATGTCAACTAAGAGGATAACGTCTCTCACCTGAGAACTTTAATTCTTACTACAAAGATCAAGAATAGAAGAAATGAAAGAAAAATCAATCCCAATATCCAAAACATAAGACAACCAATTCCATAGCTGAGTAGCAAAAGTGCAGTAATGTAAAAAAAAGATGATCAGTAGTTTCATAGGCCTAAGAGTAGAGCCTACAACATGACACCATCACACATCCACAATTCCACAAATTTACATCAGTAGACATTTTGTTATGAAAGAGATGCCAAACAAGAAAGTATTTGGAATGAGGAGTTATAGCACTAAAAATATTTTTACTTCAATTAAGCTTCAATCTTTCAAAATGAAAATTGTTGTAAGCATATTTAAAAGATAAAATTCCTGAATCTGTGAGCCTCTATATCAATTGGTCATCAGAATCAATTAAAAGAGTAATAATATAATGCATCTTAGGAGCAATATTTGAAAATGAGTGTGTAATATAAGTAGGAATATTCCAAGAGTAATCAGACAAAAAATCTACCACAATATATAAATTTCAAAATAACTATATCTTTATGATGATCAATATAATAAAATCATAATTATTGTACAATAATAAAATAAAAAATACTAAAATACAAATAATGGGTTGGTATGATTGGCAAGGGGGTGTAGATCCCTTAAATATGTGGTCATGGTTTGTACTTTGTATCTATCACATGACGATAAAAAATAAATAAGTTAAATAAATTTTTTATTGAAAAACTATTTTAAATTTAAAATAATGTACAAATATATAAAATAAATAAACATAAAAATATAAAATGAAAAATATATAAATTATGTTTGTTGTGTAGGTTTGGTGGTAGTGATGAGCATCATTGTCCTCACTCCTATGGGTGTGCAAAATATATGATTAATTGAATTATATTGATAAATTGAATTGCACTAAAAAAACTCAAATCATTTAAATAGTTCGTGAATTGAACCACATATTTAAAACAATTCAGTTAACCAAACTTAATTTAAAAACCATTTTAACAATTTTAAAAAAAATTTAACTCAATTAAGATTTTTTTTCTTACAATATTTTCGAAATTTGTTTTTTTCAAAAAAAAAAAAATACAAAATATCGAAACTTTTGTTTTTCGAAAAAAAAAAATAAAAAAAAAATAATTTTTTAACTAAATTTTTTTTTATTTTTGAAAAATAATCGAAACTTTTTTCTTGAAATTTTTGACATATAATTTTCTTGAAAATAATCAATATTTTTTTATTAAAAGAATTTCAAAATTCTTTGTCCGAATAACTAGTTTGAATGATTTTAACTAAAAATTTGTTTAGAATATTAAACTGGTTATAAACCAATTTTAAACCGGTTCAGAACTCCACTGAATATGATTTGAAAATGATTTTCAAGAACTGAACCAAATCATTAATGTAATCCAATGCGGTGTAGTTTTTGCACCATGAACATCCCTACCACTCCTGATGTTTTGAAAAGTTGAAAAAATTCAGTAAGTATATATATCTACGTGATTGAATTCCTTTTTCATGCATATTCACTGGAGAGTCAAATTATAAAATAGTTAATTAACAAAAACATTTTTTTTTGTACCTAAAAAAATTACATTTTTTTACAAATAATAATAAGTACATGAATAAATTAATGTTGGTAGATTTCATTGTGTGGTCATAGAGCAGTTAATGGATTGTGGTATGGTTTGAAGCCTTAAATTAAACAAATGAAACAAGATGGTCAAATATATATAATTAGGTGAGTATTGGGATCGATCAATGGTGCGTCACTAATTCAGCAAAGAGTCGTGAGTTTGGTTAGAAGAATAGGAAGAATCGAATAAAAAATGGATAAAGTAATTGAAAGAAAGAATGGGATATCTTTGAATTCTTTTTTCTTGAATGATACTTAATGGAATCGGATATGGGAACGATACCAATGCCAAATTTGGTCGTTTATAGTCCTTTAGACCACTATGACATTGAGGCTTCCATTCTAGGCCCACCACTCAAGACTCATAATTTACATGCATTGTTTATCAAGCAATTTGATCACTAATAACATTCATGAATCATGATCTTACTAATCAAAGAGATGCTCCCTTTTTAACAACCCCTTAATTTATAATTCCATTTTTTTTAATTAATTCTCATCATGAAAGAATCAAATATGTTAATAGTAGGTAACAATTGTGTATTATGTTTGTGTTAATTTTTTTTTAAAAGGTGATACAAAATTTTGTTATAATTGACAAAAAAAAATACATATATGTTTTTTTTTTTAAAATGATGCTAGCAAGTAGCAACACACATTTTCTAACACTATCTTTAATTGGTTACAATACATCTGAGTCCCACCAAATTTATATGAGATCCATGACACGACTTGCTACAAAGGGATTTCATCAACAAGGAGTTTATTTTTATGAGACCCGTAGTCTAGTTGTCAAGCACGCCACCATCAGAGTTGTGCTTACTATTTTCGTCACTCAAAATTGGCACATCAAGCAAGTTGATATCAACAATGCATTTCTCAATGAAGATCATTCTGAATCTATTTACATGTCATAACCCCCAGGTTTTGAACAGAGTGACAAATCTCTAGTATGCAAACTCAATAAAGCCCTTTTATGATCTAAAGCAAGCCCCTAGGGCCTAGTTCAATAAACTGTAGTCATTTCTTCTCAATTTTGGTTGTCAGCCAAACTAAAGTGATGCTTTTCTCTTCACCAAAGTCACTTCTACTTAGACTCTATTAATTGTTATCTATATTGATGATGTTCTCATCGTCGACTTTTCTTTGCAAGCTATTACCACCCTTATCAGCTCTCTCAATTCCAGCTTTCCACTCAAAGACTTGGGTGGCCTTCAATATTTTCTTGGGATTCAAGTTATTCATAATCCTTCTAGTACAATCAATTTGACTCAAACCAAGTACATTCAAGACCTCCTTCATAAGACAAATATTCTCCATGTCAATTCTATTCCTACACCAATGGTTTCCACTACAAAGTTTCATCGTCTGATTCACCTGATAGTGAAGATCCATTCTTATACAAATCCGTGGCAGGTGGCCTTCAATATGCTACTATCACTCGTCTTGATATTGCATTTGTTTTTAATAAGGTTTCTCAATTTATGCACACTCCCAAAGAACTACATTGGAAAGTTGTTAAGCGTATACTAAGATATCTTCTAGTAACCTCATCCTTTGGCCTCACCTTGACCAGATCTCTTCAACTTAATTTGACTATTATGTGTGATGCAAATTGGGGTTCAAACATTGATGATTGTCTTTCAACAACTAGTTATTTTGTGTATATGGGCAATAACATTGTATCATGGTCCTTAAAGAAGATATCTGCTGTCTTTAGATCTAGCACTGAAGTTGAATATCGTAGCATTATCGTTGTCACTACAGAACTCATCTGGTTCAAGTCACTTCTTTATGAACTTCACATCACCACCAATTCTCCACCTTGTATTTATTGTAATAATATCAATGTTGTCATGCTTGCTTCCAATCCTATACTCCACCGAAGAACTAAGCATTTTGAACCAGACTTGTACTTCCTTCGTGAAACGATTCAATGCAAAGAATTGAGTATCCATCACATTCATGCCCTCAATCAAACTGCATACATTCTCACCAAGCCTACTACAACATCTATGTTTCTCAAATGTCGTTCCAAACTTTGGATTCATGATTCCTCATCCTTGAGTTTGCAAGGGGTACAAAGGATGATGAGATTAATTGTAATTCAGTTTAATGTTTTAGCTATAATTTAGCAATTAGTTAAGTTTGTCTAAGTCAACTTTAGTTAGTTAGTACACTAACTAATTCTCGCTATACACTTTTCTTAAAACCTAGCTGCCACACTTTTCTTTCTCCTATCTTTCTTCTCCGTCTTAGTCAAAGAAGATGGATGATTTGAGACCATTTTTTGGTCCGAAATAACCATCTACATCATTTTTCCTCTATCCTTTTACATAAATAAGTGATTGTGAAAATATATTTTTATGTGTTTTTCGTTATCTCGCCAATCAAGTGTGATGTTGTTTTGTTTTCTCGTCTTGGTGCGGTGTTCATTTATTCAAATTGGTATATTAACTTTGATCTAGATCAAACAGATTCAATCAATGACTTCAACGTCTTCAATGTTGTAGATTCAGATGTATGAATATTCCGGTCACTTAAATTTTGTCAAATTTGTAGACATTTTATAATTTTATGCTATTAACTTGGGTGTTGTGAGTTTGTTCGCATATTCATCCTTTTCGTTTTTAACAAATTTGTGTTGTTCTTGATTGATGTACTATTTTAATATGAATGAATATTGTTTTGAAGTAAAAAAACAAACTATCTCTCTCTATAAATACCATGCTCTTGTACTCTCTTTTGAAACATTTTATTCAATAATATTTGATGTTATTCAATTCAACAATAAGTTTCTATAAACGTCATAGTGCAGCAGGAGATGATTCAATCATATATTTTGATACACTTTTATTTTCAATCAGACAAATATTAAAGAGAAACATAATATAATTAAAGATTGTCTTCATGAGTTATTCTCCCTACTCAATTTTCAACCCTCTCAAATTTTCCACGCTTATCATGTGATGTGGCTCTGGTAAAGTTTCCTTTTTGCTTACTTTATGTTCTGGATGTTCTTGGAATCGCATCATAATTATGTTTGAGTTTGACATTGGTAGGCCATGAGGGTCAGTGGGGGGGTATACAAGAATAGTTACAACACCATTCAAACACTTTAATTCTATTTTAAAATAACAAAAAGTAAACATGCATTGTAACAATATAACAATAAATCAACAAATAAGCCTACTAAACTTTTAATTGAAAATATGCTAATAATTAATATAAACAGTAAGATTCTAAAATTAAAAGTGATATTGATACATTAAAATCTATTCTATTGAACAAGAGACAATTGGAAACACAGTTTTGTTCCCACCAGATAAATAAAAGGGATGTCCATTGCCTTATTGTGTTATGTTATGATGCTAATAAGGGATTTGGTGTGAGTGAGTTGGGTTGGGTCCCATGATCACAGCCTTGTAAGATAATAACTTATGTATTCAATAATAAAGTTAAAGTACTCTCCAAGTTGTTCAACACAATTTTAATTTATCTTCATCCATTCGTAGAATTGGTTCTTGTATTTTAAAACATCATTTTTTTTGATTTTTTTTTCAAAAAATTTAATTAAAAAAATGTTGATTTAATATAATTTAAATTATGTGACATACAATTTTATGATGTAAAATTATCTATATGTTTTGATTATTTATATATTTATTATTTAAATTACAAAAATAAATAATTTTAAAAGTTAAAATTGAAGTTTTTAGAGGAATTTATTGCAATTTCATAAGTATTAGTCATTGAATCTCATTGTATCATTTGACACATCACCATTTTTTAATTAAAAAATTTAAAGAATAGATTAAAGTGTTAGATTTTAAAATAAGAGGTCAAACTTGTGGGTTGAATAGATGAATAGGTTGGACAAACTTGTGGGTTCAAACAATAATTAGGGACCAAAACCATTCAAATTTTACAAATTGTTGGTATGAATATTTATGTTTAACTAAGATTTTAGAGTGATTGTCCTTAACCCCTAACTCAACTGATAAATGTCGATATTATTATCTTGGATTCGAACTCGGGACCTCACAATAGTGTGAGTTAATTATGGTGGAATTCATCATCTTTTCTAAAATAAAATTAAAAAAAGATTTTGAAGTGATTGTATAAAAGTTAGTATTAAATATGTGTTATAGTATGTATGTTTTTGGTTAATGAAAGTCTGTCTTAATTAATATTTTTAATAATTATGTGTTTTGTTTAAGGAGAGGGGAGAGATTTTTAATGGTTTTTTAGTTATATGAAGTCTCTCCCCTTCCCTCCAAATTCCTAAAGATGGAGGAAGAACAAAATGAATTATAGAAGAAATTTTGGCTCTCACTCCTCCCTTATCTCCTCCCTTTTGTCTATCTCAAACCAAACACATCCTAAGTTGATTTTTCTCTCACTCTATTTTGAGGGATTTGGAAGGGATGGACTTCATATAACTAAAAGACCATTTAAAATCCCTCTCATCCCCTTGAACCAACACAAATCATTAACGGTGTGCTCAGATGATGGAATTTTTTTAGAGAATGTAATTTTCTAAGGAAATTCAAATTCTCCGATGCAAATTACTTTGTTTGGATAGTAAATTTAGAAAATTTTCAAAATGAAGAGATTTCATGAGATATTTTGTCAAAGCTAAATTTAGAGAATTTCAAATACTACCTAAAATTTAAGAATTTCAAATTTCCTATTTACTAGATAATATATTAATCATGAAATGGTTTCTATAATTTTTTCAAATTCACAATTTTGACCTTATATGTTTCAAAATTTTCATATTAACTCCTATATTATTTATTTCTTCTACAAATTGATCCTAAATTTTTTCAAATCGGTCCATTAAAATTTGCACAATAGTCCCATAACTTTCCCAAAATTTTAGTTTTGGCTCAAATGTATTTTTTTTTTATTTTTTTCCAAAACTTTTGAAATTTATAAAATAGTCCAATTTTAAAAGAACAATTCATTTATCCAAACAACAAAATTTAAAAATGACATAAATTCAATTAAAGCCTTTGAATTGCCTAAAATTCTATTTTTCTAGAATTTCCAATTACCTTATCCAAACACACTCTAAGAAAATCTTTTGTGCAGACATTGCTATTGGTATGACAAAAAGATTATAAGCTTGGAAAAGGAGGTATTTGTATATTAGAGGTAGAGTTACTCTAATTAACTTTATTTTGTTCAAGATGTGTTAATTTCTTAGCCATCTTTTTGAATCTTCTGTTCTTCCTGTTTTCCCAGATCTTAGCCATCTTTTTGGTTAAGTAAGCTATATCATAACTGTTACTATCACTATCCTCTGATTCTGATGCTGCCTTTGCAGCTTTCTTCTGTTTCGACTTCAGAGCCAAATTCTTCTTCTTCTTAGGTTCATCTTCTTCCAGTTCTATTTCATGAGACCTGAGTGAGCTGATAAGATCTTCCAGCCTCAAGGTACTCAGATCCTTAGCTTCCTGAATTGCAGTAACCTTTGGTCTCCACCTTTTTTGTAGACTTCTCAGAATTTTCCAGACATGATCTTCAGTGGTATAGCTTTTGTTTAATACTTTCAGTCCTGATACCAAAGTCTGGAATCTGCAGAACATTGTGTCAATGTCTTCATCCTCTTCCATCTTGAACAGCTCATACTTTCTGACCAATATGTTAGCCTTTGTTTGTTGAACCTGCTTGGTTCCTTCATAGGTCAGAACCAGACTATCGAATATATTCTTTGCTGTTTCTTTATTTGTGCATCTATCAAATTCCTTGAATGTGATTGCATTGACCATGATGGTTCCGGACTTGTGATGAAGTTTGTGTAATCTGCTCTGATCTCGTGTCATATCATCCAAGTCTAATTCTTTAGTTGGATCTTCTGGATCGGTTGGTGCAGTGTATCCTTTAACTATCATCTTCCATAGTTCAGGATCTTGAGATATGACAAAACTTCTCAGTCTGTCCTTCCAATACTCAAACCTTTCTCCATCAAATATTGGTGGTCTGTTGATGTTGCCTCCCAATTCTTCTGACATATTGAACCCCTTGGACCTTTCCTCAAACACTGTTAAGTGCTCAGCCTTGAGACCGAGCTCTGATACCAATTGAAGGTGCAAACACGAGAAGGGGGGGTTGAATTGTGTTTGACTTAACTTGAATCTTTTTCTGTTTTTATACTTTCAAAACAAAACTTAATGTATAATTAAAAACAGAGTTAGCAGCGGATAAAAATAAAACTCACAGATTTTATACTGGTTCACCGTTAACGAGGCTACGTCCAGTCCCTTCGCCTTGAAGGATTTCACTAATTCAATCTTGAATTACAACCTTGCTACTGACCCTCCAAGTCAGTCTTCTCAATAGTCTAACAATCCTAGACTTCTTGAGGAAAACAACCTTGTCTTCAGCCAATCTGACAACCCCAGATTGTAGAAGAAATCACAACACTATGAATCTAATTGCTAAGTACCTTGCTACCCTTTCTGATTCCCTCAGTTTGTAGACTCTACTTCACCAACTTAGATACAACTCTATCTAATTGCCAAGTACCCTGCTACCTCTACTGACTGCCTCAGATTGTAGACTCTACTTCAACAACTTAGTTTTTCCACAGTGGAAAGAAAATAACACGAGTACTTGCTTCTTGAAAGCTAAAACTCACAATTGACTTCTATGAAAATTTGGGTGATTGTTGCTTTGGAAGTGTATGACTCTTTTGTGATTTTCGATACTTAATTCTTCAGCATTAAGTCTCTATTTATAGTTGAACTTTTAGAACTTCACTGATGCTTTACTTCTGCAGTATATTTCGATTAATCTGTTTTGAGAATATTCTGGAGTAGTTTGCTCAGATTCTGTTTTGAGCCTTTTGCTCACTGGTCTGTTTTGAACATTTTGCTCCGTTTCTGTTTTGAGCATTTTTCTCAGATTTTGTTTTGAGCCTTTTTCTCCAATTCTGTTTTGAGCATTTTTCTCAGATTATTTAATCCTCATGATCAAATCTGCACCATTGGATCTTCATGCGATAGTCCACATCTGGACCAGCCAATTTGATATTCTGTGATCCTCTGATTTTGGCCTTTGCTGGACTGCACAGTTTGTCCCTCTGATTTCGGCCACCACTGGGCCATGGTCTGATTTTCTGATCTGGACCATCACTGGACCAAATAATTATTTCTGAACCATTGATCTGGAAATTTTTACTCTGATCTGGACAGATTCTGGACTTGGTCTGGAACAAACTGAAATTAACTTGAACAAAAAATATTTTAGTGTGGACATTTTACCTTTAATTTTGGACCAGGTCTGGATTGATTCTAGAACTCATTTCTTTTGGTCTGGACTTAGTTCCATGCCCTGAATCATGCTATCTTATGATCTGGGCCAAATCTGAATTGATCCTTTTGTTCTGGACTCATAAACATACCTTCTGGTCAAGTCTAGAACAAGTCTGGAATGTGTAATTTTTCACTGCCAGGCCATCTTCTGGTTAGAATAACTTCTGGAATAAAATTGATATTTGACTACTGTTTGTCTGAAACAACTCTCTTTCTGGCAGGCTTTCCAATGGTATGATCCATGTTTCATTATGATTTTTATTCCTTCTGTTATGGGCCACCAAACATATCCTCTGGTGATGTTTTGACATCCTGGAACATCTTCTGGAAATTTCACAATTCATATTCCTTTGATCTCTGCTTCTATTTCCTTCAGTTTCTGGGGCATTTAACTTAATAATTCAAAGTACAAAATAAGTTTACATTGAGTACATTTGTAAGCATCAATATTCTAAGTACTTAGAACCAACTTGGTTCCAACAAAAATGACCAAGCAAAGTCAATGATAGTTAGTCCAATTAACTTTATTTTGTTCAATAGGTGTTCGTGTAGTGGTAACAACTTAACATTATAACTTCGAGTTAATAATTTCCCAATCCCTAACTTTTTAATAAAAAAAATAACTTTGTTTTAATAAGTATGCATTTACAATATTTGTCCTTCTATAATATGTTTGGACTATAGCCGAGAGCGCATAGCAAAATAATTTGAGCTAGATACTTTTTCTCTTTCTTATGGAATTAGGATAAGAAAATGACCTAGCAAAGTCGATGATATCATCATCATCTTAATAATAATAATAATAATAAGGAGCAAAAATTTATAAACAATACACCTCAAATTTTATCTTGAAAAACTTCTCTCAATGTGATAGAATAAAAATCATGAGACCTAATTAAGTCAACACTGCCACTATATAGAATAATGGACACACTAAAATCTTTCTAATAGTACTAGAGTGTTGGAACTAAGTTGGTCCCATGAACAATTCGTTTGTTTGGTTTTGAGGTTAACAAAGATATTTTGTGAAAATAATTTATTGCATTGATGACTTCATTAAGTTGTAGGAATTAGAATAGGAAATCAAAAGAAAAAACATCATAAGAAGAAATCAAAAGCAAATGGGAGATTGTTGGAACCAAGAATTAGAATAGGAAATCAAAATAAATGACCATAGGAAACGGCCAGAGGAAGCAAAACCCAGTCAACACACGTGTTGTCGTGTGCGCACATCTACCCCTGAAAATTTGTCTCTTATGATTATGTGTGTCAGCCTCTAAAGACTAAAATGTGCTTCTTGTTAGCGTTCCTCTTATGAACATTATTCCTGCATGCCTCTGATGAACAATATTCTTGCATGCCTCTCATGAACAATATTCCAACACGTCTCTTATGAACAATATTTATTCATGCCTCTGATGAATAGTATTTCTACATGCCTCTGATGAACAAGTATTTCTGGATGCCTCTAACGAACAATATTTCTACATGTCTCTGATGAACAGTATTCCAGCATGCCTCAAATGAACAGTATTCCTGCATGCGTCAAATGAACAATATTTATGCATGCCTCTAAGGAATAGTGTTCATGTATGCCTCTAATGAAAAATTTTTTTGCATGCCTCTGATCATATATAATCTTTGCATAACTCTGAAATTTGAAACTACTATTTAAACCTTCTTCCCAAGCTCATGTTCCACTAACTCAAATAAATTGTAACATGTTCTAGAATGTTGCCTCTGATAAGCAACCATTGAAGTTGCACTAACTCTGGTAATGCAACAAAGGCAAAGTTGCCCATGCCACTAATTCTAAGTCATGCAGTTTTGCCCCTAACATAATTATTCAAGCAACACAGCATCTGACTCTAACAATCAAGTAAATGATTTTGATGGAGAAAAGTCAACGACTCTGATGGAAGGTCAAATGCTCTGATAGAATGAGCAAAATACTGAATTGGACTTAGTTGTATCCTTACTTATGAAGGTCCAATAACAAGCCCAAATTTGTTCCCGCCCAAATCAAATCAAGTGTACGAAGAAAGACTCAAGCGAATCAATTTGCAAACGTAATCTGAACAAATACGAACAATATGTTTCTAGAAGAATTGCTCATATTAGATTGGGA
The DNA here is from genome assembly GCA_037974295.1 of Cicer cuneatum. Classification (NCBI taxonomy): domain Eukaryota; kingdom Viridiplantae; phylum Streptophyta; class Magnoliopsida; order Fabales; family Fabaceae; genus Cicer; species Cicer cuneatum. The sequence continues at coordinate 12,968,491 of JBBPBO010000002.1, read as the reverse complement.
ATTAAAAAATTGTTTAACGGTCATATTATCAAGATCGTATCAATCTAAACTATATTTGGAAGAACTAATTGTTGACTGAGTTGTATAGGAGATACGATTCAGAATCCTTAAGCGACAAAATTGAAACCCTATTTTTTTCCTATAAATAGCAATCAAAGCTGAAGAGAAAAACTTAACAAACTCATAAATCCTTAAAAACCAAAGTTATTCAAAAAAACATCAAGAGCTAAAAATTTTCTAAGTATTCAAAGTTTAAGGATTTAAGTTCTAGCAAAGCACTCGTTCAAAGTAAAATATTCTAAGTGTTGTAGTGTGGGAAATTAATTATATCAAATCTGCTTAGTAGAAGTAAAACTAAACCAGTTTCCAACTCATTATAATCCAGCCCGATAATGGCTTTAGTGTGTCTCAAGCAATCTGTGGATCTCAGGTTGTGCTGAGAAGACTTGACTTGTAGGGTCAAGTGGGTAGTTTGCCGCTAACAATCTGTAGGTTTCAGATTGTGTGGACAAGACTTGACTTGTAGGGTCTAGGTATGGTTTGCCTTAAAAAGTATGTAGGTTCATAATGTTTTGAGAATACTGACTTGTAGGGTTAGGTGTTGTGTAATTCAGGGTTTTGAATTAGTGGATAAATTCTTCAGTGTGAGGCGACTAAACATAACTACCAAGTTGGTGGTGAACCAGGATAAAATCATGTGTGTTGTTTTAACATCTGCATTATATGTTTTACTATTGTCTCTAATTAATAAAACTGTTTAAGTTGCCAAATTAGAATTAGAATTAAGAAAAGAGTTTTAAATTAGACAAACATAATTCAACCCCTTTTCTCGTATTTGCGCACCTTCATAGAGAAGAACGAAACATAAATAAAAACCATCCCTTAAATAACAACATAGCACCTTCACAAAAATGGGTATTATAAACCATCCAAAGAGAAGGTAAAACTAAGAACAAAATATATCAAAAGGACAATTTTAGTAGTAGAAACAATAGACTAAAATTTGCAGTAAAAACTATAGCTAAGTTTTTTTTTAAATACCTCAAAATTAATCAGAGTTTATTCTCAAATGAGAATAAGTGTTAAATATGAGCTCAAACGTCTTCACTACCTTAGACTGAAACATTATCCGGTCCTCTTAAATTTTTCTTTGTAAAAAAAAAAAGGAAGTGCAAAATATGATGAAATTGATGATACGACCACATTGATTGAAGACCCAATACATACAACATATCAAACCAATAGCAACAATGAAACTAATAAAGGAAACCCAACACTTGGAAAACGCCAAAATAGGCCCAACATGGATAGGAGACGACGAGTGTTATGAAAGAATCATTGGTGGAAGGAGTTAGAAGTTTTTTTAATGCATTCTATTTTTATGCAATAACACTATATTAGTTGTACTTGAGAACCATTTCCTTTATGATGAATGATAAGAAGGTTCTATCTCCCCTAATTTTTTCTTTTTTTTTTCTCTCTTAAGGAGTACACCTTTTTTTTTTTCGATTCTAATTGATAGAAGGAGTACCCATAATTTCATCAAACCAGGGTTGGCAAAGCGTTTGGGATTAGTTGTCACTGCGTGCCCATGTTTTCGTGTGGCTATGATATGTGGAGCTTTCTTGGTATGCCACCTCTATTGTAAGAATGCTCCAATTCTCTTATGGGGTATTTCTTTCTTTGTTGATTTGTTTGTATTGGCAATTGAAGACCCTAATGTGGTTGTGGTTCTAGGTTTCGCATGATTTCAATCTTTGGGTAAGGTTTCACATGATTACTTTGAAGATGCTGGAAAATACAAGAAATGAGGGTTTGAATTCTGTTTTGTTCTTTTTGAAAAATACTTTGATTGCTTAACCAAAAAATTATGTTCTTTATCAAATCATTCAACTTACGATTATAAATAGGTTTAGTAAAATCAAGTTGGATGATAAAGAAGTTAGATTAGAGTAATAGTGAGAGAGGGAAAGGACACGATGATTTTTATACTAGTTCACAATAGACTTTTGTTACATCTAGTCCTCCCCTTACAGAGAGATTTTGCCTCAATACAGTCAAGGACTTAATCCACTATTTCAACAATAGCATACAAATATTATTTACTCTACCCGTTTGAGTTTTGTGTATTCTTCTCTAGCCTCTCCAAGTTGTCACCATTAGAACCTTTGTTCAAATTTCTGGCAGTTTGTCGTTGAGGTTCATAAGTATTGTTATACCTCTTCAGGAACCTCTCATGGACGAAAGGGTTGTTGCCACTATAGAGCTGATTTACATCAGTTCTAGTTTCTGTTTGAATTGACACAAAGTTTGTTTTTAGGATTCTAACTGTCATTGAGAGAGACTTACATTTGAAATCCTATATCAATTCAAGTGTATCAAACAACTTGATTGATTTACATCAATTCTAGTAGCTCTCTATTGAGTGTATTTTTTATTCATTCTTTTCTTTTGATGTATTGAAGGCTTTTACATAATTTTTTTAACACATTGCCTTTTTTGATTTTTCTCTACATCTTGATTGATTGATCGACTTCATCTTAAATACTAAGAAGAAGTTGAAAGTGCAAACACGAGAAGGGGGGGTTGAATTGTGTTTGACTAAATTGATTACTTTTCCTGTTTTTATACTTTTAAAACAAAACTTGATCAAATAAAAACAGAGTTAGCAGCGGATATAAAGTAAAAAATAAAACACAGAATTTTTATACTGGTTCACCGTTAACGAGACTACGTCTAGTCCCTTCACCTTGAAGGATTTCACTAATTCAAACCTTGAATTACAACCGTTCCAAGTCAGTCTTCTCAAACAGTCTAACAATCCTAGACTCTTGAGGAATATAGCACCTGTCTTCAGACAATCTGACAATCCCAGATTGTAGAAGAAATTACAACACTATGAATCTAATTGCCAAGTATCCTGCTACCCCTTCTGACTCCCTCAAATTGTAGACTCTACTTCAACAACTTAGATTTGACACAATGGAAGGAAAATAACACGAGTACTTGCTTCTTGAAAGCTGGAACTCACAATTGACCTCTCTGAAAATTTGAGTGTTTGCTTTGGAATTGTATGACTCTTTTGTGAATTTTCGATCATGAGTATTCTGCCTTGAGCCTCCTTTTATAGATGCAGATTAGGGCCTCTTCCAATGCTTAAATTCGAGTTGAATCTTGCTGGATTCTCTGTAAAAATAACTTGACCAATTGGGCTTCATTTAAATAAAATACATATCTTTTTTAAGCTTCAGATTTCTTTCAAAAATAACTGGTCAATCAAAACTTTAGTTGCTTCCCGCCACAGCTCCTGAATTCCACAATACCTCACTTTTATTTTTGTAACAAATCTTTTTAATACTTTAATTAAAATAAATTAAAATCTCCACCGTTAATCCTTCTGATTAAATCTGGACCATTGGATTCTTCTGCGCTAGTCCAGATCTAGTCCAAACTAATTGATATGCTGTGATCCCCTGATTTCAGCCATCCCTGGACCACACTTCCTAACCCTCTGATCTTCTAATTTCGGCCATCCTAGACTTGCAACTGATATGCTATAATCCTCTGATCTCGGTCATTGCTGGACCACACATCCCGAACCTCTGATTTCGGCCAGCATTGGACCATGGTCTGATCTTCTGATCTCGGCCAACACTGGGCCAAATAATTAAAACTGAACCATTGATCTGGAAATCTTCCCTCTGATCTGGACCAATTCTGGACATGGTCTGGATTAAACTGAAATTAAATCTGGACAAGTAATATTTTAGTCTGGACATTTTACCTTTGATTTTGGATCAGGTCTGGATCAATTCTGGAAATCATTTCCTGGTCTGGACTTAGTTTCATACCCTGAATCATGCTATCTTATGGTCTGGGTCAAATCTGGATTGATTATCTTGTTCTGGACTCATTAACTTATCCTCTGGTTGAGTCTGGATGAAGTCTGGGATGTTTATTTTTTTACTGCCAGGCCATCTTCTGGTCAGAATAAATTCTGGAATAAACATGATATTTGATTCCTCTTGGTCTGGAAAAACTCTCCCTCTGGCATGCTTTCCTATGGTATGGTCCAGGTCTTCTTCTCACATTGCTTCCTTATGATCTGGGCAAGCAAAGATATCTTCTGGTGATCCTAGAGTATCTTCTGGTAATTCCAGGATGCATTCTGGATGCATCTTCTGCCTATGCAAACTTCATTTTCTGGTTGTATTTAATGTAATAATCTAGGTACAAAATAAGATTACATTGAGTCCTTTTGTAAACATCAAAATCCTAAGACTTAGAACCGACTTGGTTCCAACAATCTCCCCTTTTTTTATGATGACAAAACCTTAACTTATTTTGCTAGCTTGTAACTCGAAGACTTGAATTACTCCCCCTCAGACCAATTCCTCCCCCTAAGTCTGATACTCTTCTTTTCAACTCCTTCTCTTTTCACTTTTTCTTTTCTTCTCTTCTCCTCTCCTTTTCAACTCCTTCTTTATTCTCTCTTTCTTTTTCTCTCTTCACGCTTCCTCTCCTTTTCAACTCCTTCTCTTTTCACTCTTTCTTTTTCTCTCTCCCTGTTTCCTATCCTTTTCAACTCCTTCTCTTTTTCACTCTTTCTTTTTCTCTCTCCCTGATTCCTCTCCTTTTCTACTTATTTCTCCACTTTTCATCTCTTTCTTTTTCGCTCATTCTTTCTTTTTATCTCTCCTTTTCTACTTATTTCTCCTTTCTCTCTCTTTCTCCCCCTTTTTGTCATCAGCCAAAAAGTGGTCCTACTATTTTTGCATTTTTTTTTCTCTTTACAAATTACAGAAAGTAAAACAGAAAATAAAAAACAGAAAATAAAATTACAAGAAATTTAAAAACTCCTAAGATGACTACTTGAGCTAGTCAAATATGGAGGTAATGCTGAGATGCTTCTTGATGAACTCGAACCTATCTTTTGGTAATGCTTTGGTGAAGATGTCAGTCCATTGATGATCAGTGTCCATAAACTGGATGCTTAAAGTCCCTTTTTGAACATGGTCCTTAATGGAATGGTGTTTTATTTCAATGTGTTTGGCTCTAGAGTGTAAGATGGGGTTCTTGATCAGGTTTATGGCTGAAGTGTTATCACAGAACAAAGGGATATTGGTTTCAAAGATGTTGTAATCTTCAAGTTGATGTTGCATCCAGAGTAACTGTGAACTGCATCCTGCTGCTGATATATACTCAGCTTCAGCTGTTGACATGGCAATGGTGCTTTGTCTTTTGCTTGACCAAGAGATCAAATTGTCACCTAAGAAAGTGCGGTTGCCACTTGTACTTTTCCTTTCCAGCTTGTCTCTTGCATAGTCGGAATCACAAAAATCTCTGAGTTTGTAGGTGGTGGTTTTCTTGTATAACAAGGTAAGGTTGGTGGTTCCTTTAAGGTATCTTAGAATTCGTTTGACAACAGTTAAATGGGATTCCCTAGGGTCAGCTTGAAATCGGGCACAGACACAAACACTAAACAAGATGTCAGGTCTAGAAGCAGTTAAATAAAGAAGGGATCCAATCATACCTCTGTATGTTTTCTGGTCTACCTTTTGGCTGGTTTCATCTTTCTCAAGTGAGTAGGTTGGGTGCATGGGGGTGGCCATAGGCTTACATTCACTCATTTTGAACTTTTTAAGAAGTTCTTTAGTGTATTTAGATTGGTGAATGAGTATACCTGATTTACCTTGACGAATCTGAATTCCCAAGAAGAACTTAAGTTCTCCCATCATACTCATTTGGAACTCTTTCTGCATTAGGTCAGAAAACTCTTTGCACAAAGTGCCATTAGTCGATCCAAATATGATATCATCAACATAAACTTGAATAATCAAAATATCATTTTTAATGGATTTCCTAAATAGAGTATTATCAATCTAGCCTCTATTAAATTCATTCTTAAGCAGAAAGTTACTAAGTCTGTCATACCATGCCCTTGGTGCTTGTTTTAAACCATATAAAGATTTTTAAGTTTGAAAACATGGTCTGGAAAATAAGAATTTTCAAATCCAGGGGGCTGTTTGACATAGACTTCCTCACTTATATAGCCATTTAAGAATGCACTTTTAACATCCATTTGATACAACATTATATCATGATTAGCAGCAAGTGATAAAAGAATTCTAATTGCTTCTAACCTGGCCGCTGGAGCAAAAGTCTCAGTGTAGTCTATACCTTCCTGTTGATTGTATCCTTGAGCTACAAGTCTGGCTTTGTTCCTTACCACTTCACCTTTTTCGTTGAGTTTGTTCCTGAACACCCACTTGGTTCCAATAATGTTTTTGTTTGGTCTGGGTACCAGATCCCAAACATCATTCCTTTGAAATTCATTCAGCTCTTCTTGCATTGCAAGTATCCAACCTTCCTCTGCCAAAGCTTCATCAATATTGCTTGGTTCGCATCAACTTCTGGTTCTGGAAGATCTGTAACAACTTCTGATTCTGATAAATCAGCTTCTGGTTCTAGTGAATCTGTAACAGCTTCAGATTCTGGTAAAAATCCAGATTTCTCTTCTGACTTATCTTGGCTGTTTTTGACTTGATCAGATTTATCTTTTGAAGATTTGTCATGTGTTGCTGACTTGCTTGTATCCTTTACCTTTCCAGGTACTTCTGTTTCTTGTGCTTCTGCTCCCTATGGTTATGGTGAACCTGCACTATTTTTATCTTGCTTTGATTTGTCAAGATCAAGCAGTTTGTCATATTACATAATGCAAATCAAATAATTTAAAATTGAACTCAATACAGCCAAACCATTAATTCTGCTTCTGGTGGTTTCTGCTTGTTTTTGAAACCACTAGAATGTTGTTTCTGCTGAGGTGTTTAATTCGTGTGAATCACCTGATTCCTCTGACAGTTTGAAAACCTGCAGAATACTTATCTAGCTTTGATTTGTTAAGATCAAGCTTCTTGTTATCACAGTAAACATAAATATCAAATAATAATAGTATTTACAGCAAGATGTAACCTCTATGTCAACAGTTTCAGTTTTACTTTGAAAATCCTCTTGCTTCTGATTTTCAGATTCCTAATCTGTATGTTCTATGATTACATGGTTTGGATGAGGGGATTTAAATTCCCTTCCAGGTTTGTAGTCTTGATGAATCTCACTGGAGGGTTTGAAGAACTCTCCTGATTCTGATTCTTCTCTTTCTTCATTGGCTGATACACCATGTTTCTTCGGTGATTCTGGAACTTATGGTGATTCTGGTAATCATACTGATTCTGATAATTAAAGTAATTTTGATGATCATACCTCAACCTTTGATACTGATACCTGTTCAGGTTCTGGTACTGATTCCAGTTCTTGTGCCTCTGATACTGGTTCAGTTCTGATTCTAGTTCCAGTTCTTGTTCCTCTGATACTGGTTCCAGTTCTGATTTTGGTTCGAGTTCCTGTTCTGATTCGTGTGATATCTTTGATATTTCCTATTCCTCCTATGATTCTGGTTCTGGTTCTGATAGGTATTGTGCTGACCAGTTCTTCTTCTACCAGAGTCACTTGGCTTCTGTTTGGTAGATGTTAGAACATAAACCTTCTTCTGCTTGTGCGTTGCCAACATCCATTGTCCAGGCATCATTATTAGTGTCTCCTTCTAGTTGCGCAGAATATCTGGAACATAGACAATTTGATCTTTTGGTACTCATAACTGATTGGGTCTAGGTTTGTTAGTTGTAACAGCTCTCTGATCTTGTTCAGATTTTACCATTGGACAAGATAATTCAGAGTGACCATTCTTAGCACAAACAATACATAAAACACCAGAATGAACAGTTTTAGTTTCATTAATCGTTTCTGTAAAACCAAGACCTCTCTTTCCAGAGTTACTGTTTCCATAAATCATAGATGCATATTTACTTCTTTCCATTCCATTAGAAATAAAGTTTTGAAAAAATTGTTCATGCATATCAGATTCACAAACAGTTTTGGAAGTAGAACATATATTACTTTTGAGAGTTTGGTTTTCAGACTTGAGTCTTGCAACTTCAGTTTTAAAATCTTTGTTTTCAGTTGCATTCTCAGAATTTTGATTCTTTAAAACTTGGACTTCTTTGGTTAGATTTTTCTTATCTTCCCTAAGAGTTTCGAGTTTTAAAGACATCTTATTGGTTGCATTTAACAAGTCTTTTAAAGTCTCAATTAATTCAGATTTAGAGATATCAGAAAATACCTCACTGTCTTCATCTTCTGATTTTGTTCCAAAGCCTGGGCTGTATCCAGAACTTGAGTTGGTATGAGCCATCAGAGACAGATTTGCTTCCTCTGATGTGCTTCCAGACTTGCTTGAATGACTGCTTCGTTCATTCTACCTTCTGCCTGCTTTCCTTCCTGAAAACATGCCTTTATGAGGTCCAGAAGCAGACCTGATGTGTGCCGTCATTACTGTTTCTGCCTCTTCTTCATCAGACGATTCTTCTTCTGATTCTGATACATCCCAGGCAGCCATCAGACCCTTCTTTCTGAATCTGGAACTCTTCTTGTGCTGTTTGCCTTTTTCCAGATTTGGACATTCTAACTTGATATGTCCAGGTTCATTGCATCCATAACAGATGATGTTCTTCTTGTCAGATTTTTCCTTATCTTTGCTGTTATGTTTCTTCTTGGAACCTCTCCTCTTCCTGTTTTCCCAGATCTTAACCATCATTTTGGTTAAGTAAGCCATATCATCACAGTCACTGTCACTGTCCTCTGATTCTGATGCTGCCTTTGCAGCTTTCTTCTGTTTTGACTTCAGAGCCAGATTCTTCTTCTTCTTTGGTTCATCTTCTTCCAGTTCTATTTCATGAGACCTGAGTGAGCTGATCAGGTCTTCAAGTCTTAAGTTATTCAGATCTTTGGCTTGCTGAACTGCAGTAACCATTGGTCTCCACTTTTTAGGTAAACTTCTTAGAATCTTCTTGACATGATCTGCTGTTGTGTAGCTTTTCTTCAAGACCTTCAATCCAGATATCAGAGTCTGGAATCTGCAGAACATTCCATCAATGTTTTCATAATCTTCCATCTTGAACATCTCATACTATTTGACCAATATGTTAGCCCTTGCTTCTTGAACCTGCTGGGTTCCTTCATAGATCAGAACCAGACTGTCGAATATGCTCTTTGCTGTTTCTTTATCTGTGCATCTATCAAATTCCTTGAATGTGATGGCATAAATCATGATGTTTCTGGACTTATGATGAAGTTTGTGTAATCTGCTCTGATCTGGTTTCATATCATCCATGTCTAGTTTTTTAGTTGGATCTTCTGGATCAGTAGGTGCAGTGTATCCTTTGACTATCATCTTCCATAGTTCAGGATCTTGAGATATGACGAAACATCTCATTCTATCCTTCCAATACCCAAACCTTTCTCAATCAAACAGTGGTGGTCTGTTGTGTTGGAACCAAGTTGGTTCTAAGTACTTAGGATTTTGATGCTTACAAATGTACTCTATGTAAACTTCTTTTGTACTTTGAATTATTAAGTTAAATGCCTCATAAACTGAAGGAAACAGAAGCAGAGATCAAAGGAAAATGAATTCTGGAATTTCCAGAAGATGTTTCAGGATGTCAAAACATCACCAGAGGATATGTTTGGTGGCCCAGAACAGAAGGAAGAAAAATCATAATGAAACATGGATCATACCATTGGAAAGCCTGCCAGAAGTAGAGTTGTTCCAGACAAACAGGAATCAAATATCAATTTTATTCCAGAAGTTATTCTGACCAGAAGATGGCCTGGCAGTGAAAAATTACACAGTCCAGACTTGTTCCAGACTTGACCAGAAGGTATATTTATGAGTCCAGAACAAGAGGATCAATCCAGATTTGGCCAAGAACATAAGATAGCATGATTCAGGACATGGAACTAAGTCCAGACCAGAAGAAATGAGTTCCAGAATCAATCCAGACCTGGTCCAAAATTAAAGATAAAATGTCCAGACTGAAATATTTTTTGTTCAAGTTAATTTCAGTTTGTTCCAGACCAAAGTCCAGAATCTGTCCAGATCAGAGTAAAAATTTCAAGATCAATGGTTCAGAAATAATTATTTGGTCCAGTGATGGTCTAGATCAGAAAATCAGACCATGGCCCATTGGTGGCCGAAATCAGAGGGACAAACTGTGCAGTCCAGGAATGGCCGAAATCAGAGGATCACAGAATATCAAATAGGCTGGTCCAGATGTGGACTATCACATTAGGATCCAATGGTGCAGATTTGATAATAAGGATTAAAGAAGAAGAATGAAAAATGTTCAAAACAGAATTGGAGAAAAAGGCTCAAAACAAAATCTGAGCAAAAGGCTCAAAACAGAATCTGAGCAAACTACTCCAGAATATTCTCAAAACAGATTAATCTAAATATACTGAAGAAGTAAAGCAATAGTGAAGTTCTAAAGTTCAACTATAAATAGAGACTTAATGCTGAAGAATAAGGAATCAAAAGATCACAAAAGAGTCATACACTTCAAAAGCAACAAACACCCAAATTTTCATAAAAGTCAATTGTGAGTTTTAGCTTTCAAGAAGCAAGTACTCGTGTTATTTTCTTTCCACTGTGGCAAATCTAAGTTGTTGAAGTAGAGTCTAGAATCTGAGGGAGTCAGTAGAGGTAGCAGGGTACTTGGCAATTAGATAGGGTTGTATCTAAGTTGTTGAAGTAGAGTCTACAAACTGAGGGATTCAGAAAGGGTAGCAAGGTACTTAGCAATTAGATTCATAGTGTTGTGAATTCTTCTACAATCTGGGGTTGTCAGATTGGCTGAAGACAAGGTTGTTTTCCTCAAGAAGTCTAGGATTGTTAGACTATTGAGAAGACTGACTTGGAGGGTCAGTAGCAAGGTTGTAATTCAAGATTGAATTAGTGAAATCCTTCAAGGCGAAGGGACTGGACGTAGCCTCGTTAACGGTGAACCAGTATAAAATTTGTGAGTTTTTATTTTTATTTTTATCCGCTGCTAACTCAGTTTTAATTATACATTAAGTTTTGTTTTAAAAGTATTAAAACAAGAAAAGTATTCAAGTTAAGTCAAACACAATTCAACCCCCCTTCTCGTGTTTGCACCTTCATGTTGATGTTGCCTCCCAATACTTATCTGGATTCTGCCATGTTGAACCCCTTAGACCTTTCCTCAAACACTGTTAAGTGCTCAGCCTTGAGGCCGAGCTCTGATGCCAATTGAAGGTGCAAACACGAGAAGAGGGGTTGAATTGTGTTTGACTAACTTGATTACTTTTCCTGTTTTTATACTTTTAAAACAAAACTTGATGAAATAAAAACAGTTAGCAACGGATATAAAGTAAAAAATAAAACACATAATTTTTATACTGGTTCACTGTTAACGAGACTACATCCAGTCCCTTCACCTTGAAGGATTTCACTAATTCAAACCTTGAATTACAACCGTTCTACTGACCCTCCAAGTCAGTCTTCTCAAACAGTCTAACAATCCTAGACTCTTGAGGAATATAGCACCTGTCTTCAGCCAATCTGACAATCCCAGATTGTAGAAGAAATTTCAACACTATGCATCTAATTACCAAGTATCCTGCTACCCCTTCTGACTCCCTCAAATTGTAGACTCTACTTCAACAACTTAGATTTGACACAATGGAAGGAAAATAACACGAGTACTTGCTTGTTGAAAGCTGGAACTCACAATTGACCTCTCTGAAAATTTGAGTGTTTGCTTTGGAAGTGTATGACTCTTTTGTGATTTTTCGATCATGAGTATTCTGCCTTGAGCCTCCTTTTATAGATGCAGATTAGGGCCTCTTCCAATGCTTAAATTCGAGCTGAATCTTGCTGGATTTTCTGTAAAAATAACTTGACCAATTGGGCTTCATTTAAATAAAAAACATATCTTTTTTAAGCTTCAGATATCTTTCAAAAATAACTGGCCAATCAAAACTTTAGTTGCTTCCCGCCACAGCTCCTGAATTCCGCAATACCTCACTTTTATTTTTGTAACAAATCTTTTTAATACTTTGATTAAAATAAATTAAAATCTCCACCGTTAATCCTCCTGATTAAATCTAGACCATTGGATTCTTCTGCGCTAGTCCACATCTGGTCCAAACTAATTGATATGCTGTGATCCCCTGATTTCAGCCATCCCTGGACCACACTTCCTAACCCTCTGATCTTCTGATTTCGGCCATCCTAGACTTGCACTTGATATGCTATAATCCTCTGATCTCGGTCATTGCTGGACCACACATCCTGAACCTCTGATTTCGGCCAGCATTGGACCATGGTCTGATCTTCTGATCTCGGCCAACACTTGGCCAAATGATTAAAACTGAACCATTGATCTGGAAATCTTCCCTCTGATCTGGACCAATTCTGGACTTGGTCTGGATTAAACTGAAATTAAATCTGGACAAGTAATATTTCAGTCTGGACATTTTTCCTTTGATTTTGGATCAGGTCTGGATCAATTCGGGAAATCATTTCTTCTAGTCTGGACTTAGTTTCATACCCTGAATCATGCTATCTTATGGTCTGGGTCAAATCTGGATTGATTCTCTTGTTCTGGACTCATTAACTTATCCTCTGGTTGAGTCTGGATGAAGTTTGGGCTGTTTATTTTTTTTACTGCCAGGCCATCTTCTGGTCAGAATAACTTCTGGAATAAATCTGATATTTGATTCCTCTTGGTCTGGACAAATTCTCCCTCTGGCAGGCTTTCCTCTGGTATGGTCCAGCTCTTCTTTTGACATTGCTTCCTTCTGATCTGGGCAAGCAAAGATATCTTCTGGTGATCCTGGAGTATCTTCTGGTAATTCCAGGATGCATTCTGGATGCATCTTCTGTCTCTGCAAACTTCATTTTCTGGCTGTATTTAATGTAATAATTCAAGGTACAAAATAAGATTACATTGAGTCCTTTTGTAAACATCAAAATCCTAAGACTTAAAACCAACTTGGTTCCAACAGAAGTGTCCATTCAGAATGTTATTGGTGGAGATCCTAAATCAACATTTAAGGAAAATCAGTATTTAAGACATATCCATTTATATCTTCATAATTGATTTCGTGTATGTTCAATTAAGAAGACATATCTCAGAGGATATCACTATCAAAGGATGTCATGCCTTTCTTTAGTCAAAGGATTAATCCATTATGATGAGCAAAAGATATTGGAGTGTAGACTTCTTATCATATCATTGACCTTATCAAAGTGTAAACTTTATACTAGAGCATTGACTTTCTATCAAAACATTGACTCGTATTAGACTATTGACTTTATATCAAAGCATTGACTTTCAATTAAAGTGTTAACTTTTTTTTAGAACATTGACTTTCCATCAGAGTGTTGACTTTCTATCTGAGTCATACAATCAAATGCTTGTAACACTTATTAGATGTAGAATTATAAGAGATTTACTTAAACATAATTACCAGAGGTGCGTTCATCATAGTCAAATAAAACTTCAACAGCTTCTTCAAAGTCATGTTGAACTTGTTTAATCGATTCTCTTTTCTTTGTTCATCAGAGGATCTAGCTTGTACCATAACACTGTCTTTATCAGATACTTCACTTAGAGCTTTCTTCTTTTGATCTTTAAGTCAAAGGATCAAAATGGTTTAGTCATATGCAGATAAAACCACTTTTTCACTAACGTACTCTGCCCTCACTATGGAATTTATCTAGCAAGGGAGCGATTCAACACTAGCTCCACATTTATTCTCCCTTCACCAACTTCAAGCCCTTGTGTAAAGTGAAGACATATCAAGTATTTTCGCCATTACTGTAAGACCCTTAAATTTAAAAATTAAATTATGGATTTAACATTAAGTGTATTTTGAGGAATAATTGTAAAATATTTAATATATGTATATTTTGTGTAAATATATATATAAATATTTATTTTGGAGGTTGAATTAAAATTAGTGGATGAAGGATAAATTAATTTAATTACGAGTAATTAAATTATCGGGCAGTTAATTAAGGGATTATCTGCTAAGTAATATTATACTATTAATGTGGGATGAGGTGGCACATATATGTGCCTATATATATGAAGGAGTGGCAAGAGCAAAGACAGAAACACGTTTCCCTCCTCCTTACTGCATGAAACAGTAACCTTCTTCTTCCTCTTCCCATTCAGTTTTCTGTTAGCAGAAAAAAAAAAGAGTTGCTCAAAAATGAGATTACTTGGAAATCCAAGCACCAAACCACCAAGTACCAAGAACAAAAGAGTTGCTCAAAAGAATTTGAAAATGTGTTGAAGTTTCAGGAAAATTTCACTGAATTCGAAGGTGTATTTGAATACAGCATGAGCATATTCGAATACAGCCTGCAAAGCTTCTGTTTTATTCAAATTTTTGAACTTGTATTCGAATACGGGCCTTTGTATTCGAATACAAATGAGAGAGTTTTGCTTCTGACTTAGCATCTGTATTCGGATACGACCATGTCGTATTCGAATACAAGATTGAAATTTTGCCACTGTATTCGCATCTGTATTCGAATATAACACTCTCGTATTCGAATACATAATGCTGATTTTTCACTATTTAGCATTTGTATTCGAATACAAGGGAGCTGTATTCGAATACAGATTCGTGTTTTCCAGAAATTCAAGTTTTAGACACTGTCATATGAACTTTAAGAGGTGGGGAAACATTGGAAATATTTGTGATAGATTAAAATGGATTTTTTGAGATAGTTTTGAAGTGGTGATGATGAAGTGCTTGAGATCTTTATTGATGTTGTGAAGAATGCTGATTTTGCACTATTTTAACTTCTGTATTCGAATACAAGGAAGCTGTATTCGAATACATATTCGTTTTTCCAGAAATCTCAGTTTTAAACACTGTTTTATGAACTTTAAGAGTTGGGGAAACATTGAGAAGACTTGTGATAAATAAAAATGGAGTTTTTGAGATAGTGTGAAGTGGTAATGATGAGGTGCTTGAATGTTTTTATTGATGTGATGATAATGAAATTATTTGGGTTGAGATGGTTTTGGGGAGATGATGGAAAGGCAGAATTTTGCTGATGTTTGCATACTGTTTTCAGTTAAGAGAAAACATTGCATGTTCATGCATTGCATAGTCAGGTGGTAACCGCGATAGGCCACATAGTAATGCGTAAAACGTGCTAGTCTGTTGAGCGACTGCACGAGTGTTGGTCTGTTGAGCGACTGCACTGGTACTGGTCTGTGAGCGACTGTACCTTGATATGTGCAAAACGTGCTGGTCTGTTGAGCGACTGCACAAGTGCTGGTCTATTGAGCGACTGCACTGGTGCTGATCTGTGAGAGATTGCACCATGGTTATGTTGGTCATTAAAGTCTAACATATGAAAATCGTGTTGGTCTGTGAGCGACCACACGTGTGCTGGTCTGTGAGCGACTGCACCTTGGTAATTCCAAGAAGTTGAGTACATGAGCATATACATATTGCATCGGGGTGTTTGATCGGTGGGTCATGATTTGGATATGTGTTGATGATTGGAAATTGATGTGTGTAAGTATCTTATAAAATCTGAATTTATGATGAATGGTTGTGATTGCTGAGTTGATGGTTGTACTTACAACATGTTTTCCATATTAATTGGTTGTTGTTTGAAAAGGCATACATGTCATGAAATTTCAAAATGAGCATCCTTATTTATCATCATTGTTATATGATATGCCATAGATATATTTGTTACTGTTGATATAAATGCTATGTGTTATTTGTTAATTTCGGTCGGTGACCCTTTACTATTATTGTGGAAATTGGGTTTTGCCCTCAGATGCCCCCCAAACCCATATCACCAGTGGGTCCCCAGACGACGGAAACGTCGCTCGATTTCATTGATCGTCTCCTGCCTACTGCTTGGGTATACGACCCCATCTCAAGCAGGGCGACGTACACGGGGAGACTGAAGAGGACCTGCAGGACTAACGGGGTGGTGGACTATGTGGAACACACCTATACGAGGATTGACTTTCCTGTGCCTTCCAAATTGGTATTGGAGGCGCACGAAATTTTTGAGGACGCGGAGGAGCCGACGAGAAGGGTTGAATGGAGGCCACAGTAGGTGTGGTGACTCCCAACCCGGTGACTGGAGGAGTTGTACATGATACAGAGGTGGAAGGGGAGAATCAAAGACCGACGCTAGTAGCAGATGATGTTCCGGGTCCATCTAGGACATCCGATGACTGCTTTGAGATTCCGGCACCGTCGAAGCGACCCCGATTGTATATTGATCTGACTTCGGAGGAGACTGATCCTTCCTTATGTGATGAGGAAGAGGACGTTACGTCGAGGCAAGCTGCGGAGTCGGACGAGACTTGCATGGGCTGCGGAGGGAATCCTTGCTACTGTAGCTTTAGTGCATGTTCAGTTTAGACTTTTTGTATAGGTCTTGATTTCGGTGGATGTAATTTATTTTGGGAATTACTGTATAACTTTTCGGCTGTTCTCTTCCGCACTCTGATACTATTTAGTGAGCCACATGCCGGGTGTTCTATTTTGAGATGATATGACATTGCTTTTTTTGAAATGTATTAATGTTTATTATTAATTCCCAAAGTTAAGTACTTAGTGATATTATGATGAAATTATTTAATTACGTTCATCGATTAAATTACGACGTACTATTTTATGAAATGAATTAATGAAAATTTTATTTTAATTCTTTTGAATTAATAAATTTGAAATAAAAAAAATACACTCGCGCTGTGTTTTAAACTCGGGGTGTTACAATTACCAACACCCTTATTAGTCACTCCCAAAACCTTGAATCCATTCCTAAATTTCCCAAGCACCTTACCCCCCTTTTTACCTCGTGCATTGTTATGAACATATTTTCACAACTCCTAACGATATTCCATCCCATTGTTCTGTGGATCATCATATTCACTTAGTTGAAGGTACTAAACCAGTAAATGTCATGTTGTGCCATTAACCTCAATTATAGAAATAGGAGATGGAGATATTAATTAGAGAAATGCCTGATCAAGGGATCAACATCCCTAGCCATAGCCCTTTCTCTTCACCCGTGTTGTTGGTATGAAAAAATGATGGATTGTAGCGTATGTGTTGATTATAAAGCTCTGTATGCACATACAGTTAAGGATAAGTTTCCTATACCCATCATCAATGAACTTATAGACGAACTTGGTGGAGCAACAATGTTTACCAAGTTGGATCTACGTGTCAAGTATCATCAAAATCGCGTTCATTCCTGTGACACCTACAAAATTGCCTTTCGCACTCATGAATGACATTTTGAGTTATTGGTAATGCCTTTCGGCATCACTAATACTCCTTAGACATTCCAAGAAGCCATGAATTAATAGTTCTGTCAATTCCTAAGGCGGTTTGTGATTTTTTTTAATGACATTTTGATTTATAGTTCATCTATTGACGACCACTTACAATACTTGGATTTAATTTTAAACTATCTGTTGACTTACTTTTTTTATGTCAAGTTATTCAAGTGTTTATGTTGTCATGAATCGTTTGATGTTATTTGGGTCACATTGTCTCTTCTAAGGTTGTTCATATTGATCCACATCGTCTTGTAGAAACATATGCCTCTAACTTGGATATTGGAGCTGTATTCACGCAAGAGGGTCACCTTATTACGTTTTTTAGCAAGTAACTTGGGCCCAAAATGCAAGTTGTGCCGGTTTACATTAAAGAACTTCATGCTATCATTGAAATCGTTCTTAAATGGAGCCAATATATCTTAGGTCACTTCTTTGTTATTAGGGCTACTCACAAGAGCGACTACTCACAAGAGCATCTGTGAGTTTTTACAACAAGTGATTCAAACCTCGGATCAATAGGCATATGTACGAAAGCTATTGAGTTTTTAGTTTCACATTAAGTACAAACTGGGGGCATCAAATAAAGTTGTTAATGCACTCTCCAGAGTTCCCGTAGAGTGGTTGGATGCAAACTTATCTGACTCACAAGCTTTATTAG
The DNA here is from genome assembly GCA_037974295.1 of Cicer cuneatum. Lineage (NCBI taxonomy): Eukaryota > Viridiplantae > Streptophyta > Magnoliopsida > Fabales > Fabaceae > Cicer > Cicer cuneatum. The sequence goes on along the minus strand of JBBPBO010000002.1, from coordinate 12,950,578 downwards.
CTTTGGTATCTTCCCCTACTTTTGGGATTATTCACTAACTTCATAAAGAAAATTCCTATGATCCTTTTTTTGTTAGCATTTCATGAACGCTTAGCACATGGCACCTTGGAGTCACCTTACTCCATTGCCAATGGTTTAGTTTTGCACCATGGTCGTTATGTTCTCAACCTATCTTCCCCATTATGTATCAAACTCATTAGTGAATTTCATGATACTCCTAGTTGTGGCTATACTTGTATTAAACCCACTTTGGTTCAGGTTGCTGCCAATTTTTTTGCAAAGGTATATGTAAATCGATGGAATGTTTTGTGGTGTCATGTCTTTTTTGTCAACAAATAAAGTATTCCCCTTGATGTTCTTGTGGATCTTCTGCAACCACTACTAGTTCCAGAGGCGGTTTGGGAGGACGTCATTATAGATTTTATTACAGGTCTTCCCTCGACTAATGGTTTGTTTGTCATTCTTGTTGTGGTAGGCCGTTTATCGACATACGCTCATTTTGGGGCATTTCCAATGACCTTTACAACTTTGAAAATGGATGAATTATTTGTTTATATTGTTGTTCGCCATCATGGGTTCCATCGATCCATTGTTTGTGATCGTGATCCGATCTTTGTGAGTAATTTTTGGCGTAAACTCTTTGAATTGAATGGCAAGAAGATGGCAAAGAGTAGCGCCTACCACCTTCAAATAGATGGGTAATCTGAGGTGGTTAACATAATGTTGAACAATATTTGAGAGCTTTCACTCAACACAAACCCCCTACTTAGGTTTCCTTTTGGTCGTAGGCCGAATTCCATTACAATACCAACTACCACAATTGTCTGAAAATGTCACCTTTCAAGGCTCTTTATAGTCATAAACCCCATTTTGTTCTGGTATATACTAGGGACTCCATCTCTATTTAGGTTTTAGATTATGCTCTCAAGACTTGTACAGAACTATTATGTGTTCCCTAAAGATAATTTGATAGCTGCTCAGCACTGGATGACTCAAAAAACCAATGCCTACCATTGTGAGCTCACTTTTATTGTTGGTGATTTGGTCATTGTCCTTATGCGTCCGTATCATTAAACTTCGTATGACAACGCCATCATAAGCTGTCAAAAAAAAATTAGGGCCTTAACTGATTATTTGCTTTATGGTGAATAATAATAAGGTTCTATTTCCCTCAATTTCTTTTTCTTTCTCTCTTAAGGGGTACACACTCACTCAAAGAGTGCATAAAACCATACATTATGAGTTTCAAAGTGTATCACATCATGAAAGTTTTATACGACTAAATTTGATTAAAAAAATTATACAGGACTTATAATATATTTAATTCATAGAAGAATATTATCAATATTCTTTTGACACTTTTCTTAATACTTTTTCTATTTTCTTTTATCATTAGTTAATTCATAGTAAATTTACGAGACTCTTCTAAAATGATCAAACTGATATAAAAAATTAGATTAATAGAATGATAAAATAGTGTTACTACCATGATTTGATATAGTGATAAAAAGACAGACATGGAATTCAAAAGGTTATGAGTTCGATCTCTTTGCAAGTGTTCAATAAGTTCTACGGTTTTTTCTAATTTGGACTGGAGTATCATCTCCACCCTAAATTTTATGCAGCAAAAGAAAATGTTACAATCACTTGGACACCATTCTCTTACCCTAAATTTTTATTAAAAAAAGTATTACTATCACTTCTTTAATATTGTAGAAATGGTGAGTGATTTGTCCTTAAGTCTTAGTCCGATTGACAAAATATTAATATTGTTATGTTGGACATTATGTTCCAGGTTCAAATTTAGGATTTCATAGTTATGTGTGAGTTTTTAGTGGTATTTACCATTTCATCTATGGACAAAAAACAAAATGGTTAATGCTTTATAAAATTACTACACCCTCCATTTTATGACAAACGTCATTTTAGCCAAAAAAAAAATGATTTCGGAATAAATATCATTTTCAATTTAACTTTAATTTTTTTATCCAATTTTATCTTCAATTATTACTATGCATACTACTTCAAAGCATTAACTCTATTTTGTATTTATGATAATAAAAAATACATCAATAATTAATAAAGGTAATTTAATAAAAAATGTATTGTCTTTCTTCTATTTATTACACTTCTTAATATGTAAGCAAAAACTTTAAACAATATGTATTTTTAAGCGGAGGAAGTAATAGTAGTCTATATTTTACCATAAGTGTCTCTTTAGTAAAAAAAATATTTTAAAATATCATTCATATTTTGTAACGTTACTTTAATTATTTTTTTAATTGTACCTTTCAGTTATTATTATATACACTACTTTCAAAATATTAATTTCATTTTACATTTATGGTAGTAGAAATCTCATCAATAATTAATAAAAATAATTTAATAAAATAATTTTTTTTCACATTAAGCTTCTTAGTAGATAAAATAATGTGTAAAAAAAATCTTAAAAACAAACGGAATGAGTATAAAAAGTTTATCAAACTCGCAGGCTCACTTGTGATTCAAGCGTGGAACATGAACCCAAATGTGCTTTTAAATATTCAATATGGCATTTTACACTTCTCAATTCCCAAAGACAAGGTCTTAGATTAATGTTTCACAGATGTTGTCTGAAGCATACTCCACCACACTATAGCTTAAAACAAAAACTAAGAAATTGAAAATTAAACATTGTTTAATACGCAAGGAATATTCAGCTTTCCCAATGCGACAAAAATGCCCTTCGAGTTGGGTTTGTAAACTATGATGGGCATTTTATCAATTATGATTATGTTACATAAATTAATCAATCCGAGGTTAGTGAACTACTATTTGATTTTTTTTCTTTAAAATATTTGAATTTTTAAAACTACTCCACTAGTGGCTATAGCTAATTAGGTAAGGCTGTTGTGGTTGGCTTGCAACCATATTGTACCACGTATCTTTAAAAGGTAAAAAAAGAAAGATAATAGCTGCTAAAAATATATTTTTGGCATGAAAATACATAAAAATTGCTCCATTTTATTTTAATTTATATTTTTATTTGAAATTGCCCATTTTAAATTGTATCATTTATAGGATAAATAGTTATAATATATTAGCGGTGTAAAAATTTTAAACTAATAATGCATGACAATTAAACTCTTACGAACTATAGTATTTGTTACAAGAGAGTATTGAAAGAGAGAGATATGTGAGAAATAAAGAAATATTTAAAGTAGTGATTGATGTAAGAGAAATAAAGAAGAGATAAATATTGATTGATTTTAAAAGAACAAAAATGCCTTGATATATTTTTTTAAATTGAATTAAATTAAATTAATTATTATTTAATTTGAATTCTACCAATAAAATTTATTCAATTATTTGTTTTAATGAATTTTTAATTTTAAATTCTTAAGATAATTATTTTAAAGAAATGTTGAAAAACACAAAAAATTAAGAAATTTCTTCGTTAAAGATGCAACACGTTAAAAATCAAAAAAAAAAAAAAAAAGCAAGACACATTAGAAATAAAACAATACCAACGAAAAAAGAAAAGAAAAAGTGCTTTGTTTTTATGGCGCATAGAATAAGGTTAGAAGCGGGAAAAAGAAAAGAATAGGCAACTCTTGCTACTTTCTTCACAAAGTTGGATAGAAAACAAAAAGGTGTGGGTCCCACACTCATATAGACATTGTTTGGTGAATAGTATTTTTGTAAAATTTAGTATTTTTCTTTTATTAAATTATTAATGATAAAAAATAAAGAAAATATTGTTTAAACAAATCTAATTGGGTAAGCAATGTTATGAAGAGATAAAATGGCAAAATATAGTCAAATGTTTATGTAGATTATTTATATTTTCACTAACAAAAAATATGATTATTAGACATTTAAAGTAACATTTTGGTAAGACATATCATTTTGTCTATGCTCATTTTTGTGGCAAAATATTGATTCTAGTTGTCTTTTGTTACACGAGGGCCATAACTAATCTTGATCAATTTAGGTGTTTGGTTTGACGACTCATCTACATATGCTTCACTAGACTAGAGTTGTCCTACTATGTTCATTCATTGTTCCAATTCATCCAACAACATATATAAGAGTCTAGAGATGTTGCATTACGAGTAGTTCAATACTTGAAAGTAAATCTCAAATAGGGTGTGCTTTTGGATTGGTGTGTTTTTGGATGTGATTCTAAACATGAAGGTGTAACAAGATTAGTTTTACATTTCAATCATCTATATTTGATATTTACAATTTGTATTCTAGCAGTCTCATTAGTACACACCTTGCTCTCAACATGGTTACAATTAACTCACCCAATCTAACTTGATAAAAGAAAGGAGACTTGAGAATATAACAAATGATAGAAGGTTGTTTTTTGAGATCTATTTTCACTCAAAGTAATATGAGAGAATGATATGTATGAAATACATTTAGTATTAGTGACTCACATATATGTTACATATATGTTGAGGAGAGCTAAAGTATATTTGCAAATGATGAGATTTTTATTGATAAAGCACTCAAACGAAGGGAGAATATTCTCTTGACTATGTGACACATTCTTATCAATAATGGATATGGTGGTTGAACTTATTATCCAAAGGTTTTTTCATAAAATACTTTATTTTTTAAGGACATTATAAAAAAAATAGTAGATGTATTTATTATGAGAATGTTCTTTTATAGAATATTCACATGATTAATATCGAATTTGAACATTGATGTATCAAAGAACATTATTGACGATAAAATTTGAACTTATCTACAATTAAGTTCGTTGAAGCCTATTTGTTAGTAATCAAATAGTAAGATAAGAATCTATTAAATGTAATTAAGAGGTTTATTATTTTCAAAACCATTAATTTTGAATATTGTCTCAACAATAATGATTGATTAAGAGACATGTAGAGAAAAATGTCTTACTATCAAAATAGAAGTTTTACATTAAAAGTAACAAAATTTAGACTTTTAATAAATTAAAAATACAATTTTCAATGCATTTATAATTAAAAATTTCTTTAGGCACAAGTTGTTATCTATAAAGAAAAAGTTACCAAATATAGATGATTGAAATGTAAAACTAATCTTGTTACACCTTCATGTTTAGAATCACATCCAAAAACACACCAATCCAAACACAAACTTCACCTTCTTACCTTCACTCGGTACTATTATTTTGGTTATTACTTTTTACGTCAACAAGCAAGCCACTTCTCTTCATTTGTTAATATCACCTTACATTGCTTTTCTTGTCCTATTAACTAAAATAAATAAGAAAAATACAAACTTTGATGGATGAACATGAACCCCACATTGTATAGACCAAGTAATCCCTAGTGTGCCTAGATAGGACTAATGCATTCTTACCCCAATGTGTCAATTTTTTTATAAGCCAAAAGTTTTAATATCTTGAATAAGATAGGATCAATGAGCAACACTTTTTCTTCAAAAGTTTACATCCATATTCAACCATTTTTTAAGGCAATGGTGTGACTGTAGTCCATGTAATGTAACTACTCTAAACGCTAGCCCCACCGTATCTACAGTCAAATATTCGAGAGAAACTTTAAAAAGAAAAATAAAATTAATTTTATATTGACAAATAATTAATAGATTATCCTATGACATTCAATCATAATAATAATTTTAAAATAATTATATAATTAATAATTTTTAATGTAAAATAATTTATATTATAGTCATTAAACTCAATCTTAGAAATACTATCACCATCTTTTGTTTTGTCAAAAATAAAATAATATTAATATATTTCATTAATAATAGAAATTAGCATAATTTATTCTAAAGTTCATAATAATTTATGCATACAAACTAATTTTTATTATAAAAAAATGATGTGCAGTTTAGCATGGTGGGCCATTACCTGCTGTAGACTGCAGAATGTGACATGTCTAACATATTGATATTGTTATTGAAATGATATTTGATATTTGTTTTTCCCAAATTCTGAAAAAGTTTATATTTTCAAGCCAGAAGCAAACAAAGGAGGAGACAATCCAACCACGTGATCTGTCAAAAAAACTTACCTGCCAGCAACCAAATTATTTTCTCTCTTTTGCGCATACATATCCCATTCCCATTATTCTCTTTCATCAAATCCCATACATCCCTTCACTCCAATCAATCTCCACTCTCTTAAAAACAAATTATGCTAATTTGTGTTTTAATAGCACATGTAAAAGATTTTGTAAACAGTAATTATGTTTTTAAAAAAAATTAATTTTTTGAAAAATAAAATATACAATTTTTAATACAAAATTTTTATTTTTAGTACATTAAAAAATATCATAAGAGAACATATTAACATTTCTTAATAATTAATATCAATTAAGTATTCAAGTAGTTAAATATTAATTCAACTCATACTTTATAAAAATGTGAGTTAATATTCTAAATAACAATGTAAAGATTTGTTGGTACATAATATATAAATATTTTTCTTTTATTAAATTCAATAAATATTTTTTCTAACTTAATATTCTCTTTTATTTTGTTGAACTTTAAAACCCAATTCACCAAATTATTTTATGTAGACATGAAGACAATAAGGAATTGTGTTATTGTTTAAAATACTCGGACAATATAAAAATTATAATTTTTTTAGATGGGAACATTCAAAGTAATTTGAGGTGGGAAAAAATTATTCCCTAAATTAAATAATTATTTTCTTTTAAAAAAAACAATCTCCTATAAAAAAAATTAAATTAGCTAATTTGTCAAAAAGAAAACCTAATTATTATAATTTGAGCTGCTTTTGAAGAAAATTTGGTTACTTTAATTTTTCTTGTGAAAAAAGAATTTGGTTACACTAGTTGTGTAGCTTTTGTGTGTGCATCTACATTAGTGTCCACTTTGGCCTTTTGTTTTGTCCTTTGTTTGTTGGTTCTTTCTTTGGTTATGAGCGTGTTTCATGCTCAGTTGCTTTTTATTCTCTGCAACTGCCAAACAAACAAGATAATAATAATAATGCTAGTAATGAAAATCACCAAGAACTAAACAACCCACATGAAATTTGTCACAACCTTTTTGAAATCATTCACAGATCTCAAGGATCTCACAATAAAGTTTTGGTCTTTTTGGTTCTTTACTCAGTTTGATTCAAATTATCCATAGTGACAACAAAAAGAAGCAATTTTGGCATCTAGGTTTTGTTTGTTTGATGCTCTCATTGAATTTTGTATTAAAGGGAAGTTGATTTTTTGTTGAAGAGTGTTTTTTTTTTTTTTTTGCTTTATGAGAATCTGATTCCAAAAAAGTGGTCTTTTTTGTTTGTTTGTTTTGGATAAGGTGATAAGGACTCGACTTTGTTTGTGAGAATGGGTTGTAGTTGTAATGTTGTTATTAATTATGATGAGTTTATGTAAGAGACACATTATACATAACTGATATTAGAAAATGGAACTTTATAGTTTGATTTTCTGGTTACTTGGTTTGGTGCTTCATTTGCTGGTGAAGATTTCTTCTGCTGCTCTTTCTCCTTCTGGCATAAACTATGAAGGTTAATTTTTTTTCTTGCTATTTTTTGTTTTAATTTCATTCATTGGGATCTTTTTGGTTAAAGTTGTGAAGAGAAAGGTTTATAAATTGATAATTTAAGTTACATAAGTTGAGCTTATTGGCCAATTTAATTATTCTGAAAAAATTGGAAACTTTAATGGTTGATGCTACTTATTAGTACTTATTTTTTCTTCAATTATCTATCATATAATAGCTGCAAAGGTCTTAATTGGTTCCTTTTTCTTAGAGTATTTTTTTATTCTTCATTTTTTATTATGTGCTAGTAAAATAAGAGATTTTTTCAGATGGAAGTTCTTACCCTTTACTGTTAATTTATTCAATGAACAGTTGTAGCTTTGATGGCTATAAAGAATGAGTTGAACGATCCTCACAATGTTTTGGAGAATTGGGATATTAATTCTGTTGATCCATGTAGCTGGAGGATGATTACTTGTACTCCAGATGGCTCAGTTTCTGCACTGTAAGTTGTTCAAAATGAAGTGTTTTTAAAAACTAGCAAACAAGTTTCATGAGGTCTTAATTGGTATATAAAATAAACCAAATTATGTTTTTGCTTGTTTGATTTTCACTTAATGGAATTTTTTTTTTCTTTTTCTTGCAGGGGATTGCCTAGTCAGAACTTGTCTGGTTCACTATCTCCTAGAATTGGAAATCTTAGTAACTTACAATCTGTGTAAGTTTATGTTGATTTTTACTAAGATGCTTCATATCTTGATTTTGCTTAGATGACGGTTGAGTTTGGCATAAGTGCCTTGATTCTTACTGGTTAAAGAGTTATAAGAATTGGATTAACAACTTAACTAATCGCTTATAGCATAGGGGCTTATGTGTAAGCTATTTCTATATCATAAGATAAAATAAAGTCAAATTGTAACTACGAGCTTATGGGAATAAACTGAAAATAGCTATGAACATGTCATACGTTGTTTCTATAAGTTCTCCCAAACAGTTTCGCAAGTGCTTATGCCAGTAGATAAACTCAAATTAGCTATTCCAAACAGGTCCTAAGTGAAAGAAATTACATTGATGCCAGAATATATTTATATATGCAGGTTACTTCAGAATAATGCTATTTTGGGTCGTATTCCGGCTGCATTAGGAAACTTAGAAAAGCTTCAAACACTTGATCTGTCCAATAATGAATTTAGTGGCGATATACCTAGTTCTTTGGGAGGCCTCAAGAACCTGAATTATTTGTAAGTTACAAAAGTATATACATAATACATCATTATACAAATGTTAATCATTGCTGAGATTGTGAGTTTGATACTTACTTTAGTAGTAACTTGTGAAATTGTGTTTCTCATTCGATTTAAATTTTCTTATGTGCACGCTAGGCGGTTAAATAATAACAGCCTTACAGGAGCATGCCCTCAGTCTCTTAGCAACATTGAAAGCCTAACCCTTGTGTAGGTCTTTCTTAACTTATTGCTCCATTATTTTCTTTTCATATTTTGGCTGTTGCATTTCATTGATTTCTCTCTTTAAAAATGGTAAAATAACTACTATGCATTGAAAATAAATGTAGGGATCTCTCCTACAACAATTTGAGTGGTTCCTTGCCAAGAATATCTGCAAGAACATTAAAGTAAGTTCGTTTTGTGTTTCGTCTTTTCGTTAGTTCTATATTCAAGTTCACAATAAAATGGCGAAGTTAATCTCTGGCACAATTTTTTACTTCAGGATTGTAGGTAATCCATTAATTTGTGGTCCAAAAGAAAACAATTGTTCTACCGTTTTGCCCGAGCCACTTTCCTTCCCACCAGACGCATTAAAAGGTGTTAATGACATTTATCTTTGTACACTACTTTCAAATTTTCATTTCTAACAACTTCATGACATGATTAGATGTATTTTTTTATTTTCAGCTCAACCAAACACTGGTAAAAAAGGTCATCACGTTGCACTTGCTTTTGGTGCAAGTTTCGGTGCTGCTTTTGTCGTTGTGATTATAGTTGGATTTCTTTTTTGGTGGCGGTATAGACACAATCAACAGATATTCTTTGATATTAATGGTTAGTCTTTGCTTTCCGTTTATACTTTTTTTTCTTAAGTATCTTAACACACTATTAGTAAACTTTGTCAAATTTTGTATAGAATCATTTAGGACATTTTTTCAAGGAATATACATCATCAAATGATCTATAAATCTCCTTATTCTATTCTTTTTTTAATAAGAATTTGTTACTTGGCAGAGCATTATGACCCAGAAGTGCGCCTTGGTCATTTAAAAAGGTATTCATTCAAAGAGCTTCGGGCTGCAACCGACCATTTCAACTCAAAAAACATTCTAGGAAGAGGTGGTTTTGGAATAGTTTACAAGGCATGCTTGAACGACAGGTCGGTTGTGGCTGTTAAAAGGTTAAAGGACTATAACGCAGCTGGTGGCGAAATTCAATTTCAAACAGAAGTTGAGACAATTAGTTTGGCTGTCCACCGGAATCTTTTGAGGCTTCGAGGGTTTTGCAGTACTCAGAATGAAAGACTCCTTGTTTATCCATATATGTCTAATGGTAGTGTAGCCTCTAGATTAAAAGGTTAGCTCGTTGAACTTTGAAATTTTCATTATAGGTCGGTTTTATCATTTGTTTCCCTTTTGTATGATCACTTCAACTTCACATTGTTGTTTACTTGTGTCAACAAGTACCATAGTCTTGTAAGTGTAGCTCAGATGGTAACATGTTGCGGGGATATTTGATATGCCGGGGCGTGAGTTTGAACATGCAATACTCCTTTTATCCGTACTTAGCGTGTTGTGTTCGTCGCTAGGCTCTCTGAAACAATAAAGAACAAGCACCATAATTAGATAGCCATGTATGCATTGAGGTGCAGTCTAGTGGCAATATTCGTGTCTGACACTATTTTTTCCATTGCATCAATTTTTTTAGGCTGCTTATGGTTGAGATTTATAATTGTACTCTAATTTCTCTAGATCATTTGAATCATACCTTACTTTGGCTTTGGTTTTTGATTGATATACCAGATCATATTCATGGTTGGCCGGCCTTGGATTGGACAAGGCGGAAAAGAATAGCTTTAGGTACAGCAAGAGGGTTGGTTTATTTACACGAGCAATGTGACCCTAAAATTATTCATCGCGATGTCAAAGCAGCCAACATACTGCTAGATGAAGACTTTGAAGCTGTTGTTGGCGATTTTGGTTTAGCTAAGCTTCTTGATCACAGAGATACACATGTGACCACTGCCGTGCGTGGCACTGTTGGTCACATTGCTCCGGAATACCTATCCACCGGCCAATCATCGGAAAAGACTGACGTGTTTGGATTTGGAATCTTGTTGCTTGAGCTGATCACAGGTCATAAGGCTCTAGATTTCGGTCGAGCAGCAAACCAGAAAGGTGTAATGCTCGATTGGGTATGCTCTTTCTCCCGACTTTTGCTCTTCTCAGTATCTCTAGATTCTATTTTAGTTTAGTTGATATAAAAAACTTTTACAAGTTCAAGAAGTATATCTATTTCCACAACTTATAACGAAGGTTAAATATGTTTCTGATCCTATCAAATTTATATTCATTTTCAGTCTATATATTTAACAAGAGTAGCATGTTTAAATCGAATCAAACGACTTTCAGGTTAAGAAGCTACACTTGGAAGGAAGATTAAGTGAAATGGTAGATAAAGATCTAAAGGGAATCTTCGACATCGTTGAATTGGGAGAAATGGTTCAAGTAGCACTCTTGTGTACACAATTTAACCCTTCGCACCGTCCAAAAATGTCCGAAGTGTTAAAGATGTTGGAAGGAGACGGCTTGGCTGAGAGATGGGAGGCCTCACAAAGAATCGAAACACCTAGATTTCGGTTATGCGAAAATCCGCCTCAAAGATATTCAGATTTTATAGAGGAATCATCACTCATAGTAGAAGCCATGGAACTTTCTGGCCCTAGATGACATAAGCATCTTGGTTTTTTTTACCATTATAGCTCTAATATTATTTAAATGGTGAAAAAGAGGACATTGATTGTGATTAGTGTCAATAGCTAGCTATGTAATGCTTGTATTCATCATTTGTAAAAAGAAAAAAAAAAAGGGAAAGTCATGTATAAGTATCTTTGTTGTTGGAATGTTGATTTAGTTGCAGCAGAAATTTTTTGAATCTATGTTAGAAAATTGTACCTAGTTGCACTTAACATGTTCTTTGATTCCCTCCATGTTAGGATGAAGCAGGACGCAGTCATGTAGATTAATGCAAATCTTTGGGAAAAGAATCAAATTGTACAATTGTTGGATTATTAAACTTCATAAAACTAATCAAAATTTGGTTATGGTCTGAGTCATGAGATGGAAGTGGTTCGCCAAGAGTTTTTACCCAATGCATAACAAATATTCTAAGAAAGAATATCAAAATCTATAAAGCAATTAATAAACAACAATGGATGAGAGAGAAAAAGTCATTTTTGTTTTTCTCAAAATTTACACACAAAGTAGAGATCTTATATTTGAACTCGAGTCACCGTAAAAAATATTTCAGTCTAACAATATTGGCATTGCTAATTCATTTGACTTTATAGAAAAAATAGAAAGCTTGAAATTTAATTGTCATAGATTCACAATTCAATTGAGTCTTAGGAACCATATGATAGTTATCTTCCAATATACCTTATTTTGGATTCTGTAACTCTTAGAATTTGGATTGGGTCTTGCACAACTGCCACAAAACCAACTTGAAGAGAGATGACCATATCTCATCTAATGTGAGACTCTTAACAATAACAACTTATGTAGATGCCTTAATGATCATCAACTAGGGTAAGTTATTCTTTTGAGTTTAGTATAACTGAATTTGGCCAATTCAGTTATGATAAGTTTGTCATAGTTAGCTAAGCTAACTTGTTCTAGAATGTTATATATAGTTGTACTTGCATTTGTTGTCAGAGTGAGAAAAGAGAGGTCTATGGAATCTTATATAAAGATTCATAGAAAATTAGAAAAATTGAGAGATTAAGGGTGAGAGAAGATTAATAGTTTGTGAGTGGGAAAGTCTTCTCAACTGTGATTGATACAAGAGTAGAAAAACACTTCAATTGTAAAGACATTAATCTTGTAAACTCCAAACTCATAGTAAATTGTTTTACTCCTTTTGTCGTAATGTAGATCTCAAAAAATTGAGACTAAATATGTATATCTTGGTGTTATTCTTTCTTACCATTCTTTAATTTTATTTACATTGTTTCTTTTTATTTATGTATCAAAATCTATATTATCATTTATGTTTTGTAAGGTCTCATTGCTATTTTTTTACTATGATCTTTGTTGATTAATTTCAAGCTGCAAGCCCAACTATTGTTTTAAGAACTTGCATAGGTGGGGAACATTCTGAAGTATGGGAAATGAAGAGTCTTGAGAGCACCTGCTCTAAGTCTTGGGAACATATTCAAACAGTCATGCTAACATGTTAACGGGTCAATATCCTCTCTATTTTCTCTCTCAATTTGTTATTTCCATCTATTTATAACAACTCTCAATTCAATTATTGAATGACACCTCATGTACCACATCATATCACTTATACCACATTGCTTATATTCATATGTGACACCCTCTTCTATAATTTTTTATAAGTAAATGATACTAAATTATTGGTAATATTAGTTTTATTGGATTTTAGACCCGAAATCTTCTTCTTAAAACTCTTCAATTATATCTTATTTATCACTCATGCCACACCGCTGTTGAGGAAAAAACCTTTTTGATATATGTTTTAATGACAATAAACCTTTTAAATTAAATGATTAAGTTTTATGAATGGTGGTCTACTAACGATTTCACTTAAGTTTTGTTTAAGGAACATGAATTCATAAGTGAACAAAGCAAGAAACCATTCACTTCATCAAAATGCACAAATGTGATCAATTACAATCAAAAGAAGCCATTCGAATCACAAAGAAAAAGGCCATGAATCAAGCTGCCAAAACAAGACTGAACAGTCTCCAGAATGTCCAGAATTAACAGCATGTTAATGATTCAAGGAAAGTCAAGAAATCAGCATAAAGAACACTCTTGACACAATCTGAAAAAACAGCAGATGTTACCCGATGACATCAGAGGATACCTCACCAAGCTGACATCAGAGGATACCTCACCAAGCTGCCATCAGAGGATACCTCACCAAGCTGCCATCAGTGGATACCTCAACCAGAGGATATCAGAGGATACCTCAACCAGAGGATATCAGAGGATACCTCAACCAGAGGATATCAGAGGATACCTCAACCAGAGGATATCAGAGGATACCTCAACCAGAGGATATCAGAGGATACCTCAACTAGAGGATATCAGAGGATACCTCAACCAGAGGATATCAGAGGATACCTCAACCAGAGGATATCAGAGGATACCTCAACCAGAGGATATCAGAGGATACCTCAACCAGAGGATATCAGAGGATACCTCAACCAGAGAATACCAGAGATACCTCAACCAAAGGATACTAGAGGATACGAGAGGATTTCTCCAGAAAACGATATCAGAGGATATCCCCAGAAAATACATTTAGAGGATACCTCCAGAAAATACATTCAGAGGAAGAACCAAGTCTGTTCTTGGACATCAGAATGTCCAGAATGATCAGAACAGTCTCCAGAATGATCTTCTATCAAGAATGATCATCAGTCTCTAGGAATGATCATTAGTCTCCAGAATGATTATCATTTTCCAGCATGATTAACAACTATCTTTAGAATGAACAAACATCAATCTCCAACATGTTAACAATCAAATCTCCAGCATGTTTAAACATCATTCTCCAACAGTGTACCATTAGTCCAGAATGATACAATCATTCTCCAGCATACTGAACATCATTCTCCAGCTTGACTGCCAAGAACGTTGAACGATCTTGAAGTATGTTTACATCAAAACAGATCCAAGAAAAGATAAGGAAGACATCCAGAATGATCAAAACTGAACCTCCAGATTGATTATCAATCTCCAGGAAACCCAAATGCTAAAGCTCCAGATTGATCATCAATCTCCAGCAACTACAGTTTTTCTGCAACAAGCTTTGTGATCGTTTTTAATCTGTTTTAAGTGATTCAAAAGCTCCAGTTCAAGCCTACAATATTATCACTTATCAGAAGTGTTAAAGGATCAGTAATCACTCAAGAAAATTTGATCCAAAACGCAACACACAGCCCAGTCTGAACAGAAAATAAAAATAGTCAAAAGTTGGATTATTTTTATTCAGAAATAATGCCTTTGGTCAAGCCTGACAAGAGCACTACCAACGGCTCTATTTGACCATCATTAAATGCTCTCACGCCTATAAAAGGAAGGCAAAAGCTCAGGAAGAAAACACGGCTTCAAGTACAGAGAAAAACATCACTCACATAAATCTACACACTTGAAAGCTTCTCAAGAAATCAGTAACCTTCTATATCAAATTCTCTATCTTTAGTTTACTGAAACCATTTGTAAAGAATCTAAACTCAAACAAGAGTTGAGTCAAAACAGATTCTGTTTTAAATCCTATCATTGTCATTCAACACTCAAGATTATAAGGCTTGTTTATAGCTTGAGTGAGTCATTTTTAGAAAAATCCTTTTAAGGTTAAAAGGTGAAGTTGTAAAATCCTATCAAGGGTTGATAGGTGATCTGATTTTAATTCTTTCTGGGTGGAAAGGATTGACAAACTGTAACAGATCAAGGCTGATCTGAACTAGGTGCTGTAAAACCAAGAAGGTTCTTGTTTTAAACACTTAGTGGAAAATCTCACCGTTGTGAGGACTGGACGTAGCCCGGGTTGGGTGAACCAGGATATATCTGTGTGTGATATCTCTTCCCTTATCTCTATTTACTTTCAGTCTGTTAATTATCAAGTTAAATAGATAAACTGAACTGTTGATTTTAACTAACCAAGAACGTTCTTTGTTTTCTGGTGAAAACCAAGAAACGTTCTCCTTTTTCTGTTTTCACAACCAAGATCAATCTTGAGTTATTTTCTTAAGTTTTTAACAGGAATTTTAAAAGGGCGGATTTACAATTCAAACCCCTCTTTCTTGTAAATCGATATTGCTACTTCAACCGCTTCTTAAGTAAATGATGCTAAATGATCACTTATGCCACATAACTTATATTCATATGTGGCACCAACTAAGTTATATCTTAATTCAAAGATGTATTCATTGCCTATAAATACAAATAAAATATCACTTAAATTGCACTAATAAAATATTAATAAGCTTTCAACAACGTAGTTAACAAAATGTTATATCTCTAAAATATGAACTATAAAAGCCATTACAAATTTATGGAGTGTCATTATATAAAGATCTTAATGTAAAACATTATGATTTGGTTTGCCTTTGCTACATAAAGTACAAGTCATTTTTTAAAGTGATTGGATATGATTTAGTTAAGAAATAATACATTTATCATTCAAAAGCAATATATTATAACACGTTTCCATTTTCACAATTTAAATTAACTATATAATTGATTTTATTTTTTGATATGTTAATGGTGGTGTGATAATATATGTTGAAAAGAAAATCATGCACATTAATTAATTGTATTAATACACATTAATTAATTGTATTAACAAAAGTGTTACTATAATGATTCAATCTCTTATTATTTAAGTTTCTTTTTCTCCTCTATTTTTTGTTATTGGTATTTTTATTTTATTAATATTTTTAAGAGGCTGCAAATAATTAATACAGCTCATATGTAAATGTATCATGAAGGTTTCTTCACACTTTCAATTTTGTTTTAAAAAAAATGTTATTCCATCTCAATTCTCTAATTTCATGTGTATAGTACATTTGGATTAACAAATAGTATAACAATATTAGTTACAAATGCTCAAAGGTTCTTTAACAAAAATAATTATGCTAACTTTTGAACCATAACAGTTGATGACCAACAATAGTACAAACAAATCAAAATTTAAAGTGTAAACAAATAAATAAATGATGTTTATGGAAAAAAAAAATCATTTTCATTTCATGTTGGCTTATTTAAAATTTAAATTTTCTCCTAAATTTTGATTTTGACAATTGATTATATCGTTAGTTATACTAAACTTTCATATTTTCATTTTATCTATTTTTTTAGTGAAAAATAATTATATATTCACAATGCAAAAGTTACATATAAGCATATAAAAATATATCAACTCTAGTGCGACGCATATGTCACAATCTAGTTACTATAGTTTTGAAGGATTTTTGGTTATATAAAAATACTAGGGCCATCAAATGTCATGTTATTATATTTTATAATTATATGTGAGTTAAGATTCTCTTCATTTTCTTTCTCTATTTCTTCTCTCAATAACTATAGTTTTTGTCCACCAAGTGTTATATTAATATGTTTATATTCTCAAAACTATGGTAATGGAAGAAATAGAAAATATGAGAAATAGAGAGGATGTTATTCTGGCATATGTTAAGGATTTCACAAATAATAATTATAAATAAAACAATTTTTAATTTTTTGAGAAATGAAATGTACAATTTTCAATACAAAGTTTCTATCGTTAGTACACTAATAAGTTCTCCAAGAGCATATGTTAACATTTTCTATAGTTAAATAGTAATTATATCTTGAATAAAATAATTTTTAACTTTTCGAGAAATGAAATGATACAAAGTTTATATCTTTAATACACTAACAAGTTCTTTAAGAGCATATGTTATCATTTTCCGTAGTTAAATAGTATGTTTTATCATCAGGTAATGAACTTACTGTGATAAGGGTTTAAATAGTATATGATAGATAACACTAAAGTTTACCTTTCTTAGAATTAAGCTACACCAGGTTTTTGATTAAGTGACGAGAGATTCAAAGTAGAATTATAATTAAGAAATTTTTATTTTTAACTATGATACTTTTGGCAAGAGAGTGGTGAATTGTATTTCATAAAATTAATAAATGTGTTTTAATAATTCACAAAATTTTATGTTATTTTTACGTGAATTCCAGAGTGGGGGGTGTCACAAGAAGTAATAGACCCTTAGACTCTAGTCAATATCTATGAAAAAATATATGTTAAAAATATTAATTTTAATTAAAGGATTTGTCAGCCAAGTAGGGATATATCTTAAATTATATATATATAAAAAAAAGGTATTTTTTAATAAAAAAAGAGAAGAGAATGTTTAGTATATGTTTGATGTTGTGATGACTTAAATTGATTTTCAACGAATTAATTATATAAAATTAATTTTGATTAAAAATGTATCGAAGGACTTGAGAAAAAGCTCCATGCACTCACAATTAATTCACACACTCATGAATCTTCGATGAACACATACAAGCACACAACAACAAAAGCAATATAAAACATATTATAACTTACGTAGTTCGACTCCTCTTGTCAATATTAACGGAAACACCTCAACTAATTTATTCATCATCTCAAATAAGATTTCAACACTCTCGCACTCCAAGAATCTCACCTCAACCAAATTTGTGTAACACCATACAATATTCTATCACTCCAAGAATCTCCCTCAACAAATGATCATCCTTACTCTCATCTTACTAGAACATGGTTGCAAATACATTGACTCTCCACACGATAATCCAAGATGAGGATGTCTCGGATCTCCATATAATCATCCAAGGTAGGAATTCTTCAAATCTTCTTATGATCACCAAAATTTGGAGATTCTCCAATTCTTCTCGCGATCACCCAAATTGGAGTTACACGTCTTTACAAGTCTCTTTATTTATAAAAGATGACTCTTATCCATGCATATAATTAAGTGCATTCGAAGTACCTTCTCTTTAAATTAAGTTCATCAAAAGTAAACAATTCACTTTAGAAGATAATGCAAACAATATCAACAATTAATGATCAAATCAATAATTAATATTATGTGCACATACATAATCAATTTTAGATAATTATAATAGCAACCATTAATTTATTCACTTTACTAATTTTTTACTTTAGATGAGTCAAATTATATTCATTTTCTTTTTCAATAATGTAAATACATTCATCCGCCTCTTAAATAGTATCTCTTAAATTTTCAAAAATTTGAATGTTATTATTGTTCGAAAATTCTAATTGAATTTTTATATATTCACATATATATATATATATATATATATATATATATTTCAAGATTAAAAATTAATTTTATAAATCAAAATTACAAATTGTAATTTTAAATTAATCGAGACCAACAAAATCAATTCTAAACGGTTAGAATTGAATTCTGAAAAGTTGAATGAGATACACTTTTATGAAATTCATTAATTAATGGCATTATACTCACGGTAGGTCCAAGCAGGACTCTAAGCAAGCTTCCTTAAAAACCTAGGTCTCATGTGTGCCCCATACCGTGGAGGTGAAGCTCCATTTTACCAAATAATTATTATCACCAACCGTTTATCTGATTTGCCACGTGTCACCATCACGATGGATATACGTCGGTGGCAAAAACAATCATCGTCACATGGCCCTCCATGACGGAAACAGCACGTTAGAGTGTGTCGGCGGTGTATTTCTTTTGGGCCTAGGACTATCGCAGAACCAAAACTTTTAGGGCCCTTCTGGCATTTACGAAAGTACCCTTATTTTCAGTTTTTGTTCTAAAGAAGTCAAATTGAATAAGTTTTTATTTTTATAAAAGAATACTAATATATTTTTTCTGACCTTATTTATAAGCAAGTGTAGTTAAATAAAAGTTGATTTATTTCGTTTAAATTACACATCAATTTTGTTGATCTATTTTTGCTTACAGATAAAGGGGAGATGATATGCTACTCTCTGGATGCATGTGAATATTCTACCATGTATTTTCAAAATTATATTTTAAATGAAATGCAATAAAATATGTTTCTGTAAAAAGAAGTAAGTTTTTTTAGGGAATCATAGTTAAAAAGAAAACTATTTATGAGTGTCCTAGATGTCAAAATAGTAATGAATCTATTATGCATATTTTGAGAGATTGTGATGAGAGAAAAGAATTATAAGAAAAGGTTATTAATAAAAATGAATACATTACTTTCTTTAGTGTTGGGTTATATAATTGGTTCAACTTAAACATATCCTCTGGAAATTATGGGTTGCATAGAGATCATTGGAGTATCTTTTTTGAAGTGGTTGTGTAGGACATTTGAAAGAATAGGAATGCAAGGATTTTTTTTTCTCCACAAGCTATGAATGAAATTGAACTCCATCGCCAAATTGTTAATCAAGTGCAATTCATCATTCAACGAAATATTTCTCCCTTGATTCACGAAGGAGGAAATCGCAAAACCTCTATAGATGTCTACTTGACTCCTCCTCATGAATGGTGCTTCAAGATAAACGTAGATGGTTCACATGTCAATGGTTTGGATTCTTCTAGCTATGTGGGACTTAATTGAGACTCAAATGGTCAATTTATGAAAGGTTTTTGCACTAAGACCGGAGCTTGTAACGCAGTTTGGGCAGAACTTTGGACTCTTAGGCAGGAGATTAAACTAGCCCAAAGCCTTGACCTCAAATTGATGATGTTTGAAATAGACTCAAAAGTGGTGGTAGATATAATTTGTGTAAGTCAATCAAATAATGGATTCATTCGACCTCTCTATAGGAGGTTTGTTCCCTTTTAAATCTCTCCAACCGAAGAACTTATATTCATCATATCTATAGGGAAGAAAATCGTTGTGCTGATTTGTTTGCCAACAAAGGGCCATCTACTACTTTTGATGAAGTGTTCATAGATAGTAGTTTTCCTACTTATAGTTTACTTACTTTAGATGATAATAAAACTGTGGGCATATCTCGTCTTCTTGTTGCTTATTTCTATCCCTTTATATAAAAAATTGTTAAATATGTTTTTCATCCCTATACAATTTTGAAATTTTGTTTTTAGTCTCTGTAAAAAAAATCACATATTTTAGTCCCTATAAAATTATTATGCAAATAGTTTGTCTCTCTTAGAGTATCAACATGTGCTTTTGAATAATTGTTTTGCATATATGTTTACGACACTATAAAAATTTCTTCCACAAAAAACGAGCTTAAAAGTTTATTTCTAGGTACATATTTTAAGAACTTTTATCTTGAACATATGACATTTAAAAAATTCATATTTAATTCATCCCAAGTTAAAAAAAAATGTATTTGTGTGGGTGAACTTTTAATGGTGTTCTAAACATGCTATAAAATCATTCAAATATTTAAAAGTTGATGTATGTTTCGTTTCAGCAAGGACTAAAACAACTTATAGAATAATTTGACAGAAACTAAAACATGTGATTTTTTTTTATAGAGACCTAAAAACGAAATTTCAAAAGGTTCATTTCAAATTTTTGATTATGATGTTGTTGTTGGAACCAAGTTGGTTCTTTCACTTAAAGTTTTGATGTTAACAAAGGTATTTTATGAAAATAACATATTTGACTTAGAAGAAGAATGAAAAATGCCACCAGAAGATGACGTCACTAGAAGATACAAGTCAGAAGCAGGATGAAGTCACCAGAGGATGATCACTAGACGATATTACCAGAGGATATCATCAGAGGATATCACCAGAGGATATCACCAGATGATATCACCAGAGGATATCATCAGAGGAACCTGTCAGAGGATATCATAAGAAGATCCCATCGCAGGATATAATCAGAAGTTCCCATCAGAGGATACAATTAGAGGATCCCGTTGGAGGATAATTCCAGAGGATCTCATTAGAGGCAAAAATCAGAAGCTACATAATTAGAAGCTGAAAGTATGCTCAAAACAGAATCTGAAAAAAATGCTCAAAACAGAATCGGAGTAAAAGACTCAAGAAACATAATCTAGCTAAAAGTATGCTCAAAACAGAATCGGAGAAAAAGACTCTAGAAACAGAATCTGAGTAAAATGCTCAAAATAGAATCGGAGCAAAAGACTCGAGAAACAGAATCTGAGCAAAAGACTCCTGAAACAGAATCTGAGCAAAAGACTCCTGAAACAAAATCTGAGCAAAAGACTCCAGAAGTAAAGCATTAGAAGCTCTAATTTCAACTATAAATAGAGGCTTAATGTTGAAGAATAAAGCATCAAAAAACACAAGAACTCAAGCTTCAATTCAAAGTTATCAGAGAGTTCAAAAGAGAGAAACACAAGTGTGCAAGAGCAATATTTTCTAAGTGTTTTCGAGAGAGAAATTCAGTGCAATAATCAGCTTTCCAAAAGCAACAAAAGAGTGCAAGAATCAATGCAGCAATCAGCTTTTTAGAAGCAACATTGCAAAGTTCCAAAACCTTCTTAATCTAATTCGATAGTGGTGTAGATTCCTTCTTCAATTTGGAGTTGTCAGATTGGTAGGAGAAGACTTGACTGTTGGAACCAAGTTGGTTCTAAGTACTTAAGATTTTGATGTTTACAAAAGCACTTTATGTAATCTTATTTTGTATCTTGAATTATCACATTAAATGCCACCAAAAAATGAAGGTTCCAAAGGTAGAAGATAAAGACACCAGAAAATGCATCCAGAAGGTACCAGAGGATGCATCCTGGAATTACCAGAGGATATCTTTGCTGGCCCAGATCAGAAGGAAGCAAAGTCAGAAGGAGACATGGACCAGACCAGAAGGAAGCCTGCCAGAGGGAGACTTGATTCAGACCAGAAGGAATCATAAGTCAGACTTAGTCCAGAAGTTATTCTGACCAGAAGATGGCCTGACAGTGAAATGATAAATGTTGGAACCAAGTTGGTTCTAAGTACTTAGGATTTTGATGTTTACAAAAGCACTCCATGTAATCTTATTTTGAACATTGAATTATTAAATCAAATGTCACCAGAAGCTGAAGTAATCAGAAGCAGAACATCAAAGGGTTCCAGAGATTGAATCCTGAAGGTACCAGAAGATACTCCAGGATGTCAAAACATCGCCAGAAGATATCTTTGTTGGCCTAGATCAGAAGGAAGCAAAGTTAGAAAGTAACCAGGACCAGACCAGAAGGAAGCCTGCTAGAGGGAGACTTGATCCAGACCAGAAGGAATCATTTGTCAGACTAATTCCAGAAGTTATTCTGACCAGAAGATGGCCTGGCAGTGAAATAATAAACAGCCCAAACTTGATCCAGACTTAATCAGAGGATAAGTTAATGGGTCCAGAACAAGAGAATCAATCTAGATTTGACCCAGACCAAAAGATAGCATGATTCATGGTATGAAACTAAGTCAAGACCAGAAGAGATGATCTCCAGATTTGATCCAGAACTGATCCAAAACAGAAGGTAAAATATCCAGACTGAAATATTATTTGTCCATATTTAATTTCAGTTTAATCCAGACCAAGTCCAGAATTGGTCCAGATCAGAGGGAAGATATTCAGATCAATGGTTCAGATTTAAGTATTTGGCCCAGTGTTGACCGAGATCAGAAGATCATACCATGGCCCAGTGTTGGATTAACGGTGGACTAGCGCAGAAGATCAAATGGTCCAGATTTAATCATGAGGATTAACGGTGGAGATTTTAATTTATTTTGGTCAAATTATTAAAAGGATTTGTTACAAAAATAAAGTGAAGTCGTATGGGAGTTCAGGAGCTGTTGGCGGGAAGAAACTAAAGACATGATTGGCCAGTTATTTTTGAAAGAAAATCTTAAGCTTAAAAAAGATATGTTTTTTATTTAAGTCAAGCACGATTGGTCAAGATATTTTTGCAAGAGAATCCAGCAAGATACAGCTCGAAATTAAGCTTGGAAAAGGTCCTAATATGCATCTATAAAAGGAGGCTCAAGGCAGAATACTTAGTATCGAAAATCACAAAAGAGTCATACACTTCCAAAGCAAACACTCAAGTTTTCAGTGAGGTTAATTGTGAGTTCTAGCTTTTCAGAAGCAAGCACTCGTGTTATTTTCTTTCCCTTGTGTTATATCTAAGTTGTTGAAGTAGAGTCTACAATCAGAGGGAGTCAGAAGGGGTAGCAGATTACTTGGCAATTAGATTCAAGGCGTTGTAGTTCCTTCTACAATTTGGGGTTGTCAGATTGGTAGGAGAAGACTTGACTTAGGATGTCAAGGTGCTATATTCTTCAGGAGTCTAGGATTGTTAGACTGTTTGAGAAGACTGACTTGGAGGGTCAGTGGTATTGTTGTAATTCAAGGTTTTAAATTAGTGAAATCCTTCAAGGTGAAGGGACTGGACGTAGCCTCGTTAACGGTGAACCAGTATAAAATTATGTGTTTTTATTTTTACTTTATATCCGCTGCTAACTCTGTTTTATTCATACATCAAGTTTTGTTTTAAAACTGCGAAAACAGAAAAAGTATTCAAGTTAGTCAAACACAATTCAACCCCCCTTCTTGTGTTTGCACCTTCAATTGGCATCAGAGTTCGGTCTCAAGGCTGAGCACTTAACAGTGTTTGAGGAAAGGTCCAAGGGGTTGAACATGGTAGAATCCAGAGATGATTTGGGAGGCAACATCAACAGACCACCACTACTTGATGGAGAAAGATTTGAGTATTGGAAGGACAGAATGAGAAATTTCTTCATATCTCAAGATCCTGAATTATGGAAGATGGTAGTCAAAGGACACACTACACCTACTGTTCCAGGAGATCCAACTAAAGAACTGGACATGGATGATATGAAACCAGACCAGAGCAGATTATACAAACTTCATCACAAGTCCAGAAACATCATGATCAGTGCCATCACATTCAAGGAATTTGACAAATGCACAGATAAAGAAACAGCAAAGAGCATATTCGATAGTGTGGTTCTGACCTATGAAGGAAGCCAGCAGGTTCAAGAAGCAAGGGCTAACATACTGGTCAAACATTATGAGATGTTCAAGATGGAAGATGATGAAAACATTGATGGAATGTTCTGCAGATTCCAGACTCTGATATCTGGACTAAAGGTCTTGAAGAAAAGCTACACAACAGCAGATCATGTCAAGAAGATTCTAAGAAGCTTACCAACCAAGTGGAGACCAATGGTTACTGCAGTTCAGAAAGCCAAAGATCTGAACAACTTAAAACTTGAAGATCTGATTAGCTCACTCAGGTCTCATGAAATAGAACTAGAAGCAGATGAACCAAAGAAGAAGAAAAATATGGCTCTGAAGTCGAAACAGAAGAAAGTTGCAAGGGCAACATCAGAATCAGAGGATAGTGACAATGACTGTGATGATATGGCTTACTTAACCAAAAAGATGGTTAAGATATGGGAAAACAGGAAGAGAAGAAGCTTCAAGAAGAAACATAACAAAAAAGGAAAGGAAGAATCTGACAAGAAGAGTATTGTTTGTTATGGATGCAATGAACCTGGACATATCAAGTCAGAATGTCAAAATCTGGAAAAAGGCAAACATCACAAGAAGAGTTCCAGATTCAGAAAAAAGGGTCTGATGGCAGCCTGAGATATATCAAAATCAGAGGAAGAATCGTCTGATGAAGAAGAGGCAGAAACAGCAAAGATGGCACACATCAGGTCTGCCTCTAGACTTCATAAAGGCAAGAATTCAGGAAGGAAAGCAGGCAGAAGGAAGAATGATCGAAGCAGTCATTCAAGCAAGTCTAGAAGCACATAAGAGGGAGCAATTCTAGCTCTGATGGCTCATACAAACTCAAGTTCTGAATACAGCTCAGGCTCTGGAACAGATTCAGAAGATGAAGATGATAAGGTATTTTCTAATCTCTCTAAATCTGAGTTAATTGATACTTTAAAAGATTTTTTAAATGCAAATGATAAGATGACTTTAAAATTGAAGTGGCTTAGGGAAGATAAGAAAAATCTGACCAAAGAAGTCCAAGTTTTAAAGAATCAAAATTCTGAGTATGCAACTGAAAATAAGAATTTTAAAACTGAAGTTGCAAGACTCAAATCTGAAAACCAAACTCTCAAAAGCAATGTTTGTTCCACTTCCAAAACTGTTTGTGAATCTGATATGCATGAACAATTTTTTCAAAACTTTATTTCTAATGGAATAGAAAGAAGTAAATATGCATCTATAATTTATGGAAACAGTAACACTGGAAAGAGAGGTCTTGGTTTTATAGAAACGATTACTGAAAGTAAAGCTGTTCATTCTGATGTTTTATGCATTGTTTGTGATAAGAAAGGTCACTCTGAATTATCTTGTCCAATGGTAATAACTGAACACGATCAGAGAGTTGTTAAAACTAACAAACCTGGACCCAATTTGTTATGGGTACCAAAAGATCAAATTGTCTATGTTGCAGATATTCTGAGCAACCAAAAGGAGACACCAACAATGGTGCCTGGACAATGGATGTTGGCAATGCACAAGTAGAAGAAGGTTTATGTCCAGCTTGTCTCCAACAAAAAATCAAATTGTCTATGTCCAGCTTGTCTCCAGCATGGTCGGAATCACAAAAACCTGAGTTTGTAGGTGGGGGTTTTCTTGTATAACAAAGTAAGGTTGGTGGTTCCTTTAAGGTATCTCACAATTCGTTTGACAGCAGTTAAATGGGATTCCCTAGGGTCAGCTTGAAAACGGGCACAGACACAAACACTAATCAGCTTGAAAACGGGCACAGACACAAACACTAAACAAGATGTCAGGTCTAGAAGCAGTTAAATAAAGAAGGGATCTAATCATACCTCTGTATGTTTTCTGGTCTACCTTTTGGCTGGTTTCATCTTTCTCAAGTGAGCAGGTTGGGTGCATGGGGGTGGCCATAGGCTTACATTCACTCATTTTGAACTTTTTAAGAAGTTCTTTAGTATATTTAGATTGGTGAATGAGTATACCTGATTTACCTTGGTGAATCTGAATTCCCAGGAAGAACTTGAGTTCTCCCATCATGCTCATTTGGAACTCTTTCTGCATTAGGTCAGAAAACTCTTTGCACAAAGTGCCATTAGTCGATCCAAATATGACATCATCAACATAAACTTGAATAATCAAAATATCATTTTTAATGGATTTCCTAAATAGAGTATTATCAATCTGGCCTCTATTAAATTCATTCTTAAGCAGAAAGTTACTAAGTCTGTCATACCATGCCCTTGGTGCTTGTTTTAAACCATACAAAGATTTTTTATGTTTAAAAACATGGTCTGGAAAATCAGAATTTTCAAATCCAGGGGGCTGTTTGACATAGACTTCCTCACTTATGTAGCCATTTAAGAATGCACTTTTAACATCCATTTGATATAGCATTATATCATGATTAGCAGCAAATGATAAGAGAATTCTAATTGCTTCTAACCTGGCCACTAGAGCAAAAGTCTCAGTGTAGTTTATACCTTCCTGTTGATTGTATCCTTGAGCTACAAGTCTGACTTTGTTCCTTACCACTTCACCTTTTTCATTGAGTTTATTCCTGAACACCCACTTGGTTCCAATAATGTTTTTGTTTGGTCTGGGTACCAGATCCCAAACATCATTCCTTTGGAATTCATTCAGCTCTTCTTGCATTGCAAGTATCCAACCTTCCTCTGCCAAAGCCTCATCAACATTGGTTGGTCTGCATCAACTTCTGTTTCTGGAAGATCTGCAACAGCTTCTGATTCTGATAAATCAACTTCAGGTTCTGGTAAATCTGTAACAGCTTTTGATTCTGATAAATCAGTTTCTGGTTCTGGTAAATATCCAGATTTCTCTTCAGATTTAGCTTTTGAAGATTTGTCATGTGTTGCTGACTTGCTTGTATCCTCTGTTTCTTCTGCTTCTGCTTCTGCTCCCTTTGGTTCTGGTGAACCTGCATTATCTTTATCTTGCTTTGATTTGTCAAGATCAAGCAGTTTGTCGTATAACATAATATAAATCAATTAATTTAAAAATGAACTCAACACAGCCAAACCATTAATTCTACTTCTGGTGGTTTCTGCTTGTTTTTGAAACCACTGGAATGTTGTTTCTGCTGAAGTGTTCAATTTGTGTAAATCACCTGATTCCTCTGACAGTTTGAAAACCTGCAGAATACTTATCTAGCTTTGATTTGTTAAGATCAAGCTTCTTGTTATCACAGTAAACATAAATATAAAATAATAATAGTATTTACAGCAAGATGTAACCTCTATGTCAACAGTTTCAGTTTTACTCTGAAAACCCTCTTGCTTCGGATTTTCAGATTCCTAATCTGTATGTTCTGTGATTACATGGTTTGGATGAGGGGATTTGAATTCCCTTCCAAGTTTGTAGTCTTGATGAATCTCAGTGGAGTGTTTGAAGAACCGCCTGATTCTGATTCCTCTCTTTCTGCTTTGGCTGATACACCATGTTCCTCTGGTGATTCTGGAACTTATGGTGATTCTGGTGATTATACTGATTCTGGTAATTATGCTGGTTCTGGTTTGGGTTCCGGCACTGATTCAGATTCTGGTTCCAGTGTTGGTTCTAGTTCTGGTTCCAGTTCCTGTGCCTCTGATACTGGTTCCTGTTCTGGTTCCAGTACCTCTGATACTGGTTCCAGTACCTGTACCTCTGATTCTGGTTCCAGTTCCTATTCTGATTCGTGTGATATGTGTGATTTCTTTGATATTTCTTGTTCCTCCTATGATTCCGATTCTGGTTCTAATAGGTATTATGTTGACCAATTCTTCTTTTACCAGAGTCAATTGGCTTCTGTTTGGTAGATGTTGGAACATAAACCTTCTTCTGCTTGTGCATTGCCAAAATTCATTGTCCAGGCACCATTGTTGGTGTCTCCTTCTGGTTGCTCAAAATATCTGCAACATAGACAATTTGATCTTTTGGTACCCATAACTAATTGGGTCTAGGTTTGTTAGTTGTAACAGCTCTCTGATCTTGTTCAGATTTTACCATTGGACAAGATAATTTAGAGCGACCTTTCTTAGCATAAACAATACATAAAACATCATAATGAACATTTTTAGTTTCAGCAATAGTTTCTGTAAAACCAAGACATCTTATTGATGCATATTTACTTCTTTCCAAGCAATAGTTTGCATAAATCATAGATGCATATTTACTTCTTTCCATTCCATTAGAAATAAAGTTTTGAAAAAATTGTTCATGCATATCAGATTCACAAACAGTTTTGGAAGTGGAACAATCATTACTTTTGAGAGTTTGGTTTTCAGATTTGAGTCTTGCAACTTCAGTTTTAAAATCCTTGTTTTCAGTTGCATACTCAGAATTTCGATTCTTTAAAACTTGTACTTCTTTGGTCAGATTCTTCTTATCTTCCCTAAGAGTTTTCAGTTTTAAAGACATCTTATTGTTTGCATTTAACAAGTCTTTTAAAGTATCAATTAATTCAGATTTAGAGAGATCAGAAAATACCTCACTGTTTTCATCTTCTGATTCTGTTCCAGAGCCTGAGCTGTATCCAGAACTTGAGTTGGTATGAGTCATCTTAGCCAGAATTGCTTCCTCTGATGTGCTTCCCAACTTGCTTGAATGACTGCTTCGATCATTCTACCTTCTGCCTACTTTCCTTCCTGAAATCGTGCCTTTATGAGGTCCAGAAGCAGACCTGATGTGTGCCATCATTGCTGTTTCTGCCTCTTCTTCATCAGACGATTCTTCTTCTGATTCTGATACATCCCAGGCAGACATCAGACCCTTCTTTCTGAATCTGGAACTCTTCTTGTGCTGTTTGCCTTTTTCTAGATTTGGACATTCTGACTTGATATGTCCAGGTTCATTGCATCCATAACAGATGATGTTCTTCTTATCAGATTCTTCCTTATCTTTGCTGTTATGTTTCTTCTTGGAACCTCTCCTCTTCCTATTTTCCCAAATCTTAACTATCTGTTTGGTTAGGTAAGCCATATCATCACAGTCACTGTCACTATCCTCTTATTCTGATGCTGCTCTTGCAACTTTCTTCTGTTTCGACTTCAGAGCCAGATTCTTCTTCTTCTTAGGTTCATCTACATTCAGCTCTATTTCATGAGACCTGAGGGAGCTGATCAGATCTTCAAGCTTCAACGTATTCAGATCCCTAGCTTCCTGTACTGCAGTAACCTTTAATCTCCATTTGGCTGGTAAGCTTCTGAGGATCTTCTTTACATGATCTACAGTGGTGTAGCTTTTCTTTAATACTTTTAAACCTGATACCAGAATCTTGAATTTGCTGAACATTGCTTCAGTGTATTCATCCTTTTCCATCTTGAACAGCTCATATTGTTTGACCAGTATGTTAGCCCTTGCTTCTTGAACTTGCTGCCTGCCTTCATAGGTCAGAACCAGACTATCGAATATGCTCTTTGTTGTTTCTTTATCTATGCATCTGTCAAATTCCTTGAATGTGATGGCACTGATCATGATGTTTCTGGACTTGTGATGAAGTTTGTATAATCTGCTCTGATCTGGTTTCATATCATCCATGTCTAGTTCTTTAGTTGGATCTTTCTGAATCAGTAGGTGCAGTGTATCCTTTGACTACCATCTTCCATCATTCAGGATCTTGAGATATGAAGAAACTTCTCATTCTGTCCTTCCAATACTCAAACCTTTCTCCATCAAACAGTGGTGGTCTGTTGATGTTGCCTCCCAGTTCATCTCTGGATTCTGCCATGTTGAACCCCTTGGACCTTTCCTCACACACTATTAAGTGCTCAGCCTTGAGATCGAGCTCTGATGCCAATTGAAGGTGCAAACACGAGAAGGGGGGTTGAATTGTGTTTGACTAACTTGAATACTTTTCCTGTTTTTACACTTTTAAAACAAGACTTGATGTATGAATAAAAACAGAGTTAGCAGCAGATATAAAGTAAAAATAAAACACAAAATTTTTATACTGGTTCACCGTTAACGAGGCTACGTCCAGTCCCTTCACCTTGAAGGATTTCACTAATTCAAACCTTGAATTACAACAGTTCCACTGACCCTCCAAGTCAGTCTTCTCAAACAGTCTAACAATCCTAGACTTTTGGTCAAATTGAACCAAGCAATGTTGATGAGGCTTTGGCAGAGGAAGGTTGGATACTTGCAATGCAAGAAGAGCTGAATGAATTCCAAAGGAATGATGTTTGGGATCTGGTACCCAGACCAAACAAAAACATTATTGGAACCAAGTGGGTGTTCAGGAATAAACTCAATGAAAAAGGTGAAGTGGTAAGGAACAAAGCCAGACTTGTAGCTCAAGGATACAGTCAACAGGAAGGTATAGATTACACTAAGACTTTTGCTCCAGTGGCCAGGTTAGAAGCAATTAGAATTCTTTTATCATTTGCTGCTAATCATGATATAATGTTGTATCAAATGAATGTTAAAAGTGCATTCTGAAATGGCTATATAAGTGAGGAAGTCTATGTCAAACAGCCCCCTGGATTTGAAAATTCTGATTTTCCAGACCATGTTTTTAAACTTAAAAAATCTTTATATGGTTTAAAACAAGCACCAAGGGCATGGTATGACAGACTTAGTACCTTTCTGCTTAAGAATGAATTTGATAGAGGCCAGATTGATAATACTCTATTTAGGAATTCCATTAAAAATGATATTTTAATTATTCAAGTTTATGTTGATGATATCATATTTGGATCGACTAATGGCACTTTGTGCAAAGAGTTTTCTGACCTAA
Source organism: Cicer cuneatum (assembly GCA_037974295.1). Classification (NCBI taxonomy): domain Eukaryota; kingdom Viridiplantae; phylum Streptophyta; class Magnoliopsida; order Fabales; family Fabaceae; genus Cicer; species Cicer cuneatum. The sequence continues at coordinate 12,919,640 of JBBPBO010000002.1, read as the reverse complement.
TGCAGAAAGAGTTCCAAATGAGCATGATGGAAGAACTTAAGTTCTTCCTAGGAATTCAGATTCACCAAGGTAAATCAGGTATACTCATTCACCAATTTAAATATACTAAAGAACTTCTTAAAAAGTTCAAAATGAGTGAATGTAAGCCTATAGCCACCCCCATGCACCCAACCTGCTCACTTGAGAAAGATGAAACCAGCCAAAAGGTAGACCAGAAAACATACAGAGGTATGATTGGATCCCTTCTTTATTTAACTGTTTCTAGACCTGACATTTTGTTTAGTGTTTGTGTCTGTGCCCGTTTTCAAGCTAACCCTAGGGAATCCCATTTAACTGGTGTCAAACGAATTCTGAGATACCTTAAAGGAACCACCAACCTTACCCTGTTATACAAGAAAACCCCCACCTATAAACTAAAAGGTTTTTGTGATTCCGACTACGCTGAAGACAAGTTGGAAAGGAAAAGTACAAGTGGCAACTGCACTTTCTTAGGTGATAATTTGATCTCTTGGTCAAACAAAAGACAAAGCACCATTGCCATGTCAATAGCTGAAGCTGAGTATATATCAGCAGCAAGATGCAGTTCACAGTTACTCCGGATGAAACATCAACTTGAAGATTACAACATCTTTGAAACCAATATCCCTTTGTTCTGTGATAACACTTCAGCCATAAACCTAACCAAGAACCCTATCTTACACTCTAGAGCCAAACACAATGAAATAAAACATCATTTCATTAGGGACCATGTTCAAAAAGGGACTTTAAGCATCCAGTTTGTGGACACTGATCATCAATGGGCTGATATCTTCACCAAAGCATTACCAGAAGATAGGTTCGAGTTCATCAAGAAGCATCTCAACATTGTCTCCATATCTGACTAGCTCAAGTAGTCTTCTTATGTGTTTTTTTTTTAATTTTCTTGTAATTTTAATTTTATGTCTTTTATTTTCTATTTTTACTTTCTGTAATTTGTAAGGAGAAAAACAAAAAATACAAAAATAGTAGGACCTCTTTTTGTCTGATGACAAAAAGGGGGAGAGAGAGAAACAGGAGAAATAAGTAGAAAATGAGAGATAAAAAGAAATGAGGAGCGAAAAAGAAAGAGATGAAAAGAGAGTGAGTTGAAAAAAATAGGAAACATGGAGAGAGAAAAATAAAGAGAGAAAAAGAAAGAGTGAAAAAAAGAAGGAGTTGAAAAGGAGAGGCTATGTGAAGGGAGAAAAAGAAAGAGAGAATAAAGAAGGAGTTGAAAAGGAGAGGAGAAGAAAAGAAAAGAAAGAGTGAAAAGAGAAGGAGTTGAAAAGGAGAAGAAAAAGTCAGTATCAGACTTAGGGGGAGAGATTGGTCTGAGGGGGAGTAATTCAAGTCTTCAAGTTATAAGCTAGCAAAATAAGTTAAGGTTTTGTCATCATCAAAAAGGGGGAGATTGTTGGAACCAAGTTGGTTCTAAGTACTTAAGATTTTGATGTTTACAAAAGCACTCCATGTAATCTTATTTTGTACATTGAATTATCACATTAAATGCCACCAGAAAATGAAGAATCCAAAGGCAGAAGATAAAGACACCATAAAATGCATCCAGAAGGTACCAGAGGATGCATCCTGGAATTACCAGAGGATATCTTTGCTGGCCCAGATCAGAAGGAAGCAAAGTCAGAAGGAGACCTGGACCACACCAGAAGGAAGCCTGCCAGAGGGAGACTTGATCCAAACCAGAAGGAATCATAAGTCAGACTTAGTCCAGAAGTTATTCTGACCAGAAGATGGCCTGGCAGTGAAATGATAAACAACCCAGACTTGATCCAGACTTAATCAGAGGATAAGTTAAAGGGTCCAGAATAAGAGAATCAATCCAGATTTGACCCAGACCAGAAGATAGAATGGTTCAGGGTATGAAACTAAGTCCAGACCAGAAGAAATGATCACCAGATTTGATCCAGAACTGATCCAAAACAGAAGGTAAAATGTCCAGACTGAAATATTAATTGTCCAGACTTAATTTCATATCCAGATGCAATTCATAATTGGTCCAGATCAGAGGGAAGATATCAAGATCAATGGTTCAGATTTAAGTATATGGCCCAGTGTTGGCCGAGATCAGAAGATCAGACCATGGCCCAGTGTTGGCCTAAATCAGAAGGTCAGAATGTGTGGTCCAGCATTAGCCGAGATCACAGGATCGCAGCAGATCAGTTTGCTAGACCAGGTTGGCCGAGATCAGAAAATCAGAAAGTGTGGTCCACGGTTGGCCGAAATCAGAGGATCACAGCAGATCACTTAGTATGGTCCAGATGTGGACTAGTGCAGAAGATCAAACGGTCCAGATTTAATCATGAGGATTAACGGTGGAGATTTAATTAAATTTGATCAAAGAATTAAAAGGATTTGTTACAAAAATAAGTTGAAGTCGTATGAGAGTTCTGAAGCTGTTGGCGGGAAGAAACTAAAGACGGGATTGGCCAATTATTTTTGAAAGCAAATCTGAAGCTTAAAAAGATATGTTTTTTATTTAAGTGAAGCCCGATTGGTCAAGATATTTTTGCAAAAGAATCCAGCAAGATACAGCTCGAAATTAAGCTTGGAAGAGGCCCTAATCTGCATCTATAAAAGGAGGCTCAAGGAAGAATACTTAGTATCGAAAATCACAAAATAGTCATACACTTCCAAAAACAAACACTCAAGTTTTCAGTGAGGTTAATTGTGAGTTCCAACTTTTCAGAAGCAAGCATTTGTGTTATTTTCTTTCCCTTGTGTTAGATCTAAGTTGTTGAAGTAAAGTCTACAATGTGAGGGAGTCAGAAGGGGTAGCAGATTACTTGGCAATTAGATTCAAGGCGTTGTAGTTCCTTCTACAATCTGGGGTTGTCAGATTGGTAGGAGAAGACTTGACTTAGGAAGTCAAGGTGCTGTATTCCTCAAGAGTCTAGGATTGTTAGACTGTTTGAGAAGACTGACTTGGAGGGTCAGTGGTATTGTTGTAATTCAAGGTTTTGAATTAGTGAAATCCTTCAAGGTGAAGGGACTGGACGTAGCCTCGTTAACGGTGAACCAGTATAAAATTATGTGTTTTTATTTTTACTTTATATCCGCTGCTAACTCTGTTTTATTCATACATCAAGTTTTGTTTTAAAACTGCAAAAACATAAAAAGTATTCAAGTTAGTCAAACACAATTCAACCCCCCCTTCTCGTGTTTGCACCTTCATTGACTTGTAGAGTCGAGGTGTTGTTATCATTCCTCAAAAGTCTGGAGTTGTCAGGCTGTTTGAGAAAACTTGTCTTGTAGAGTCAAGATGTTGTTATTCTCCAAAAGTTTGGGGTTGTCAGGCTGTTTGGGAAGACTGGCTTGAAGGGTCAGTAGTGTTGTAATTCAAAGGAGTTTGAATTAGTGAAAAGACCTTCTGAAGGAAGGGACTGGACGTAGCCTAGTTAATGGTGAACTAGGATAAATTGTTGTGTTCTTATGTTATTATTATCCGCTGCTGAGTCTGATTAATTATTCATCAAATAACTCACATTAACATTTAACAAAACAGTAAAAGAATTCAAGTTTGACAAACACAATTCAACCCCCCTTCTCGTGTTCTCCTCGTATATAGTTTTCTTTCACTCTCGTTTCACGGCATAATTAGATTCTCTAAAATGAGTATGCATGAAAAGTATTATGAGTTTTCTATAAATGAAATGATTAACGAATTCACACACAAATGTAAGATCCTGAACTAGGTCTTACAAATGAAATTATTATGAATTTTAATTAGATGTGGATGTAAAATTATTTTATTGATAGTATACATTTATTGCTCAATATTTTACAAAAAATTTATCTTAACAAAATCCTAATCATAGTGATTTTTTTATGCATCATATGGTAGAGATTTTTAGTTTTTTTTAGAGAAAATAGTATCACATAATTTATTTCTCTGTTTTATTTTAATTGTCTGATTTGGATTGTGCGTGGTTATTAAAAAATTATTAGTTTTATTAATTTCAATGATAAAATAAATTTTATTTACTCAAATATCTTTTGTTAACTATCGTTAATTGAGAAGTTTGATGAGTTAATATATAATAAACAAGGATATATTAGTAAAAAAAAGTAATTAATACTATATTAATATTGTAAAATAATAAATAATTTAATACAATAAAAAATACCAAATGAGACATTAAAATAAAGGAAGAAATATGTATTTTTTATGGAATCATATCTTTATGAATATTTACATAATGAAATGAGATATTACTATATTTAAAAAAAAAAAGATATATGATTAAATAATAAATACATGTGTAAAGAATTATATTATATAACTCCCAAAATTCTATCTAGCACTAAAAAGATAGATATGGGATATTTTGGGTTGATCTAAAATTTTCGACTGTACCATTATCCTTTTGATATCTCTCACTTTTTTTTTATTAAAATATAAATAAATTATATTGTATGAATTTAAGACTATATATGAAGGGAATAAATGATTTTGGTGGTGTTGTTTTTCTTTCAAATTTGGTCCTTCATTTAAACTATTTTATATATAATTTTACTCTTTTTTATTTAATTAAAGAACTAAAATTTAAAAGATAATTATATATATATATATATATTTTTTTTTTTTTAAGCAATATTTAGATTATTTTAACAATTAAAATATTTATACTATATACAAAACGATTCCAAAATTTGAGGTAACCTTTTTTCATTTCAATTTTATCTTTCATTTCAACTATCTATTTATTATAATAACAGAGGAGGATATCATCAATGATATGATTGTGCAGTTTTTTACTTTCAGAATAGAAATCATAATAATAATCCAATGCGTTAAAGGGCTAATCACAATGTAGTAGTTATGGAAAAGAGAAAAGGCCTCTTATAATTACTATCCTACAAATTTCCACACTTTTACACACTCCAATGGTTAATTTCTGGACTAAGATTGGAGTTTGTAACGTGGTTTGGGCGGAACTTTGGACACTTAGACTAGGGATTAAACTAGCTCAAATTCTTGACCTCAAAATGGGTATGTTTGAAATGGACTCAAAAGTGGTGATAGATATAGTTCGTGAGTCACTCAAATAATAGATTCATTCGACTTCACCTCTCTTATAGGAGGTTTGCCCCCTTTAAAAATCTCTTCATCTGGAGAATTTCTATTCATCATCTACAGGGAAGAAAATCGTTGTGCTGATTTGCTTGCCAACAAAGAGCACTCTACTACTCTTGACGGAGTGTTGATACATAGTAGTTTTCCTATTCTTGGCTTATTTATTTTAGATGATAATAGAGGTGTAAGCATGTCTCTGCCTTTTTGTTGCTTAATTTCTTTCCCTTTATATCAAAAAAGGGTTAAACAAGTTTTTTGTCCCAATAAAATTTTGAAATTATGTTTCTAGTCAATGATAAAAAAATTTACATATTTTAGTCCTTAAAAAATTATTATGCAAGCAATTTTAGTATCGGCTTGAGCATCAATATGTATTTTCAAATGATTGTTTTACATACATGTTTACAACACTATAAAAAGTTCTTCCATAAAAAATAAGTTCAAAAGTTGATTTCTAGGTCCATATTTTAAGGACTTTTATCTTGAACATATGATATTTAAAAAATTCATATTTATTTAATCACAAGTAAAAAAAAAAATTATATTTGTGTTGATGAACTTTTAATAATGTTCTAAACATATTTGCAAAAACTCATTCAAAAATTTAAAAGTTGAAATATGTTTAGTTTAGTAAGGATTAAAACAACTTGTAGAATGATTTTGTAAAGACTAAAATATGTGATTTTTTCTACGGAAACTAAAAATAAAATTTTATAGTAATTAAAAACTTATTTAACAAAAAAAAAAGTGAAGCAAACCTACAAACAATCATTAGAGAAAGGTTCGTTTCAAATTTTTTATTAAGATGTTGTTTCCCTGATATATAGTTTTCTTTCACTCTTATGGCATAAGATTCTCTAAAATGAGTATACATAAAAAATATTATAAATTGTTTATAGATGAAATAATTAAGAAATTTGCATACAAGTGCAAAATTTTGTGCTAAATCTTACAAATATAATTATTATGAATTTTAATTAGATGTGGATTAAAATTGCTTTAAAGACAATATATATTTATTGAACTCAAAATTAAATCATATCATAGTGATTTTTTATGCATCATATGGTAGAAATATTTAGTTTGTTTTAGAGAAAATAGTTGATTATTCGGGGCGTTCTGTTATTGTCGTAGGTCCATCACTTTCATTATATTGATGTGGATTGCCCCGCGAAATAGCAATGGAGCTTTTTCAGACATTTCTAATTCGTGGGTTAATTCGAAAACATTTTGCTTCAAACATTGGAGTTGCTAGGGATTATTTAGCTACTATGTTCACAGAAGCAATAACCGTAAACAGACCGGAACAATTGGGAAATATTCAAGTACCTAAAAGAGCCAACCCGTCAATTTAAGATCCAATTTTGGATTTACCTATGTTTATGAGGTAGCTTTTTCCTCCGTTTCATTTAATTGTCCAATTTGAATTGTGCATTATTTAAAAAAAATGATTAATTTTATTGATTTCAATGATAAAATAAATTTCATTTATTCAAATACTTTTATTAATTTTTGTTAATTGAGAAGTTTGATGACTTAAGATACAATAAATAAGAAGATATTAATAAAAAAAGTAATTAATATTATAAAATAACAAATAATTAAAAACAATAAAAAATAACAAATGAGACGGAAGAAATACGTTTTTTTTACGAAATCATATCTTTACGAATATTTACATAATGAAATGAGATACTACTATATTTATAAATAAATAAAAGAGAGATGTATGATTAAATAATAAATACATGTGTAAAGAATTATATTATATAACTCCAATGGTTCTATCTAACACTAAAAAGATAGTATATAACTCGAATGGTTCTATCTAACACTAAAAAGATAGGTATGAGATGTTTTTCGGTTGATCATGTATTCTTTGAGAGAGAAATATAAATATTTTGTTAAATGTAAATTTATTTGTAAGTGTTTAGTGAATTCTTAAGTCTTTTTTTTATTTTTTTATTTTGGAGTTAGACACCATTGATGGAAGACAAATGTAAATATTTTTATAAGGAATGTAAATTTTTTGTAAGGATTTATTGAGCGTAGAGTAATGAGTCAAGATGTTTTCTCTATTTTAAATTGGAGTATTATCTTTTCACCATTTTTTTATTAAAAAATCAATAAATTATATTATATGAATTTAGGACTATATACAATAGGAATAAATGATTTTAGTGGTGCTTTTTTCTTTAAAATTTTGGATCGTTTGTTTAAGATTTTTAAAAAGTAATTTTTACAATATATTTTGAAAAATGATTTTTATAAAATTTTACTTTAAAATAATAAAAGTTTTTTAGATACATTTGTTACCAATTAAAAAATAGTAATTTTTTATATTCAATAACTTAGATATTCATTATTAAGGATTTTAACATGTTAGAAATCACATTTTTTTAAAAGATATCTTTCAAATAT
>JBBPBO010000002.1:12881196-12911916 GCA_037974295.1 Cicer cuneatum | reverse complement strand
ATCTATAAAAAATTGTAAAAAATAGATGAAATACTTAAAATCATATTTTAATATAAACTGTTTAAACCAATTTTTCATTTGAAGCTTTATTTTTAAAATTCTTTTTTCAAATATTATAACAAAAAGATTAAATACTATAAAATCATTTTTTAAAAAATCTTAAACAAACAGACTTTTTGTCCTTCATTTAAACTATTTTATTTACAATTTTACCCTTTTATTTAACTAAAGAACTAAAATTTCAAAAATATTTTAAAATATTTTTGAAGGAATATTTATATTATTTTAAAAATTAAAATATTTATACTTATATAAAAGGAAACCAAAATTTGAGGTAACCTTTTTTAATTTCAATTTTATCTTTCATTTCAACTATTATATTTATAATAACAAAGGAGGATATCATCAATGATGCGTTTGTGCAGTGTTTTACTTTCAGAATAGAAATCATAATAATAATCCAATGCATTAAAGAGCTAATCACAATGTAGTAGTTATGAAAAAAGAGAAAAAACGTCTTATAATTGAATATTTTTTTCTTGTATTCTTTTTTTTATTCAAAACTCTCTATTAAATTTTATATTGAAATTTATATATTAATTTTTTTTTTACTTTTATTAAGTTGCAAGGCGGAGATGTAAACACTTGAATGATTTTTTTCCTCTTGGCTATGTGTTGTCATTTATTTAATTGTTTAATAAATAATTAATTGTTAATTTAATAAATAAAAAAACTAAATTATATTAATAAAATTCATAAAATTTATTAAATAAAAAGAAAAAAAAATACATCAAAGTTAATGTGGTTGGGTAGACGTGTGCCAAAACAAATGCTATATTATTTTAACAACTATCTCCTATTTTGTAGCCTAGACAAATAAATTAGCAACTTCATTCTATTATTTGTTAACAACCTCCTCCTATTTTTTCCTCAATTTTGCATTCTAATAAATAAATAAAATAAATTATATTAATAAAATCAAACAAAGTACATTAAATTAAAAAAATACATTACATGAAGAAAAAAAATACATCAAATTTTAATTAACAATTAATTATGTCCACATTGAGACCGTATCTCGGGTTCCAACACTAAGTTTCCAACAAAGAGATTGACCCATATGTACCTATTTGCATCTCTTTTTGTGAAACTTCATGTTGGAACATTGACTTATGTTTTGGAATGATTATTTTGCATATATGTTTACAATACTATGACATTTAAAAAATTCATATTTAATTCATCCAAAGTTAAAAAATTCTATATTTGTATGAATGAATTTTTAATATTGTTTTAAACATGCTTGCATAAAATCATTCAAAAATTTAAAAGTTGAAGTATATTTCGTTTTCAGCAATGACTAAAATAACTTATAAAATAGTTTTTGTAAAAACTAAAATATGTGATATTTTTTTTACAGAGAATAAAAACAAATTTTCAAAATTTTATAGAGACTAAAAATTTATTTAACCAATATATATATATAAGTGAAGGAAACCTACGAACAATCCTTTAGACAAAGGTTCATTTTAAATTTTTGATTACGATGTTGTTTCCTCTAGTATATAGTTTTCTTTCACTCTCGTTTTAGGGCACAAGATTCTATAAAACGAGTATGCATGAAAAATATTCTAAATTTTCTAAAGATAAAATAATTAAAAAAATTCACACACAAATGCAACATCCTGAACAAAGTTTTACAAATAAAATTATTACTAATTTTAATTAGACGTGGTTGTAAAATTGTTTTATCGATGGGATACATTTATCGAACTCAATATTTTACTACACATTTATCTTAACTAAATCATATCATAATAATTTTTTTATGCATCATCATATGTAGCAATATTTATTTTTTTTTTAGAAAAAATAATATCACATAATTTTTTTCTCCTTTTAATTATCTGATTTGAGTTGTAGTGGTTATTAAAAAATGATTAATTTTATTAATTTTAATAATAAAATAATTTTTATTTATTTAAATATCCTTACTAATAACCATTAATTAAGAAGTTTGATGAGTTAAAATGTAATAAATAATAATATATTAGTAGAAAAAAGTAATTAATACTATATTAGTATCATAAAATGACAAATAAATTAAAACAGTAAAAAATAATAAATAAGACATTAAAAATGAGGAAAAACATATATTTTTTTATTAAATCTTATCTTTACGATTATTTTCATAATGAAATGAGATACTACTATATTAAAAAAAAAAAAGAGATATATGATTAAATAATAAATACATGTGTAAAGAATTATATTATATAACTCCAATGGTTCTATCTAACACTATAAAAATAGATATGGGATGTTTTGGGTTGATCTAAAATTTTGGACTGTACCGTTATCCTTTTGATATCTCTCACCTTTTTTTTTATTAAAAAATGAATAAATTATATTGTATTAATTTAAGATTATATATAAAGGGATTCAGGGAATCATATTGGTGGTGTTTTTTCTTTCAAATTTTGTCTTTCATTTAAATTATTTTATTTACAATTTTACTCTTTTTTATTTAATTAAAGAACTAAAATTAAAAAATATTTATATTTTTTTTGAAAGAATATTTATATTATTTAACAATTAAATATTTATATTTATACCTATATATAAAAGGATACCAAAATTTGAGGTAACCTTTTTTCATTTCAACTATTCTATTTATAATAACAGAGAAGGATATCATGAATGATAAGATTGTGCAGTTTTTCACTTTGAAATAGAAATCATAATAATAACCCAATGCATTAAAGATTAAAGGGCTTATCACAGTGTAGTAATTATGGAAAAGAGAAAAAGCCTCTTATAATTACTCTTACTACAAATTTGCACACTTTTTACACACTCACTCACACACTCTCTCTCTCTCTCTGAACCCCAAAACGCATTCAATTTTCCAAAATCACTTTTACTTCTTCTTTCAATTCAATGGATTGCAACAAACGAATAGCATTTTCTGAACCCTTTTCATCTCACACAAGAAAAGTGTTATCTGGTTTCAGTTTAGGTGTTATAGCTTCTCTTCTCTTTATCACTCTTCTCTTCCTTAATTCTTCTGTCAAATTTCCCAAACTCCAACAACTCTTTCTTCAACGATCTCAATCCGATCCAACTAACTCTTCATCATTCTCTTCTTGGCATTTCCCTTTTTCCACTTCCAACGCTTCAATTACACCTCTTCACACAATTCAACAAAAAGATGAAAGTAGAATCCGTCAAGTGAATGTGTCAAAAGAGGGTTTTGAGAATACCCATTTGGGGGATTTTGATATGAATCGTTACAATGCGAGTTTTCAAACACGTTTTGGTAATGGAAATTTAACGGACCCTAATGGGGTTGCTAAAGGTGGAAACTTTTTGAATGGGGAAAGTGAAATTGTTGCAAAAAATTCAAGTGTTTCTGTGAATGTGGAGAAAACTATAGAAAGAGAATCAGAGAAGAGGGGTGAGAAAGTTGGGAATTTTGATTATGAAAAGTGTGATATATTTGATGGGAATTGGGTGAGAGATGATTCAAAGCCATATTACCCTTTGGGTTCTTGTCCATTTGTGGATAGGGATTTTGATTGTCATCTTAATGGTAGGCCTGATCGTGATTATGTTAAGTGGAAATGGAAACCAAATGGATGTGACATTCCAAGGTATGTATGTATGTATGTATGTATCCATGATTGATTATTGTTTGAGTTTAATGGATATGACATCCTATAGGAATTATCATGTCATACTATTAGAGTGGAGTGGAGTGGGGTGATTTGGTGGTATACATGGTTGCTACTGGATATAAGTGTAGAACCGATATATTCCCTTCTTTTATTGTTTTTTTACTACAAACTTAGAAATGTTAATGTTGTCATTATAGGAAATAATAAATAAGAGTAGAAAAGCAAGTTGTTTATGTTTTAATGTGGATAAGAATGATAATGGTTTAGTATGATTAAAATAGTAAATTAATTGAAGAATGGGGGAATTGGAAGCTTCCTAGTAAATGAACTGTTTTGTTGAATTTAAAATAGTAACTTGGTCTTCCTTATTAAGTTATTATTATAAATGCTTGAAAGTTTAGGAGGCAAATGTATAGATTTGAATGATATAGGAAAGAATGAGTGGCTTATTGTGGTAGGTCATGTGTTGATATCAATGAAGGAAACATTCCCCCCACTAAACTTTTTCACCACAAAATCAAAGTATAAAAAATAAGTGATTTGAATTAATTACATACTCATTCATATTGTCCTCACAAGAGGTAAAAGTTAAACAAGTTTGAATAATTTAAATTTTGAAGGACTGAATCATTATCATACATTATGTTCATTAAGGTCCTAAGTTAAGAGCGACTAACCTTTTGGGGGACCACAATGCTTGTTTACTTGGGTAAACCTTCAATATAATCTTTTCTTTATTTGCATGAATTAAATAGCACAATTTATTTATGATTAAAGTATAAATAAGATTTTAAATTAAAAGAAATGATATCCCCCTCCATAAACAACCCATTTGGAAAGGAGCTAAATCTGTGTTTGAGGTATAATTGTTTCCCTTACATTCCCTTCCCAATAGGCTTTTGGATTACCCTTCAACCTCTCAACACTTGGAGTGTTAATAATGTTCCGTAGGCCGTGTTTTAATCCTAGTTTTGGTTTACAGTCATTTCAATTATAAGCAAACCAGTGACAGTTACTTTAAACCATAGAATACATGAATGTTACTATCCTTGTTTATTTATCAATTTTTTATGTTGCCTCTCAGTTTGAATGCAACTGATTTTTTGGAAAAGTTGCGAGGAAGGAGGTTGGTTTTCGTTGGGGATTCATTGAACAGGAACATGTGGGAATCGATGGTGTGTATCCTATGTCAAAGCATCAGCGACGTGAAACGTGTTTATGAAATTTCAGGAAGAACAGAATTTAAGAAGAAAGGTGTCTATGCTTTTAGATTTGAGGCAAGCTTCTAGAACATTTTTTATCTTTTTTTGAGTATAAAACTTTTAATATCATCTCATTGAAATTTTGTGTTTGTAGGATTATAATTGTTCAGTAGGATTATAATATCATCTTTGATCTATTTTGTAGGATTATAATTGTTCAGTAGATTTTGTGAGTTCACCATTCATTGTTAGAGAGTCAACTTTCAAAGGCATAAACGGATCGTTTGAGACATTGAGATTGGATTTGATGGACCAGACAACTACCACGTATCATGATGCTGACATCATAGTCTTCAATACAGGGCATTGGTGGACCCATGAGAAAACATCTAAGGGGTGAGTCTGTCTTTTATCCATGTAAATCTGCTTTCACCTTGTTATGGCTCTATGCTTGAAAGTGGTTTTGAAATCTTTAGCAATAAAGGTCTTGCTTGAAGACAAATAACCATAGAATTTTAACATGACATCATGATTCAAATTCCTCGATTCCAATGTTTATAATTTTTATACATGTAAGATTGCATTTCCAATTCAGTGTTGACAAATAGCAACTATAGTATTGCTATAGTATAGAGGAATTTGAACAATTTGTTATTGTTCTGCGATACGTTATTTAGTACAATGTGTTGTCAAACAGTGGCTATAGTGACGAGCTATAGACCCGTTGTCTAGTGGAATTTGATATCTTCTGCATTACAGTTTTTACTGTTGCTGAAGCTGAACTACAACTGAAATTTAACATGAAATTTAATTTCAGTTCCTGCTTACCATATTATCGTGATTATTTCAAATTTATTTGGTCAGATTCCTTTTACAATCAATAAACCAATCTACCTTGTCTCCTTCGCATTTCAATTTATTTTCTGTCACGAAACGCTTACCATTTGTTATCATCGTCTGTCATCTGATATTGTTACAGAGAAGACTATTATCAGGAAGGCAACCATGTATATCCAAGACTCAAAGTTCTGGATGCATATAAAAGGGCATTGACCACTTGGGCTAGATGGATCGACAACAATATTGATGTAAATCGGACTCAGGTTTTCTTCAGAGGATACTCAGTTACTCATTTCAGGTATTAAATTTTCTTAGGTGATGATATCAAGAGTATATATTAACAATAACAATATGCTGAACAGTGAATTCTATTACTGTCTGACATGGTTTCAGGGGTGGACAATGGAATTCAGGAGGACAGTGCCACAAAGAAACTGAGCCAATATTTAAAGGAGCCCACTTACGTAAATACCCGTCGAAAATGAGGGCTCTAGATTACGTCATCCCAAAGATGAAAACACCGGTGATTTATATGAACATAAGCAGGATGACAGATTACAGAAAAGATGGTCATCCTTCTATATACAGAATGGAATACAAGACCGAAGCAGAACGAACCGCCGCAGAACAACACCAAGATTGTAGCCATTGGTGCTTACCGGGAGTACCAGATACGTGGAATGAATTGCTATATGCTTCTCTCTTAAAGTATGGTAAAGGCATTTGGAAAACCTGAGCAAAACTCATCAAAATCATCGCATACCACGTTCGTAGTTCTAATACACGTTTAGTTCGAGTTTCAACACATGTATATTCCTTGGTTTCCTCAAATTGAGTTATAGTTTGTGCAGGTGATTAATTAGAGTTACAAGTTTATATGTATTTTGTTGTGTATTCATCATCTAGTTGCAGACAAACACAGTTGGCATGATATTATATTACTATGAAAGCTGTAGAATTTGTTGATTAAAGGTTTGATTTGATTCTTTGCATTGGATTAGTTATAGAAACTCAATTTTCAAGCAAACTTCTGAGAGAGTGAAACATGTTCTATCTTCTACCGGTTGGGATTGTGTGACTTTTGGGAGGGAAAATCACTTGACTTTTTCTCTGTCTCTCTGTTTACTCACTATTCTTTATCATCTAGATAATCTTTTACTCGTAATTAATTTTTACAAGACTAAATAATTGACACCTCTTTAACTATGTCACTTCTAAAATTTTAACTAATTAATGTTAATCCTTTATAAAATCAATAAACGAGTTGAAAATAAATACCTACCACTACGACCATCCATATCCTAACTTCCTCATTATAAATGAAACTTCTTAACTTCAACATATTTATTAGAATAACTATATGGTGATTTGTTCCTCCATTATTTGGACTACCAAAGTTTTGTTAACTAACTTCAACATTAAAGTCAAGAAGGGAGAAGAAAATTTTAGTAGTAACATTGGTTGTTTTGCATTATTGACTTTATCCTCAGTAATCTTTAACTTTAAGCCAACATGGTCTACTAGAGACACTCAAATCAATAGTTAATACATGTATAGGTATATTTATATAAATAATATATTTTTTTAATTACATTGGACAACCACTACAAAGTTTTCAAACTCCATATTACTTGTGGCACATGAAACATTACTAGGTTGTAACTAATTAAACATTTCAATGTCACTAAAATCAGAAAATTAACAACAGAATACAATCCTAAAGTTTGAAGAACTATAAATAGTCTCCATTTTTTTTTTATTTCTCATAAAGTCATAAGTCATAACACAAACAAACAAAGAAGCATACATTCATGTGGAAAAAAAGAAGAAAAAGAACTAGGAATAATAACAGTACTTACCTACCTTAAACTCATCTGCAGAAACTGAAACAAAACTCTATTCAGCTGCAAATTGAGTGAGATTTCAACATAACACAAAGTTGGCAACTTCTCAAAAGAAAAAAATACCATCTTCATGTTAATTATTATTACATTAATCTAAACTGCAATAAGATAAATATTAATAATAATAATAATAATAATAATATAATAGATAGAATAATTGATTAATTGATACATAGCCATAAAGACCCCAAAAATATTGGAATCCATTGCCTTTTTGTGACTTGCCGGTTTGCCATACCATAACTAAAAAGCTTCTGATCCATTGGAGAAAAATGCTTAATTTATTTAATTGCTTCTGCTACTCAGAAAAAGCACGTTTGATGAAAAACATAATCCCTTTGTGATATGAGAAGCCAATAGCTAAAAGCACAAAAGCAAACTGTTGTAGAAGAGGAGGGAAAGTATGAGAAGGGTTAAATTAGTAATTTAATATATATACCCTCTCTCACACTTCTCTCCATGTTTGTTTTAAGAACCATGGATTGATTTTTGCCAACAAAAAAGCTTCATTGCTTAATCAAAGATTCAAAGTTTTGTTATATTAAAATAAACTTTGGTGTCTATGAAAGATAGTGGAGAATTTGGTGTGTATGAACATAGTTTTAAATACTTGATGATGGGTTGAGAAGTATATGAAGAAGAAGTGGTGTAATGTTATAATCTTATTTTCATTATCCAAAATGACTATTTAACACCATCAAAAGTTGTAATGTAGTATAGGCACTCATAATAAAGAAAATAGTATTTTTTTTTTGTCCATTATAATATAATTTAATGGATAAAGACGTTTCTTTGTGATTAATTCAATCTTAATCTTAACCTAATGGCCTAACCTTTTATTGATCTCAATCTCATAGTAGCCAGGACATACCTAACCTAACTGATTTTTTACCCTTTTATTTTTTCCTCCTAACCTATTTACATGAGAATAAAGTTAATCGTCTGTAATATTTATTAACTTTGTCGAAGACTAATTATTTTAAATAGGCTAAATAGCACTCGTGGTCCTTTAACTTAATTTCAGTTAACGTTTTAGTCCTTTATCTTTTTTGTTTTCCGATTGGTCATTTTTTTTTTAATTTTAAGTGACAATTTGATCTTTTATGTTTTAAAATGTCAACAATGTTATCTTTTTTTTTTACAAAAATTCAAAAAATTCATCAAAATTTTCAACAAAAATCCATAAAATTATTTATATTCTTCAATATAATACAAATTTCATCAAATTCGAAACTCAAATCTTCAAATAAACTCACATTTCCATTTTTAACAACATCAAATAAAAAATAAAATTTGATGAAATTTTTGTATGAGTTTATTTGAAGATTTGAGTTACGGATTTGATGAAATTTGTATTATATTAAAGAATATAATTAATTTTATGGGTTTTGGTTGAAAATTTTGATGAGTTTTTTGAATTTTTGTAAAAAAAAGAATAATGTTGACATTTTAAAACATAAAAGATCAAATTGTCACTTAAAATTAAAATAAATGACCAAATCGGAAAAAAAAAAGATAAAGGACTAAAACATTAATTGAAATTAAGTTAAGGGACCACGAATGCTATTTAGCCTTTTAAATAATTTGGTTGATTTTTTATGTAGCTGTCTTATTTTTTAATCACATTTTTCTTTTAACCACGTTCTTTGAGAATAGTTTTATTTTGACCAACAAAATATTAGTCATCCATTGAGCGAGTTTTCTACATGTTATAACATTCTATGATTTAAATATTATTTGTTGGAGATTTTTTTAAAAATTGAAATTGTTTTGTGTTTGTATATTGTAATAAAATTAACTTTTTTTGTTAAAAATAATTAGTTATAAAAAATAATTTTTATGAGAAACTATTCAAAAAAGCTCCTTATTTAAAACAATTTTTAGATTATTTTCGTATTCAATTAATTTCAAAAGCAATGAAATTCCTAAAATTATTGTTTTAAAATAAGTTGTGACAAATATGATACATCAAATATTTTTCTACCATTTAAGATGGACTCATTTTTTTATGTTTATAATAGATTTGAGATTTCTATGTCGTCCTTGCTATCTTCAATCACCCACAAATACAGACAGTAAACTAAATATTATAATTGGCCATAAAGGAATTTTAGGGGCTTTTAAAATGAATTAGTGAGTCATGCCAAATTTCCATAGAAGAGACATCTAATTGAAATTTTGTATCATGAGTCATGAAATTGTATAATATCAAAGTCAATATAAACTTTAAACATGGGTTTCCCCACCCTTTACTTTTTCATTTATGCTTGACCTTTGATAATAGGAGGCTTTTATTGCACAGTGGATCCACTCACTTGGACTCTATCCCCACCTCTCTTCCAACAATATATAATTTTATATTTTGTTTTATCTATATAATAAATCTTTTAATTAAGATAAGATATACTATTACCTTTGAGTTTTTTTTAGCATAAAAATTATATTCAAATGTTAAAATAAAAATAGTATAATTAAATTGATCTTTTATGAAACATTTTTCATTCATATATATTTTAATATCATTAATAGTTAAAAAAAAAAGTAAGTTAACAATATATGTAAATATTTTAAAAGTCAATGAGAATAACCAAATCAAAATTTTAATTCAAACAACTTAACAATTTTCTTTTGTATACAACCAATGATCAAGAACAGTGCAGGATTTTTGTCTTAAATTTCATTCATTCATGGGAAAAAAGTATTTGTTGGGTTAGCTTGTATCAATTATAAGTAATTTTTGACAAGATCAATCTAATAACTACATGTTCATAAGTCATATACAAAACTAAAAACAATTGAGTTTAATGATATAGCCTTTATAAATCATTTACACTAGATACAATATTATTCACCAAAATGAAAGAAAAAAAAACAATGTTACACCATAATAACGAAAGTATTACACTCGGGTAACAAAATTATATATAAAACACAAAAATAAATAAAATCACTATAAAAAACCACTTATTTAAATAAAAAAAAATAGAATAAATTAATAATAAAAAATAAACCTAAACAAGAAGAGAAGGTTTAGTTAAGTGGCGGCGGCACTATTTTATCTCTGTACTGAATATTTTCCTATTCTTTTTTATAAGATCTATTTTAAATTTTCACTTGCATTATTTTATGTTTTTTATATATAAGCATATCTTTTTACTTAATTTATAATAAACGAAATGAAAATATAAACTAGTTCTCCCTTCTAAAAGTAAATTTGAAAACAATATCAATACTTAAAAAATTTAATAATACTACTATCAATTTTTATGATTTGTGTGATTTAATCAATAAAATTCTATAATTAAAGACAAAGCTATAATTAATATTTGTTTGAGATGTATATTAAAATTAATTTGAAGAAATTAAAATTCGACCGTCTAATCTTTACTCAATTATCTCATTTTCTTGATTGCACGGAATTCAAGTTCTTACATTAATGACATTTACGATTTGTGTTTCAAATAATTAGTTGTTTAGATAAATTGTGTATTAATATGACAAAATTATTTTTGTAATTAATGATATATATACTATCTTAAATTGCTACTTGTCCATTGAATTCGCTCTTTCTAACCAGCCATGTCAGAAATATGCTATCATTATCTTGTTATATACTTCTTTTAGAATAAAATTTAGGCTAAATAGCACCCGTGGTCTCTTAACTTAATTTCAGTTAACGTTTTAGTCATTTATTTTTTTTTCTTCTGATTTGGTCTTTTATTTTAATTTTAAGTAACAATTTGATCCTTCATGTTTTAAAATGTCAACAATGTTATCCTTTTTTTACAAAAATTCAAAAAATTCATCAAAATTTTCAATCAAAACCATAAAATTATTTGTATTCTTCAATATAATACAAATTTCATCAAATTCGAAACTCAAATCTTCAAATAAACTCATATTTCTATTTCTAACAATATCAAATAAAGAATAAAATTTTTGTATGGGTTTATTTGAAGATTTGAGTTACGAATTTGATGAAATTTGTATTATATTAAAGAATATAATTAATTTTATGAGTTTTGGTTGAAAATTTTGATGAGTTTTTGAATTTTTGTAAAAAAAAAGGATAATATTGTTGACATTTTAAAACATAAAGGATCAAATTGTTACTTAAAATTAAAATAAAGGACCAAATCAAAAAAAAAAAAGATAAAGGAGTAAAACGTTAACTGAAATTAAGTTAAGGGACCACGGGTGCTATTTAGCTTAAAATTTAATTACAAAATTATTTAAAATTAATATATTTAATCTAAATTTAGTCTATATTTCTTAAAAAAAAAACTTAAATATATTATTTTTTAACTATTATTTTACTTATATTTTATTTCGAAGAATATAGTTTAAAAGTTTAAAAATATATTATGATTTGAGAGTTCAAAATACAAACTATAGTTCTATATAGGAGCCATACTTATTTAACTTAGCTATTAATTAATTCCTATCATATGCTCTCCTTTCATATTTCTAGGAGCCATTAATTTCAATTGTAGTATTTTTTTTTTAAAGAGTGATTCATCACCATCAAGAAGTAAAGTTTTCTAAGAAAAGTAAAAGTCAATAACTTGAAATTACCTCCAAGAGTCATTTGCTCTCTCTCTAGCCGGCGGCTTTAGGAATAACCCAAACTTAATTCCTTCCAAGACCTTTTATGTGTTACTAAAAATTGCAGTGATCTCCTTCTCAGATATGCACAAACAATCATAGCAGCTAGACAATCCATTATTCAAGCTTTTTTGTTTGCCTCTTCTTTAAGCAAGAAAACAAAATATTTTTCTCTTTTTTGTTCCTTTTCGAGTCTCACTTTGTAGTTTTTTATTTTAATTATTTTTTAAAGGATTTAATTTATGTATACTGTCGGTCTCAAGAGTTTTTATACTATCAATTAATTACAATCTTTAAATCATTAGAGATATTTGAATTTTATCATAACTTCATCTCAAATCGTGTTTATAAATAGTTGTAATGTGTTAATAATATAAAAGTTTATACTGATAATAGACAACAATTAAACATTTTTTTATCATTGGGTATTGCATGCTTACATGGGATTATGGGATTTCTGTGAGTGACAAAACTCTCGTTAAAGAGTTTTAATTAATTTGGTGCAATTTCATCTCAATGTCATTTGTAAAAAAATTCTCTAAAATTAATGACCATTTCAATTTTTAATGTAATATTAATTATTTTTTTTAATTATACTATTTAATTAATAGTATTTGCATGAATCACATGTCGTTATCTTTCTTTAGTATTTATGGAAATGATGAATAGACCAATATTTTTTTAAGTAAAAATAGAATGCAAAAATATCATATAATTAATCTAACATTTTAACTATATCGGCACTTCAAGTTTATCCCCTATCATTAACAATAATCTAAAATATTATTAAAAAATTAAAAATACAAAATAATCGAAGAGACTATAACAAAACCAAAAAACAAAAATCTTTATTAAGAGTCATTTAATAAAAATATTCTCTCAAACCGTAAGATTATTAGTTATATTTAACTTTTATAATAAATAATATTAAAATTATTCACATAATTGATCATGATGTGTCGACTCTGTAAAACATTTTACATTGTAAATGCATGAAAATTAAACTCATAAAACTAAGAACGTTGTTAAAGAGTGTTTAAAGAATAATACTAGTCACGATATTTTAATCACACGATTTGAACACACATAAAAATACATAAAATTTAACTATTTAAAAATACTTATTCTTTAGAATAATTATTGGACAGACACAACATTTAGACACACAAAATACATATTATTTAGTTATTTTAAATATATATATTATTTTTTTTTTTTGTGAGTGTATCTAAATGTGTGTATACAAGAATTATTTTATTCTTTAATACTTTTCTTTTTTTTACATTTTTGTGAATGTGTCCAAATCTAACGACTAAAATCTTGTGACCACACAGAAATTGCCTGTGTCTTTAATGATTCTAAATGAGTAAATTATTTATCGTGAAAATTAAATATTTTAATTTCTTAATTTTGAATGCATTAAACACAAAACTTTTGATAAAGACTTACTATTTTAGATTTATTAAATGCACTAATTAGGATTTGCTTAAACCAAATCAGACTCTAAGATGAACTAAAGAGTTAATTTCAATAAGTAAATGGATAAGTCAACTCTAGAATTGCTGAAAAGAAAGTTTGATTCTTGTTTTCAAAAGCTTTTAATTTTTAAAAATTAAACCTTGGCTTGTTGCCGTCAGTAAATAAAATTATAAAAGTATATATCATTATTGTTGTCCACCACTTTCAATTGGACAAAGAACGATCAACGGAAAATGTTAATGGTCCTACTTTGATTCCAATATGCAATCAAGTTTTGGGTCCCTTCAAAATTTCCACGTTTTAGTCTTAGTTCAAGTTTAATATACATTCAAACTTTAATAATTCCTAATTAGTCATCATCGTAGTAATTATAATTATGGTCCCTCCACATTCCACGTGTCATTTGAAGCCATAGTACAGCTGAATTTTCCATAATTATGTTGTTTCAATTTGGAATGGAACTTATGGGGTCCTTGTTCTCATTATTTTTTGTCCAAGATCAAATCTCACTACTCTGTTATTGGTATATTCCTCTTTTCTTTTGATTTTCTTTTGGTCAAAATTAGTCATTGCAGTGACAGAGGCAAGAGTTTAAATCGTGGTAGTAGTAGGTTGCATTACAAATTTACAATAGTTGATATCAGCAAAAATTGTAGACTAATGTGATTGGTCTAATATTATTTTTTTCCTATAGGTTCACTTTACTAAGAGTAATTTTTTTTTTACATGTGACGGATATTAAATATAGATATTTCTCTTATCTAAGATTCAAAACTAAATTTGTTATGTTGTGAAAGTCTAACTTTTTCCGCTAACCTCAGTTATTTCTTCTATTTTATTCAACATTATGTTGATATGAATAAAACTAGGGCGAAATATCTTATATAAGTATCAATTGAAATCTTATATATAGAAAGAAAGAGAAAAAATATGGTTGAAAGAGCATCTCCACTAAAGATATTCAGCCAAATTTTATAATAAAAATAAGCAAAAACAAAGGTATAAGATTCCTAACATTCAGACTTTGACCATGTTCGTATCATGACATATGTTCAGTATTTTGACCTTATCTTAAACTACACAACTCCTTTTCGAGTGAAACCAAATGGCCTTAGATTTCTAAGATTCATATCTACATTTCTTATGAAGACTTAAAGACTTAATTTTTCCATTAACATAGTCGTACAACACGATTTTGCAGTGTGAAAATATGCATTAATGACTTGTTAATGTCCATGTTTGGTCACTAAGCAAAGTATGCATTTTCAATGCAAAAACGCGATTTTTTTACTCTATAAATACACTTATGAATCATATTTTATGCTATTTCTCAACTCTAGTGCGGCTCCAACAATTCTTATCGCCAAAATTCATCATTTTCTCTCAATAATCATAAATATTCACCAACTCATTATTTGATCGTTGTAAACAATTTTTAGCAATCAGTTTTTGAATACCTATGTTTCTAATCGATCAATACTTTGTTATGGCACCTTACATCGACTGGTAAGTCTCATTTTGTTTATGTTTTCAATCCTAACCTTTTTATTTTCCCTTTACAACCGTTTAATGTCAATTCCAACCGATTAAATGTCATTCTAAACATGCTATTTATTTTATACGGTAAAGCTTCAAATGGGACCGTTGAGATTGTGAAGAATCAGAATAGGAGCTTGACCTTACCCTATTAGGACTCTCGCGAAATAATCCAAGTAAAGATGGATTTTCATGCAATTAGTTCATGGGTATAAATAAGATAGAATGAATGGAAATGTCATATTTTCAACCCTCTAAGGCCGACCAAAACCACTTCTCTATTAAGAAAAATAAAAGAATTAAATAAGAGACTTTGGCTGTGTTTGATTAGCAAAACAAAATATTGGACAATATAAAACCGTATAAGAAAAAGAAAATTTTGTACTCCACTTTGTTTGAAAGTTTATGCACATGACAAACAATTTTGCATTGCACCTTGTTTGATATGTTTATGCCTTAGACAAAATAATATAATTTTTATTATAATACCCTTTATATATATTAATGTTAATGAATGTAACTATTAATAAATGAGAGGGACAGAGAAAAATAATGTAGAGAGATAATGAAGAGAAAGAAGAGAGAAATAAAGAGATATGGGGAGAGAAAGAGAGAGACAAAACAATGGGGAAAGGGGAGAGAGAGAGTCGAGAGAGATACATGAGACAATAGAAATAAATATGAGGGAGAGAGATGTGAGAAAGATAAGAGAGGGAGAGAGACATGAGATAATAGAGAGAAGGAAATAGAGACAAGGGTGAAGAGAGATGAGAGAAAGAATAGAGAGAGGGAGAGAGACATGAGACAATAGAAAGAAATATGAGGGAGAGAGAGAGAGAGGGAGATAGAAAAGAAGATATGGAAAGAGACATAAAAGAGCAAAAAGAGATAATAACTTTTACTAAAAAAATAAAGAAGGTATTTTGATAGCTTGTATTCGAGACAAAAAGTTGTCCCATGGTTTAGTGAGAGACAAGAATTCTTCTTTTTGTTCAGTCCCTTATTTTTTGTTTTGTCCAACCTTATGACCACTCTTACTTTTTGTTTTGTCCAGTCTCAAAGAGTACAATAAAAGTTATCATGTTCAGTCCCTTTTGTTTTAGCAAATTAAACATACTCTTGAGACAATAGTAATTAAATGTGATAGGAATATTCATAGGTTACATATGTGTTGACGTTGAATAATGATATGTTTGTTATGTGATGATCTTCATTGGAGGTCAATAATTGTGAAGATGTGATGATAATAAGCTTAATTGTGTGTCACTAAATGTTAAAGAGTCAAGAATATGTGTTATCAAACATGTGAAATATTGTGTTATATAATTATTAACAATTACATGATGAATTATGTGTGCTTATGATCTGTGAATGAATATGACTATATGTGGTATTGTAATCGTGACTTTGTGAAAATGTATGACTCTGATTTATGCCTATGATGATCTCCTTTTTATAAGTAGTGGTTTAGGGCGACGAAGGAAAGAAGATAAAAAGGAGGGTCTTGTACCTAGTGTTGCATTCATAATTTTAGAGATGTACAATTGTATAAGTCTTATAGTAGGGTCACAATTGAGCCTGTGGGTGAGGCTAGACCTTAGGCTATTCTAGGAGGATCTCATAAGTGGCGTAAATGAGCACTCTATAGTCGAAAGATAATGTCCAACCATAGTTTACTCCTGACGACCACTTTTATGTGTTTTGAGATGAGACGAGTGGGTCTATGAAGACATAATTGTATATGTGAATGTTTGTATACTTGTATGATGACATGGTACTGCGTCGCAACCAAGTACTTTTGTAGTAGTTTGGTACCACATTTCATTGAAGTTTCAAGAAATGTGCATGACATTGTATTTCTTTGCATAATCATCTTGGTGTTACTACTTGTCTTGCTAAGTGTTACGATTACTTGTAAGTATATTCGATTAATTGTGATTACTTGTATTATGTGTTGATAAGTTTCATTACTACATGATGCCTCTACTTGTGAGTACTTTCTAAGTGTAAGTTAATGGTGTTAGTATATTTTAAAATGTATGACAATGTGCTTATATGCATTCACATGGTAACTCTACTCGCTTTATACATTAACATGATATTGATGTATTGAAGTCTTATATTTGGGAAATAAATCATTGCTCTGATAAGTGATTTTTGGTTGGAAAAATCTATATTGAGGCCAAATATTAGGCATTGTGCCAATTTTAACATCCATGAGGCTTTTCTTGGAGTGGTGCATTAGTGTGACTCAAATTAATATCTTTACCCTTACTAGAAAAATATTTTTAAACATTCTTATTCTCTATCCGCTATGAACTCTATTTAATTTAACCTTTGTAGCATGTGTGTCACTCAGGGCATAAGTGGCATGATGACTTGACTTCATCCTCACCTTCCTCTAGCTTATCACCAACAGTCTGTTCAGGTTCCAAACTTAATGTTGTTTTTAGTCCCTATAAAATTTTAATATTTTAATTTTAGTCTCTATAAAATAAAAATACAACGTTTATTCACTACAAAATTATCCAACAAATAGTTTTAGTTCTTACTGAAATGAAATATGTTTAATTGTCCTTCAACTTTAAAGTTTTTGAATGAATTTTTGCAAGCATGTTTAGAACATTATAAAAAGTTCTTCCACAAAAATTTAGAATTTTTTTAGTTTGGATGAATTAAATAGGAATTTTTTAAAATATAAAATACTCAAATTTAAAATATCGAAAATATAGACATAGAAATCGAATTTTGAGCACTTTTTTTTTGTAGAGGGACTTTCTATAGGGATTAAAAATTGCATGCATGATAATTTTGTAGGGAATAAAAATTGTATTTTATTTTCTAGAGACTAATTGGAAAATTTCAAATTTTATAGGGATTAAAAACATATTTAACCCATTTAATTTTGAATAACTATTATTTATATTTATTTTGGGTTTGGGTGTCGCAAACTTTTTAATGATAGAAGTAACTCTTCCTTTGATGCTTCTATATGGATGTTTGGGTGTCGCAAATGCATCAAGTAACGCCTCAACTGCTTTAAGGTTTTTCGATTGTTTCCACAAATTAATACGAGTCTTTTCAACATATTTTGTCCTTATTCATATATTTTATGAAAAACTTCTCAAAAGATAATTTATCCAAAGAGTGCTCAAAATCTTGATTGCGGAGCTCTTAAGTTATTGTTTACCGTAAAGTAGATGCATCATGTTGATATTGATAAAATATCAATCAATCCTTATAAGTTCACTTTCAACCGTATAGTCTCAAGATCCCTTTTCATTCTGATGTTATTCAATTCATTCACATATCCATTTGGGTAGAAGCGTGCTAGAAGTCGCTCATTGATGTGTCTTGTACGCAGACAATCACTCTCTATCTTTATTAGCCTTAAGTCATATATCTAACCTCACATATAAATCACTTTTGATTATCAAATGCTTAATTCCAAACAATTTTTAGAGCTTCCATAACTCGATCCCCTCAACCATTATAACATTTGATAAACACCAAGCTCCATCAAGGGTCCTTATCAAAGTGATTGTTATTGTATATTATATTTGTCTCTAATTATAATCATTCATTGTATTTTTTAAATATAAAGAAAAATTAATAACTTAATTGATGCGTATATTGTGTTACTATTATTAAATTTCCATTGGTGTATATGTGCATTTATTGATAACTTTTCATTTTCTAAGATCAATTAATAATATTAATAAGGTTAAATAGCATCTATGGTCCTTAACTTAATTTCAGGTAACGTTATAGTCTTTTATCTTTTTTTATTTATTTTAATTTTAAGTGACAATTTAATCCTTTATGTTTTAAAATGTTAACAATATTATCCTTTTTTTTTTACAAAAATTCATCAAAATTATCAACCAAAACCCATAAAATTAATTACATTCTTTAATATAATACAAATTTTATCAAATTCGTAACTCAAATATTTAAATAAACTCATATTTTCATTTTTTATTTGATTTTTAAAATTCCACCTAATAAAGAATAAAAATATGAATTTATTTGAATATTTGAGTTACGAATTTGATAAAATTTGTATTATATTAAAGAATATAATTAATTTTATGGGTTTTGGTTGAAAATTTTGATGAATTTTTTGAATTTTTGTAAAAAAAAAGGATAATATTGTTAACATTTTAAAACATAAAGGATTAAATTGTCACTTAAAATTAAAATAAAGGACCAAATTGGAAAAAAAAAAAAGATAAAGGACTAAAACGTTACCTGAAATTAACTTAAGGGACCACATATGCTATTTAGCCTATTAATAAATACATTTAATAAATTGTATAATAACTTATATTTAAGGACAAAAATTTTTCTCAATAAATACTTATAATTAGGCATAAAGATAATAAATAAACTATAATTTTATCAGAAATTATGCATTAGGGGAGAAAAAAAAATACTATTTTTGTGTTGAAGAATACATCTAAAATGCAAAACAAATTGTTTTGGATGTGTACTTTCAAATTGTAAGTGGGACAGAGAAAAGAAGATCCCAATAATGACGTGATTATCAAATTTAAGTAAAAAAAAAATTGTAAAATCAAATTGAGAAGTACTCTTTTTTTTTTTTCCAAATGCATCATCAACCTCAATTACAAACTTGAAACTGGAGTCCATAACGAAGATTACCTAGTTTGGCCCACCGGCCCAAGTTAGCCCCTACTAAATTTATCCAAGAAAAATTTACCCTATACCCCTCAAATTTAACCTTTACCCCACAAATGTAAGGAAATGACCTTTTACCTTTCCTATAAATCATAAAACATGTAATTTTTTACTATTCCATCATTTTACATTTCCGGTAAAAAGTGTGATTTTTTTCAAATTTTACTGAAAATTTTTTTCTTAAGTTTTTCGGTACACAAAATACATTTCGAATAACTTTTTTCAAATTTTCCTGTTTATGTGTCTTTTCCGGTAGTACTGAAAAACTTGATTCAAACATTTGCGGAGTACAACACACTACCAGAATTTGTTTTTTTAATTTTTCCGGAACTACCGATAACTTGATTCAAACATTTACGAAGTGCAACACACTACCAGAATACTTTTTTTAAGTTTTCTTGTAGTTAGTGGAAAACTTGAAGAAAAAAAATTTCCGAAATTGTTTATTTATTTATTAACTTTTTGTTAAAATTTATTTAATTATGATTTTTTTAACTAATTAGACCTAATTTTTTTTATTTATAATTTTTCAGTGGGCGTTGATGCACGAGGAAGAGACGGCAAAATAATACGAACATCACGTGACGCCGATACTTCATCATCCATGATAGATCATTCGGAGAGGATTCGAGCGACATCATCGAGGAGGAGACTGTTAGAACCAAGTTGGTTCTAAGTACTTAGGATTTTGATGTTTACAAAAGCACTCCATGTAACCTTATTTTGTACTTAGAATTATTATATTAAATGCCACCAGAAGATGAAGTCACCAGAGGCAGAAGATGAGTTACTAGAAGATAAAATCAGACCAGAGGATACACCTCCAGAAGATACCAGAGGATACACCTCCAGAGGATATCAGAGGATGTCAAAACATCATCAGAGGATATCTTTCCTAGCCCAGATCAGAAGGAAGCAGAGTCCAGAAAAAGACCTGGACCAGACCAGAAGGAAGCCTGCCAGACGGAGACTTGGTCCATACAGAAGGAATCATAAGTCAAACTTAGTCCATAATTTATTCTGACCAGAAGATAGCTTGGCAGTGAATATAAAATTCAGTCCAGACTTAATCCAGACTTCATCAGAGCAGAAGATAACTGGTCCAGAACAAGTGACTTGGTCCAGACTTGGCCCAGACCAGAAGATAGCATGGTTCAGAGCATGAAACTCAGTCCATATCAGAAGAAATGATTGTCTAGATTTAATCCAGACTTGATCCAGATCAGAAGGTAAATGTCCAGATTAAAATATCATAAGTTCAGATTTAATTTAATTCAATCCAGACTCAGTCCAGATTAGAGGGAAAATGTTCAGATTAATGGTCCAGATTTAAGCATCATTGGCCAGTGTTGGCTGAGATCAGAAGATCAGACCATATGGCCCAGTGTTGGCCGAGATCAGAAGATCAGACCATATGGCCCAGTGTTGGCCGAGATCAGAAGATCAGATCATATGGTCCAGTGATTGGCCGAGATCAGAAGATCATATGGTCCAAATTTAATCATGATGATAATCAGTGGAGACTTGATTAAATTTGATCAAAGTATTAAGAGGATTTGATACAAAAATAAATTGAAGTCTTGTGGGGATTCACAAGCTATTGGTGGGAAGAAAGATTTGGTCCAGAATTAATCAAGAACAGGATTGGCCAAAGTTATTTTTGAATGCAAATCTGGAGCTAAAAAGATGTGTTTTTTATTTAAGTGAAACCCGATTGGCCAAGTTATTTTTGCAAGAGTATCTGGCAAGATACAACTCAAACTTAAGCATGGAAGAAACCCTAATCTTCATCTATAAAAGGAGGCTCAAGGCAGAAGACTCAGCATCGAAAATACTTGAGAGTCATACACTTCCAAAAGTAAAATACTTGAGTTTTCAGTAAGGTCAATTGTGAGTATCCGTTTTTCAGAAGCAAGCACTCTAAGTTTTTCCTTCCCTTGTGTTAGATCTAAGTTGTTGAAGTAGAGTCTACAATCTGAAGGAGTCAGAAGGAGTAGCAGATTACTTAGCAGTTAGATTCAAGGTTCTTTTCCTCAAAAGTCTAGGATTGTTAGACTGTTTGAGAAGACTGACTTGGAAGGTCAGTGGTATTGTTGTAATTCAAAGTTTTTGAATTAGTGAAATCTTTCAAAGTGAAGGGACTGGACGTAGCCTAGTTAACGGTGAACCAGTATAAAATTATGAGTTTTATATTTACTTTATATCTGTTTCTAACTCTGTTTTATTCATACATCAGGCTTTGTTATAAAATTGCAAAAACAGAAAAAGTAATCAAGTTATTATTTTTGTTCTATATTTATTTTAATGTCATATATTTTCTTTGTATACAGGAGCGACCAATGCTTAAAATTGTTGCCCATGGAAAGAAACTGCAACAATTTACCCCGCAGGTACTCCCGCGAATCATAGAAAACTGGGTGAATTTTTCGGGATTAGCCCCATTACAACGAGGTAGTTTGAAGTTGATTGACAACAACCTGATTTCTACATTTGTGGAAAGATGGCATTATGAGACATCTTCATTTCACATGACATTTGATGAAATGGAGATTACTTTGGATGATTTGTCAATCTATTAGGCATTCATATCAGGGGTGAGTTCTACAATCCACCAACCGATGTAGATAAAGTAATGGCGTGTAAGCTTGCCATAACTTTATTAGGAGTACATGCTGAATAGATTTGGGAGGATACTAGAAAGACTAGAGGTACACACTATAGATTGGATTGGTTGAAAAAAGTATTCAAAAGACGGTGTGCAACAGAGAGATTTGACTGTGCTGCTAGAGTGTATCTGCTAAATTTGGTAGGGAGTACTATTTTCGGAGATAAGAGTCATACACTAGTTGATGCGAAGTACTTTCCTATATCTAGAGATTTAGAAGGTATCGATAAATACGCCTGGGGTAATGCTGCACTCGTAGTCCTTTATGACTACCTCTCAGATGCTATTGTTACGACACCAAGCAGCTAGGTGAATATATGTCGCTACTACATGTATTAAATATTTATAATTATTTTATTTATTTTTAATTATTAATTTTTATGTTTATCATTAATTAATTTTTTTTATTTGCAACAGTGTTGGATTTACGAATATTTTATTATTAATTTAATCTGATCATTCACTAACAACTATCGTAACAAGGGTGACCTCCACACACTGCACAAGTTCCTTTGATGTAGTATCTCTTTATCAGCCATAGAGGGATCAATCTTCTCAAAGGTCAGGTCCACTCATGAGATTGGTGGCTTCGGTGGCGCTGGAATATCAAAACAGCTCACTACCTCAGTGACAATAGGTAGAGGATCATTCAACGAAAATGGAAGCTCTGACTCGACCTTGGGTGGCACCAACCAAGGTACTGGCAATCCATCAACAAAACCCTAGTTCCGGACCAACCTAGACGGTTCTGTAATATCCTCCCCCGTCGGCACCGACCCCTTACCGTTCTCGTCAGTCCTCGATCCAAGCACTGCGTCCCCTACTCCTATGGGGGGAGTCACCACACCTACGGTGGCCTCTATATCACCTCTAACTGAAGCCTCATTTGCATCTGCCCACACTCTATTCGCCCCGAGTACCAATCCTGAGGGTACAAGATAGTCGATCCTATTGTGAGTGAGCCCCACGTGAAATACTGCCCCAACTCTCCTACTTGTCATCACCATTCTCCCCGTATATGTAGCCTTGCTTGAGATGGGGTTGTATGCCTAAGCAGTCGGTGAGTGCTGGTCAGGGAAGTCTAACGTCGTTTTCGTCGTCAGGATAACAATCGATAAAACGGATTCGGGTATCATCTTAAGGCAAAGCCCAATTTCCACAATAATGTAAAGGGTCACCAACCGAAATTAATAATTAACATTTAATAATTATGTCATGAAGACAAACAATAAACACTTAGCAGTTATGGCATGATAACAAACAACAACAGAGCATGTATATACATATATCATATCATAACAAACATGACTCGCATGCCAAGAACCCTAATGCAATGCTTATATGCTAGTGCACATGATTTCAAAATTTCCAAACCCTTTTCAAGGGGCGTAAATCATAAATGTACTGCCTCTCACAGATCAATACTAATTACCAAGTGCCACTTATCACAAATCATCACGATTTACCAGAGTGCAGTTTATCACAGACCTACACGACTAAAAATCCTTGTAAGGATAAGATGAACCAATCACCTCATGGAACCATCTTGTGGCCCATCGCAGTCACCACTAATATCGTGGCCCATCACGATCACCACTAACTATGAAATGCATGAGCATACTCTGACTCTTTCACAACAATCATTATGCAAATGTAGTTATTAAAAGACTTCCCTTTTAATACTCATTAAACACTAATAATTTTTCATATTTTTCACAGCATACTCAAGACATATTCTCATCAATAAATATTCATAACATGTAGCAACCCATATTATCAATCATGAATGCATTATCACGTCAACATTAACCATCACATATTCATACATCAATCACACATATAATGTCCCTATGTGCAAACTAAAAATTTGGAAGGAGTCCTTACCTAATTATAGCTTTTTCAACAATTATTGCTACCACATATCAAACACAACGAAAATCTCGCTCGTGCCAACACCTTCAATCAAGTAGTGTTTGACTTAGTCAAATTAATCCCTAAACTTTAACTACCTTACAAACCATTTCTCACTCTTAATCCCTTTAAAGTATATTTTACTAAAAGATTTTAAAACGAGTAAGGACTAACATTACTATTATTCACAATACATACTTTCAACATATAAAAAACATATTTCTAGAAATTAACGTCCTTTAAATTTTTCAAAGAATTCAATAACAATCATTCGAAACGTCTTAAATTATTTTTCTCAAAATTTTTCACACAACCACAAATTTTCTCAAATTTGCCATAACTCATTTTTTGTTTCTAATAACTACAAGTTTGATCTACTACATTTTTAAAGACTAAGTGTTCAAACAGAGTATTTACCTCATAACAACATAACCACACAAAAATATCAATTAATATTTTTTTTCTAGTTTCGAAGTTCTAACTCTTTGAAATGCCCCTTATGAATTGTTATTTCAAAAGTTTGTATTTTAATTCATGAAACCTGGAATCGTTAAAAAAAAAATTGAAATTCTAACTCAAGAATTTAACATTTGCTTAATAAACTTGAAACTATGCAAACTTTTCTAAAGATTGAAATTATACATGTAAAACCTTGAAACCACAATTCACTAATTTTCCTTTAAACACAAGTTCAAAGATTTGTTAACCACATGTATACATTCTTGATCATCAACCATAACAATTATTTTTGAAAAGGCATAAACTAAGAAAAATCATTTTTTTAATCACCACAACAACATTAATATTTTAAAGTTCTTCTCACCGCTAACTCGGTGTCAACGGTCTCGATTCCTTTTCGAGACTCAAGGAGCTAACTACATAAATAAAAAGATTTATAAAACTTTGTTCACCACCAAAACTTATCCAACCACATATAATTCCAAAATTAAATCTTTTTTCATACACAACTTTTAAAACCAAGTGATACATTATTTATTTAAAACTAAATAAAAACGATTATTTTCTAATCCACACATACACATACTCGACAATTCAAATCTTTTTATCTTTCAAGTTATATCACTCAGCCATTAGAGCATAAAAATTTGAGTTAATAAAGTACTCTAAATTTCTTCTTTAACCTCAGTTCAAGAGTAATTAAAAGAGTCACATTTTTAACTATAAACATTTTAATTTCATAATCTAACCTTTTGCTCAAACTCTTTAACTTAATTAAAATTTGAACTTTTTCACAACTTTAACAACTCTAAATTTTCTTGTAAAATTTCAACTTCAGTTCAAACTCATTTATTTGAAAACAACTCATTACATAACTCGAACACAACACAAGTTTCCTCCTTTTAGTCTCTAGGGTTTGGCCACCTCAAATAATATTAGGGGTTTACTTTCTTTTCTCATTATTCAAGCAATAGAAGATACAACTTCATACTTACATACCCAATAAGTAAAAATAAAAAATCACAAAATCATCCCTCCCCCATATATGAATAGTCACGGTTTTGGAGAGAAAAGAGGTAGAGGTTTCTTTGTTTTATTTTTCTAACCATTATTAACAACAACACGAATCAAAGGATTGATTAAGAACTCAAAAATTTCACTCATCCCCCCACATATAAAAGTTTACGGATTTAGGAAAAAGGGGAGGTAAGTAAGTGTCTCACCTCAAATAAATTAGCTCACAAGCACCACCTTGTAGATAGGAGCAACTTTACTTCTTATGACTTCTTGAAATCAGGTTTTGATCAAGGTGTAAAAATGGAGTTTTGTTCTCTAAACCTAAGCACCAACACTTATGTATTTTTTTTTCAAGAGAGATGAAAAAGAATGGAATGAGTGAACTAAGAGGGGGGAGGGGCTGATGGCTTCTAAAAAGGGGTTGGTTTCTTTTTTTTTCTTCTTAATTTACCAAAAAAAAATTATTAAAAAAAATTTAGGTATTTCACTAAAATCATTATTACATATCTAGTCGCTCTTACACACATCACATTACTCACTTCTCAAATTACTTTAGTAAAAAAATATTTTCTCTCGTCGCAACTCAATTAACAGATGAATTTATCTGCAACATGTGACATTTTAAAAAATTTGTTCGGTAATAAATTTTTTGTAACTTAATTAAATTATACTATAATAAATAATTTTAATCGGCTATCCAAATATATATATATATATATATATATATATATATTAAACATACTACAAACTCTAACAAAATATATTTTTAGTACTTAATTTCATAAAGTAAAAATTGGACTAATAGCCTAAGCAATTCAACACAAAATACAATAAAATTGCATAAATTAGATTTTAGAAAATTCAGAGTCTTCCACACCCACTCAACTTTCTCGTATTCTTCAGCAATACGTCTTTGAGCTTTTCTTGATACAAATGTATTCAATCTCTGATAAAATGGATTGTTGTGTTCATGCTTTTTATCATAGAAACTTTTCTGAAATGAGCCCCTGATTTTTTTTATGTTGCAACCTTATCATGTTGTTCATAGCCTCCCAACATTTACACATGTCACCTATGTTGTGTTCCAACATTAACTTCAGTTTCAATGAGCTGACTCAACACTATCATTACATGTAAATTGTCACCATGGAGAAATCCAATAATATATAGTAAAATTACAAAATCGAAGTTTTATAATGACATTACATACCCGTTAGTTGTTGTGTTCTCCAAATGCATCACTCGATTTGTCCATGCTTCAATAAACTTTTGCTTATGAGGAGTTAACCAAATTTCTTTCACATAATCAACAAACACTTTATTATCGACACATGATTGCTTAAACATGTGCAAGCGCATGATATACTATTTTTCATCACTGCAATACATAATGTCTTTCCTCATATTCAATACTAGCTCTTGTCTATCCTTTAAGACATATTGCTTGCATTTTGCTCCAACATTTTTGTCAATATGAAGTCGACAAAGCAAATTAACAGCATGTGGAAATACAATATCAACTGCTTTAATTAAAGCAAGATAATTGTTTGTCACAATTACATGAGGAAATTTATGTTGTATAACAAACAGTTCTCTTAGCCTCTCTAATGCCCAACAAAAGTTTTCTTGTCACTCACATTCCAAATAAGCAAATCTAACTACAAATGTCATCTCTGTTGATGGCATACCAACAATTTCAAGTAATGAAATTCTGTATCTATTGGTTTTGTAGGTGTTGTCCATAATCAACACAATAGGAAACAAATTCACTGAATCTGGATGAGCTCAAAAAATATCTCTCATAACATCTGAGTTTTTCCGCTTTCTATTTCAACACACATATTTTGTATCTTCAATTAACTTGAATAAATGTTGCATCTCTGCTTATGACCTCTCACGTGCAATCGAATCATACTCCTCTGTTTATATATTTGTGAGATTTGAGTAACATTGTTCTTATTTCGGTCTTGCAATGAGAGTAATATGTGTCTCAGTGAAACATTATATTTTGTTAAGTCATGAACATGTTTTTTCTTTTCTTCATGTAAACGTCCAACAAATTC
The DNA here is from genome assembly GCA_037974295.1 of Cicer cuneatum. Lineage (NCBI taxonomy): Eukaryota > Viridiplantae > Streptophyta > Magnoliopsida > Fabales > Fabaceae > Cicer > Cicer cuneatum. Next base: position 12,883,857 of record JBBPBO010000002.1, on the reverse strand, counting down.
ATGTCCCTCAAAAGTATCAGATAATTCATGGTTGTGAACTCCACAAATTACTTTAATTGTCCATCTTGAACCATCTTTTAATAGTTTTGATCTAAGCTTGAAAGGACAACCACATTTTTTTTATTAAAATTCTAGTTACACTATCAACACACTTGTATTTTCCTCAATCTAATATTAATTTATTTCCCCTCTCTCCTGTCTCTTTATTTGATCTTGTGATAATAACGGTCACTTTTTTTTTATACCGATTTCTCTAGCCCAATTCACAACAGTTTCCTATGTATCAAATATCTGAAATAAAATATAATAATTAATCACAATAATAGATTTTTACAATATTAATATTAATTATAATTATTCATATATGATCTGTGTCAAAAACATTGGTAGTATCAACACATGCTTTATCACATAATAGTGCGGTTTATTCATATATGTTAAATTGTTTTCCGGTAACTTCCGGAAACTTATACTTACCGGAAAACAAAATTTGTTTGATCCAGAAATCTTTGAAGGGTAAAAAGAAAGGTGAATTTGAGTTGGTAAAATAGTAAAAAAAATTAAAAATATATTTACATTTTTAAAAATTTGTGGAGGTATAGGTACAAATGTAGAGGTATAAGGTAAATTTTTTCTTTACTCAATCCTTTCTTTTCCAAACAAAAAATTACACAATTAAGTCAGTATCACCTATTTATTTCTAATTTCTATCTTTATGTTTTAATAATACCAATGTCACATTAATTTTACTTTATTTGAGATTTTTATATGATTATATATAAAAAAGACTGATTTTCTTTGTGAAAATATTTTGTATTTTATTTTTTAAAATATGTATTCATTTTACTTGATAAGACACTCTTGAAATGAATCATAGTTACGGAGAAAAGATAAAATGTTAACTAATGAATATGTATTTTTAGAAATAATGAAAATAATTTTTTGACATCTCATTGTTTATAAAAATGTAAACAAATATTCATTTCAAAAGTGTCTTATCTCATTATTAGCATAAATTTTAAAAATTAAAAATTAAAAATATTTTCATAAAATAAACTATCTTAATATTTTCATAGTTTTCTATATAATTTTTGTAAATAAATACCGTAAAATAGGATCCGAAGTTTTTTCAATTAACAACGAATATTAAAGAAAAAAAAAATAATAAGTAACATTGATGTGCTCTAAATATGTGCAAAAACTAAATTAGGTTACATAAGACTAATGCCATATTTATATACATAAAAAATTACTGTTTCTTTACTTAAAAAAGGATTATTTTATATTTAGATAAAAAATTGTTCAAATATAATCAAATAAATTTTAATAGATAATCTTGATTGTTAAAAATTGTTCAAATATAATCAAATAAATTTTAATAAATAATGTTGGTTTTAATAAGTGACAACATATAATACTTACAAATCATGACTATTTACTCACCTATGTATGATCAACAATTTACTAATTGGTCAAAAATGCTATTTTGTGTTTTGTTCTCTTTCTTGTACAAATCTTTACTAAATAGCAATGCTGAATTTTAAATTACCTTTATCTTTTTCTTTCAAGTCCATTGGGACATCAATGGCATGATGAAGCTGTCACCAAAGACTCCATCCAAAAAACAATATTGTCCCATTATATAAGTCATTTTAATAAATAGATAAATAAAATAATTGTGCTTTATATGTAACATTTTTTTATAAAGCTTTATATGTAACTTTATAATATCAACGAAGTGTTAGTCTTATTTTTCTTACTATACTCATAACTATTTATTGTTCTCACTATACAATTTATGCAAACTTTCTTATTCATATGGATAATGTTAGTAAAACAAATCACAACTTTTATAAAATCAATTACATTTTCATAATCCTTTAGACATTCCGAATTGTATTGCTTGTTAAAGGGACGTATCTTGTAGAATAGAGGGACTACTAGGTCCAACCCAAAGAAAATTGGGCCAATAGCATGCTTGAGTTGTCTTAAGAGGCTAAACCCAATTTTTTTTAAAAAAATTATCCTATACTCCACAACTCTACATTTTAGTAGAAATTCGATTTTATCCTTATTTTTAAAAAATCAAAATTTACAATTTTTTTCAAACAAATAAAAAAATTCATAACTTTAAAAATTTTGAAAAGTTTTTTGCGGTACATTAAATTGTTTAAAAAAAAAAACACAAAAATTGTTAAAGTGTATTGGTAAAATTAATTTAAGTTTTCTAAGACACAAATATGTTTCAAAAATATAAATTTTGAGCTTTCTAGAACATAAAAACATTTTGAAAAAAATTAAACTCTAAATGTTTTTGAATACATGGTGTTCCGAAAAGCTTTACCACAACCATAACACAAGAAATAACTATAAAAAAATACAAGTTTACCCTCATTTGAGTTTTTGTTGCATCATTATTTAAGGGTAAACAAGTAAATTTATATATGAAAAAAAATAAATAATAACTACAAAAAAGAAATATAACTACTTTTTTTTTTGACAAAAAAATATAACTACCTTAATGAGAAAGAAATAACTATCTTATAAAAAAAATAACTATTAAAAGTACAAATTTATCTTCATTTTATTTTTTTCACATCATTATTTGAGTAAACAAGTAAATTTAAGAAAATAAATAAATAAGCAACTACAAAAAAAAAA
>JBBPBO010000002.1:12741282-12881059 GCA_037974295.1 Cicer cuneatum | reverse complement strand
AAAAAGAAATATAACTAAATTTAAAAAAAAAATAAAAATATAGGGGCCCCTAATATGGTACTCAATTTAAAGGGACCACTAGTGGACCTTAGTAAATGATTGGCTATAGCAGATCTCTGTTTTTCACTAATATTTTTTTTTTTAGTTTAGTCTGTAAATATTGAAGTTCATTTGTGTCTTCGTTTTAAGTTTATGTCCTTCTTCTAGATCCAAACACTTTTGGGTATTGGGCTCCCTTCGTATGTGGAGAAAGACTCAAATATTTTTTTGGTCTGGACAACTCGTGATTTTTACTCTTGCATTGAGGGGTTTTTCATGTTAAAATATCAATATTCTTTATGCTTTTTTATTTTGATCAATTTGCTGCCATATATATTTGTTGTTGCTCCTCACGGGTTCTTGCAAGTTGGGGAAATTTTATATCCGTTGCGTATTAATTGTTATTCCCATCAGAGTGACATTAGAGCTCTTGGTTAAAGGGCTATTTGACTTGCTTGATGGATGGAGGAAAATATGAATATAAAAATGGTATGCTTGAATGGTATTAATTACCATTTGTCAAAAGACAAGATGAAAGATTTGTTATTTGTGAAGAAAACGTATTTTCCTATTTTTGTTCTAAAAGGTTGGATGATAAATCTACAGAGGAATAAGATTTTTGAACATCAACAAGTATAAGGTTTTGTTAGACAATATGTAGAAAATAATGTTTATAATCATATTGCTAATGAGACAAATGCAAAAACTATGTGGGATAAAATACAAACTTTGTTTGCCTTTAAATCAGGGAATAATAAATTGTACTTGCTGAATAGTTTCATAAGTTTGAAGTATAAGGAGGGGACTTCCATTTCATACCACTTGAGTGAATTTCAGGGCCTCCTTGATCAGATGTCAGGAATGGGTATCAAGTTTGAGGATGAACACTTGGGACATTTCGGGTTTCTATAACGAGTTCAGCTCCTAAAGCTGTTGTTTCTTTGGAAACGGGTAAGGGTGGTGTTTTGAATGAGAAGGTGAGAAGGAAGGAGCAGTGTAAGACCCTTAAATTTAAAATTAAATAATGGGTTTAATATTAAGTGTAATTGGGAATAATTGTAAAATATTTAATATGTGTATATTTTGTGTAAATATATATATATATATATATATATATAAATATTTATTTTTGGAGGTTGAATTAAAATTATTGGATGAAGAATGAATTAATTTAATTACGACTAATTAAATTATCAGACAGTTAATTAAGATGTTATCTGTTAATTACGACGAGAGTGATTAAGTACATGATGATCAATCAATATTATAATATTATTGTTGGATGAGTTGGCACATATATATGCCTATATATATGAGTGAGAAGGAAGAGCAAAGGCAGAAACATTACCCTCATTCCTTACTGCATGCGACAACATTCTTCTTCCTCTCCCCATTCTGTTTCTGTTAGTAGAAAGAAAAAAGAGTTTCTCAAAAGTGAGATTACCTGGAAATCCAAGCACCGAACCAGCAAGTGCCCAGAACAAAAGTTGTTCCTCTCCTCATTACGGAGCTAGAGAACCCATTTTCGTAGCGGCAAACTCAAACAGGAGTTTCGCCGACATCGTCGTGGTAGCATAAACGAGCGCAGGAAACGTAACAAAGGTAAGGGGCACCTTCCACTTTCTAGTTTGCATTTTAGGGCTGTAAATGCATGTTTGATGTGTGATCATATTTGAGTTTCTGGTTTGAAAAACGAAACTATTGTGCATGTTGTTATAAAATGCGAAAAGCGCATTCTGTTGATGTTTTGATGATCTATGATGTTTGCTGCTTTAGCTGATACAACATTGTTGTTTTGGTTGTGTGGGAATACTGGAAAATGCTTTGCATGTTGTTTTGGTTGTGTGGAAATACTGGAAAATGCTTTGCATGTTGTTTTGGGAATGATCAAAATGCAAACGTTTGAAAATGCTTGTTCTGTTTGTGGTTGACTTTATGTTTTGGTGGTTAAAGCAAAACTGTGAGGTGGTTCTGGTGTTGGTGATATTGTTTTCTGTTATGTTGATAACAATCTGGTGTTGATGATGGTTTCAAAAGAAAAGGATTTAAAATGGTGGAAGTGTTTTTCTGGAAAATCTGTTGATGAAAAATGTTCTGAGTTTTGTGGTCAAAGAAAAACAGTGAGGTTATTTCGGTGGTGATGATTCTGTTTTTCTGTTGTGTTTTTAGAAAATCTGTTGTTGATTGTGTTGATGGTGATTTTTAAAGGAGAAGGATTTTAAATGGGTGAAGGTGTTTCTGGAAAATCTGTTGTTGATGAAAAATGTTGAGTTTTGTGGTTTCAAAAGAGTGGTGATTTTGTTTTGGTGTTGTGTTGGTTTTTCAAATAAAAGAATTTGAAAACGTGTTGAAGTTTTCTGTAAAATATCACTGCATTCGAAGGTGTATTCGAATACGGCATGAGTGTATTCTAATACAGCCTGCAAAGTTTCTGTTTTATTCAAATTTTTGAACTTGTATTCGAATACATGCCTCTGTATTCGAATACAGATAAGGGATTTTTGCTTCTGACTTAGTATCTGTAATCGGCTACGACCCTGTCGTATTTGAATACAGGATTGCCATTTTTGCCACTGTATTCGAATACAACACCCTTGTATTCGAATACAGAATGCTGATTTTTCACTATTTTAGCTTCTGTATTCGAATACAGATTCGTTTTTTTTCCAGAAATTCAAGTTTTAAACATTGGTTTATAAACTTTAAGAGTTGGGAAACATTTGGGAAGGTTTGTGATGAATTAAAATGGAGTTTTTGAGATAGTTTGAGGTGGTGATGATGAGGTTCTTGAATTTTTATTGATGTTGTGAAAATTGTTGATTTTGCACTGTGTAACACCCCGAGTTTAAAACACAGCGCGAGTGCATTTTTTTTCTTCTTTATCAATAATAAAATCTTTCTTTTTCCAGATTTAATTAAAATAAAGTTTTTCGTAATCTCAATAAATACTCAATTCTGGAAATTTAATGATAAACAATAAACATTTTTGAAAGGTAATAATGTCATAACATTCCCAAAAGTCAATATCAGAGTGCGGAATAAATAGTGCAACAATTGTTTTTCAAAATAAAAACAAAATACATTTTCAGCTCAAATCCTAATACATCAAGTCTAACTGATCATGCGCTAAAGCTACAGTAGCACGGGTTTCCCCGGCATCCCAAGCAAGTCCTCTCCGAATCTGCCGCTCGCCTCGACGTGACCTCATCCTCCTCCTCATCATACAGAGAGGGGTCGGCCTCCTCAGAAGTCAGATCAATAACAAGTCTCGGTCGCTTCGGCGGCGCCGGAATCTCATAACAATCATCGGAGATCCTGGACGGACCCGGAATCTCAGCTGCTACTGGCCTCGGCTCATTATTCTTCCCTTCTGCCTCGGACTCATGCATAACTCCTCCAACCACCGGGTTGAGAGTCACCACACCTACGGTGGCCTCCGTCTCAACCTCTCTAGCGGACTCCTCAGCATCGTCGAAAATTCCGTGCGCCTCCAATACTAGACGGGAAGGCACGGGAAAATCTATACTCGCATGTGTGCGCTCTACGAAATCCTCCACGCCGTGAGTCCTGCTCGTCCGCTCCAACCACCCCGTGTAACTCGCTCTGCTTGAGATGGGGTCGAATTCCCAAGCAGTGCGCGAATAGCGATCAAGGAAGTTCAACGACGTTTCCGTCGTTCGGGTACCCACGGGTGGCATGGGTTTGGGGGGCATATGAGGGCAAAGCCCAAAGTCCACAATATAATAGCAAGTGTCACCGACCGAAATTAACAAATAATCACATAGCATATATTGCACAACAACAATTATATCCATGGTATAACATATGATGGTGAGGAAATAATAATGCTCATTTGAAATTTAATGACGTATATGCCTTTTCAAAAACAGCAGCCAATTATTATGAAATATGTGTTAAGTACAAACAACACTCAGCAAATCACAATCATTTAATCAGAAATTTAGATTTTGAACAGTACTCACACACATTCGATTTCCACTCATTCATCATATAATCAAATATAACCCATTGGTCAAACCCTCAATGCAATATGTATATGCTCATGTATACAATTTTCTTGGAAAACCAAGGTGCAGTCGCTCAACAGACCAACACTTATATGTTTGACATTAACGGCCCTCAAGACCAGGGTGCAATCGCTCAACATATCAGCACTAGTGCAGACACTCAACAGTCCAACACTCGTATACCAAGGTACAATCGCTCAACAGATCAGTACCTAGTGCAGACGCTCAACAGTCCAGCACTCGTGCAATCGCTCAACAGATCAGCACGTGGTTGCGCATTTCAGGGTACAGACGCTCAACAGTCTAGCACTCGTGCAGTCGCTCAACAGACCAGCACGTTTGACATATACCAAGGTACAATCGCTCAACAGATCAGTACCTAGTGCAGACGCTCAACAGTCCAGCACTCGTGCAATCGCTCAACAGATCAGCAGGTGGTTGCGCATTTCAGGGTACAGATGCTCAACAGTCCAGTACCAGTGCAGTCGCTCAACAGACCAGCACTTATATACCAAGGTATAATCGCTCAACATATCAGTACCTAGTGCAGACGCTCAACAGTCCAGCACTCGTGCAATCGCTCAACAGATCAGCACGTGGTTGCGCATTTCAGGGTACAGACGCTCAACAGTCCAGTACCAGTGCAGTCGCTCAACAGACCCGTACTTATATACCAAGGTACAATCGCTCAACAGATCAGTACCTAGTGTAGACGCTCAACAGTCCAGCACTCGTGCAATCGCTCAACAGATCATTACCTAGTGTAGACGCTCAACAGTCCAGCACTCGTGCAATCGCTCAACAGATCAGCACGTGGTTGCGCATTACTATGTGGCCCATCGCGGGTACCACTTGACTATGCAATGCATGAATATGCAGTGTTTCACTTATCTAGAAACAGGATGCAAAATCAGAAAATTCATGCTTTTCATCATGTTTAAAATATTTCAGCACAATCAGAATTATCATCATCACAATCATGGTTAAAGAGTCAAATAATCATTAACACTTTGAAATGTTTTCCCAAACCCTTAAAATTCAAACACAGTGTTTAAAATTGGGATTTCTGGAATTTTACGAATATGTATTCGAATACAGCTTCTCTGTATTCGAATACAGAGGCCAAAAACAGTGCAAAATTACACTATGTATTCGAATACAGCCCTCTGGTATTTGAATACAGAGGCAGTCTCAGTGCACAAAACAACATCTTTCATTACATCAGTAAAGTCTTAAAAACTTCATCACCACAACTTCAAAATATCACCAAAAGTTCCATTTTAATTCACCACAACAATCCCAACATTCCCCAAACACTCATGGTTTACAAAATACTCTTAAAAACTTGGAATTTCTGAAAACTCGAATCTGTATTCGAATACAGACCCCTTGCATTCGAATACAGAAGTCAAGAACTGCAATTTTAACATTCTGTATTCGAATACAGCATGCCTGTAGTCGAATACAGAAGACAAAACCTTGAAAAATTCAACATTTTCTCCCAGATCATTAAAGGTTTTTAATACTCCATCCTCTCCTCTTCAAAATATTTCAAGAACTCCATTTAAAATCACTTTAACCCTTCTCAAAGTTTCTCAATACTTTAAAATGCATATCACAATGTTTAAAACTTAATTTTCTGGAAAAACACGAATCTGTATTCGAATACAGCTTCCTTGTATTCGAATACAGAAGTTAAAAACAATGCTTCTGGAAAAACACGAATCTGTATTCGAATACAGACCCATTGTATTCGAATACAGAAGCTGAAACTAGTGAAAATCTGTATTCTGTATTCGAATACAGCATGCCTGTAGTCGAATACAGATGCGAATACAGTGTTAAAATCCCACTTATGTATTCGAATACGACATGGTCGTAGTCGAATACAAATGCTAAGTCAGAAGCAGAAATCCTTCCTCTATATTCGAATACAGGGGCTCGTATTCGAATACAAGTTTGAAAACTTAAGTAAAACAGAAACTTGACAGGTTGTAGTCGAATACACACATGTTGTATTCGAATACACCTTCAAAAACCAGTGAAATTTTCCTAAGATTTCCACCCTTTTCAAACTGTTTTCTTTTAAAAACAACAACCAACACCAAAACAGATTCAGCACTTTTCCAGACAATACTTTCCCCATTAAAAATCCCTTTTCCTTTTAAAACATCAACATCACCAGAATCATTTACAATAGAAACAGAATCAAAATCATTAACACCAAATCATCTAGAAACAGAAACAGAATGATCAATCATCAGAAACATCCAGATTTTCAAACCATCATAACAACACATAGCATTTCAGCTTTCTCAATATCACAGAATAACATGCAAGCATTTCAGCTTTCACAACACATCAGAATAACATGCAAGCATTTCAGCTTTCACACACATCAGAATAACATGCAGCATCACAGAGCAACAAAACACAACAGAATGCATTTTTGCATTTCAAAACCATTTTCAAAACAGTTTTATGAAAATGCACTTTTCAATCATGTTTGAAATAACATTCAAGACATTTTCCATTTTCCCACATAAACAACACAACTTTAGTGCATTCAGCCCTAACAGAAATCATCACAGACCTTTTAAAACATCAAAAATGCATTTTCCATTTCTTTCAAGCATCAGGCAAACCAGTTTCAAAACAGTAATGAAAACACTAGTAAAGCCATGAAAATCATGCACTTACAGCCCTAATGCATCTAGAAAGTGGAAGGTGCCCTTACCCTGGTAGCGTGTTCTACTTCTGCCAAAGTGTACGCGTCAAAAACGGCGAAAACTCCCGCCTGCGTGTGCTGCTACAAAACTGAGTTCTCTAGCTCCGTAATTGTATGGGGATTAACTTTTGTACTGGGGTTTTGGTGTTTCAGTGCTTGGATTTTCAAGTAATGGTGTTTTTGAGAAACTCCCTCTTTTTTTGAAATCGTGACTGGAAATGGGGAAGGCAGAAAACAGAGACAGAATGGGAGGGAAAAATGGGGTACTGTTACATGCAGTATGGGCAGTGAGGAAGGAGGGATGGTGTTCTGATTTCACCATCATGCTCACTCCTATTTATATGCTTTTGTGGTGCCACCTCACCCAAAAATAATATTAAAATAATGTTGGCTCCTTCAGCACTTAATTGCATGTATTTAGCCCTTAATCCTCAATTAACTGCCCAATTAATTTAATTACTCGTAATTAAATTAATTTAATCTTCATCCAATAATTTTTATTTCATCCTCCAAAATAAATATTTATATATATATATATATATTCACTCAAACATACATATATTAAATATTTTACAAATTTCCCCAAAATACAATTAAAGTTAATTCCATAATTTTAATTAAAAATTAAGGGTCTTACACACTATTTCAGCTTCTGTATTCGAATACAGAGTGTTGATTTTGCACTATTTTCACTTGTGTATTCGAATACAAGGGAGCTGTATTCGAATACAGACTATTCTTTTTTCAGAAATCTCAGTTTTAAACATGTGTTTATGAACTTTAAAAGTTGGGGAATATTGGGAAGACTTGTGATGAATTAAAATGGAGTTTTTGAGATAGTGTGAAGTGGTAATTATGAGGTGCTTGAATGTTTTTGTTGATGTGATGATAATGAAATTGTTTGGGTTGAAATGGTTTTGGGGAAATGATGGAAAGGCTGAATTTTCTGATGTTTGCATACTGTTTTCAGTGAAGAGAAAACATTGCATGTCCATGCATTCCATAGTCAGGTGGTAACCGCGATGGGCCATAGAGTAATGCGTAAAACGTGCTGATCTGTGAGCGTCTGCACGAGTGCTGGTCTATGAGCGACTGAATTGGTACTGGTTTGTAAGCGACTGTACCTTGATATGCGCAAAACATGTTGGTCTGTGAGCAACTGCACGAGTGCTGGTCTGAGAGCGACTGCACTGGTACTGGTCTGTGAGCGACTATACCTTGGTATACGTGAAACGTGCTGGTCTGTTGAGCAACTGCACAAGTGCTGGTCTGTGAGAGACTGCACTGGTGCTGATCTGTGAGAGATTGCACCATGGTCATGTTGGCCATTAAATTCTAACTTATATAAATCGTGCTGGTCCGTGAGAGACTGCACGTGTGCTGGTCTGTGAGCGACTGCACCTTGGTAATTCCAAGAAGTTGAGTGCATGAGCATACACATATTGCATCGGGGTGGTTGACTGGTGAATTATGATTGGATATGATGTTGACGGGTAAAAATCGATGTGTGTAAGTACCTTATGAAATTTTGAATTTCTGATGAATTGGCGTGATTGCTGAATTGATATTTGTACTTACAACTTGATTTTTATATTAAAATGGTTGCTGTTTGAAAAGGTATAAATGTCATATAATTTCAAAATGAGCATCCTTATTTATCATCATTGTTATATAACATGACATGAATATGTGTTATTATTGACATAAATGGTATGTGGTATTTGTTAATTTCGGTCGGTGACCCTTTACTATTATTGTGGAAAATTGGGCTTTGCCCTCAGATGATACCCAACCCCTTCCCACCGACGGTTACACTAACGACGGAGACATCGTTAGTTTCCCCTGAACTTCACGTACGGAGTATTCGTGGACAACTAGAGGGACGGACAACTAGGGTGAAGACGAGATTTGTGGAGGAGGCGGTGGAAATCACTTGCTATTGTAGCTTAGGGCCTAGTGTTAAGGGCTGCATTTACTTATTTTGGGATTATTGTATATTTTCTTTCCGCAACTCTGATAATATTTTGGTTTGAGATAATTGTATATTTTCCGCACTCTGATAAATATTTTGGTGGGTCTAGGATACAGCTTTTGGATGTATTTTATTTTGGTATATTTTGAAGATTAAATTCCCAAAAATATCTTACTTGATTTCAATCACGGTGTAATTAATTAAATAATTTTGTCGTTTTGGATCACAACAAATTATTTTAAGAAATGACTTAATTTTATTTTAATTCTCTTGAATTAATTCGAAAATTATTTTATTTAATTACTCGGTTAAAAAAAATACTCTCGCACTGTGTTTTTACCTTGGGGTGTTACACGCAAGGTTCTTCATCTCAATATAAAGTTCTTGTCACTAAAAATATGGGATAAGTCATAAAAAAGAACTGAAGAGTGGTAGAGAAAATAGCAGAAGCAAGTCCAAGTATAGATACAAAAATATGGAGTGTCATTATTGTAATAGAACAGGGCACATACAGAAGAATTGTTTTCTGTGGAAAAAGGAGAATAAAGGCAAGAAGGGTTAATTAATCTTGTATCTGATGAGAGCATGTGGATAATTGATAGTGGTATTACACTACATGTTACACCGAGGAAGGAGGTCTTCACATCATATACTTTATGTGACTTTGGAGTTTTGAAGATTAGTAATGATGGTGTATCTAAGGTAATTGGTGTTGGGGATGTATGCTTGCAGATGTTCGTTTCAATTTGATCTTTGTGCATATGCTTGGTGAAAGTGGTTTTGATAATCATTTTACTTCTGGAAAGTAGAAACTCGGTAAAGGTAACTTGGTTGTGGCTATAGGGAAGAAAATTTGTAAATTGTATTGGACAAAAGCTTTGGTTGCTAAAGACAGTGTAAATGCCATGGATATGGAAGCATCTTTATGGCACCGAAGGCTTACTCGTATCAGTGAAAAAGGGTTAAATTGTTTAGCCATAAAGGATGTGCTTCTAGAATTGAGGAATGTATTTGGAGAAATTTTCTCACTACATGGTTGGTAAACAAAATAGAGTATCCTTCAAAAGGTATCCTCCTTATAAAAAATCAGAGTTGCTTTAGTTAGCATTTTCTGACGTTTGTGGCCCTTTAAAGGTAAAAGTATTTTGTGGTGCACTTTATTTTGTTACTTTTATTGACGAGTGTTCCAGGAAACTATGGGTTTATGCTTTGAAGAAAAAAGACCAAGTGTTGGAGAAGTTCAAACAATTTCATGCTTTGTTGAGATCTCAACCAGACAAGAAGCTGAAACGTGTTTGTACTGACAACGGTGGTGAGTACTGGATCCTTTGATGTCTATTGCAAACAGCAGGGTATACCCCATGAAAAGACTCCTCCTAAAACTCCTCAGTTGAATGGTTTAGCAGAGAGGATGAATCGAACACTTGTTGATAGAGTGAGGTGTATGCTCTCTGAAGCTAAGTTGCCTTAACATTATTAGGGTGAGGCACTGTACATGGCGGTGCATGTTATTAATATCACTTCTACTGTCGTTTTGAATATTGAGGTACCAAACAAGGTATGGTTTGGCAAGAATGTCAAGTATGATCATTTGAGAGTTTTTGGTTGCAAGGTTTTTGTGCATGTTCTGAAGGATGAAAGATCCAAGTTGGATGCAAAGTCAAAGTAGTCTATCTTCATTGTTTATGGTGAGTATGAATTTGGCTACAAGTGGTATGATCCTATAGACAAAAAAGGTTATCAGAAGTCGGGATGCAGTGTTCATGGAAGACCAAACTATTGAAGACATTGATAAGGTGGAAAAGACTACACTGAAGGTGCAAACACGAGAAGGGGGGTTGAATTGTGTTTGACTTAACTTGAATACTTTTCTTGTTTTTACACTTTTAAAACAAAACTTGATGTATGATTAAAAACAGAGTTAGCAGCGGATATAAAGTAAAAATAAAACTCAGAATTTTTATACTGGTTCACCGTTAACGAGGCTACGTCTAGTCCCTTCACCTTGAAGGATTTCACTAATTCAAACCTTGAATTACAACTATTCTACTCACCCTCCAAGTCAGTCTTCTCAAACAGTCTAACAATCCTAGACTCTTGAGGAATACAACACCTGTCTTCTCCGGCTAATCTGACAATCCCAGATTGTAGAAGGAATTACAACACCTTGAATCTAATTGCTAACTAATCTGCTACCCCTTCTGACTCCCTCAGATTGTAGACTCTACTTCAACAACTTAGATCTAACACAAGGGAAAGAAAATAACACGAGTGCTTGCTTCTTGAAAGCTGAAACTCACAATTGACCTCACTGAAAACTTGAGTGTTTGCTTTGGAAGTGTATGACTCTTTTGTGATTTTCGATGATGAGTATTATGCCTTGAGCCTCCTTTTATAGATGCAGATTAGGGCCTCTTCCAATGCTTAATTTCGAGCTAAATCTTGCTGGATTCTCTTGCAAAAATAACTTGACCAATTGGGCTTCATTTAAATAAAAAACATATCTCTTTTAAGCTTCAAATTTCTTTCAAAATTAACTGGCCAATCAAATCCTTAGTTGCTTCCCGCCACAGCTCCTGAATTCCACAATACTTCACTTTTATTTTTGTAACAAATCTTTTTAATACTTTGATCAAAATAAATTAAAATCTCCACTGTTAATCCTCATGATTAAATCTGGACCATTAGATTCTTTTGCGCTAGTCCACATCTGGACCAAACTAATTGATATGCTGTGATCCTCTTATTTCGGCCATCCCTGGACCACACATCCTAACCTTCTGATCTTCTGATCTCGGCCATCCTGGACTTGCAAACTGATATGCTATGATCCTCTGATCTCGGCCATTGCTGGACCACACATCCTGATCCTCTGATTTCGACCAACACTGGGCCATGGTCTTATCTTCTGATCTGGGCCAAATAATTAAAACTGAACAATTGATATGGAAATCTTCCCTCTGATCTGGACATATTCTGGACTTGGTCTGGATTAAATTGAAATTAAATTTGGACAAGTAATATTTCAGTCTGGACATTTTACCTTTGATTTTGGATCAGGTCTGGATCAATTATGGAAATCATTTCTTCTGGTCTGGGCTTAGTTTCATTCCCTGAATCATGCTATCTTATGGTCTGGGTCAAATCTGGATTGATTCTCTTGTTCTGAACTCATTAACTTATCCTCTGGTTGAGTCTGGATCAAGTCTGAGCTGTTTAATTTTTTACTACCAGGCCATCTTCTGGTCAGAATAATTTCTGGAATAAATATGATATTTGATTCCTTTTGGTCTGGAACAACTCTCCCTCTGGCAGGCTTTCCTCTGGTATGGTCCAGGTCTTCTTCTGACATTGTTTCCTTCTGATCTGGGCCAGCAAAGATATCTTCTGGTGATGTTTTGACATCCTGGAGTATCTTCTGGTAATTCCATGAATATATCCTCTGGACCTTCTGGATGTATTTTCTGGAGCATTCTGGAGTTGTATCCTCTGGTCTGTTTTTATTCTCTGGTAGCTCATCTTTTGGTGGCATTTAATGTAATAATTCAGGTTCAAAATAAGATTACATAAAGTGCTTTTGTAAACATCAAAATCCTAAGTATTTAGAACCAACTTGGTTCCAACAATCTCCCCTTTTTTGATGATGACAAAACCTTAACTTATTTTGCTAGCTAGTAACTCGAAGACTGAATTACTGCCCCTCAGACCAATCTCTCCCCCTAAGTCTGATACTCTCCTTTTCAACTCCTTCTTTGTTCTCTCTTTCTTTTCTCCCTTCACATTGCCTCTCCTTTTTAACTCTTTCTTTTCTCACTCTTTCTTTTTCTCTCTTCACATTGCCTCTCCTTTCCAACTCCTTCTCTTTTTCACTCTTTCTTTTTCTCTCTCCCTGATTCCTCTCCTTTTCTACTTATTTCTCCTTTCTCTCTCTCCCCCTTTTTGTCATCAGCCAAAAAGTGGTCCTACTATTTTTTGTTTTTCTCTTTACAAATTACAGAAAATAAAAGACAGAAAATAAAATTACAAGAAATTTAAAAACTCCTAACATGACTACTTGAGCTAGTCAGATATGGAGGTAATGCTGAGATGCTTCTTGACGAACTCGAACCTATCTTCTGGTAATGCTTTGGTGAAGATATCAGCCCATTGATGATCAGTGTCCACAAATTGAATGCTTAAAGTTCCTTTTTGAACATGGTCCCTAATGAAATGGTGTTTTATTTCAATGTGTTTGGCTCTAGAGTGTAAGATAGGGTTCTTGGTTAGGTTTATGGCTGAAGTGTTATCACAGAACAAATGGATATTGGTTTCAAAGATGTTGTAATCTTCAAGTTGATGTTTCATCTAGAGTAACTGTGAACTGCATCCTGCTGCTGATATATACTCAGCTTCAGTTGTTGACATGGCAATTGTGCTTTGTCTTTTGCTTGACCAAGAGATCAAATTATCACCTAAGAAGGTGCATTTGCCACTTGTACTTTTCCTTTCCAGCTTGTCTCCATCATAGTCGGAATCACAAAAACCTATGAGTTTGTAGGTGGGGGTTTTCTTGTATAACTAGGTAAGGTTGGTGGTTCCTTTAAGGTATCTCTGTATGTTTTCTGGTCTACCTTTTGGCTGGTTTCATCTTTCTCAAGTGTGCACGTTGGGTGCATGGGGGTGGCCATAGGCTTGCATTCACTTATTTTGAACTTTTTAAGAAGTTCTTTAGCGTATTTAGATTGGTGAATGAGTATACCTGATTTACCTTGATGAATCTGAATTCCCAGGAAGAACTTAAGTTCTCGCATCATGCTCATTTGGAATTCTTTCTGCATTAGGTCAGAAAACTCTTTGCACAAAGTGCCATTAGTTGATCCAAATATGATATCATCAACATAAACTTGGATAATCAGAATATCATTTTTAATGGATTTCCTAAATAGTGTATTATCGATCTGGCCTCAATTAAATTCATTCTTAAGAAGAAAGTTACTAAGTCTGTCATACCATGCCCTTGGTGCTTGTTTTAAACCATATAAACATTTCTTAAGTTTAAAAACATGGTCTGGAAAATCAGAATTTTCAAATCCAGGGGGCTGTTTGACATAGACTTCCTCACTTATGTAGCCATTTAAGAATGCACTTTTAACATCAATTTGATACAACATTATATCATGATTAGCAGCAAATGATAAGAGAATTCTAATTGCTTCTAACATGGCCACTGGAATAAAAGTCTCAGTGTAATCTATATCTTTCTGTTGACTGTATCCTTGAGCTACAACTTCACCCTTTTCATTGAATTTGTTTCTGAACACCTACTTGGTTCCAATAATGTTTTTGTTTGGTCTGGATACCAAATCCCAAACATCATTCCTTTGGAATTCATTCAGCTCTTCTTGTATTGCAAGTATCCAAACTTCCTCTGCCAAAGCTTCATCAACATTGCTTGGTTCGCATCAACTTCTGGTTCTGGAAGATCTTTAACAACTTTTGATTCTGATAAATCAGCCTCTGGTTTTGGTGAATCTGTAACAGCTTCAGATTCTGGTAAATATCCAGATTTCTTTTCTGACTTATCTTGGTTGTTTCTGACTTGATCAGATTTATCTTTTGAAGATTTGTCATGTGTTGCTGACTTGCTTGTATCCTCTACCTTTCCAAGTACTTCTGTTTCTTCTGCTTCTGCTTCGTTTGGTTCTAGTGAACCTGCACTATCTTTATCTTGCTTTGATTTTTCAAGATCAAGCAGTTTGTCATATAACATAATATAAATCAAATAATGTAAAAATGAACTCAGTACAGCCAAACCATTAATTCTACTTCTGGTGGTTTCTGATTGTTTTTGAAACCACTGGAATGCTGTTTCTGCTGAGGTGTTCAATTCGTGTGAATCACCTGATTCCTCTGACAGTTTGAAAACCTGCAGAATACTTATCTAGCTTTGATTTGTTAAGATCAAGCTTCTTGTTATCACAGTAAACATAAATATCAAATAATAATAGTATTTACAGCAAGATGTAACCTCTATGCCAACAGTTTCAGTTTTACTCTGAAAATCCTCTTGCTTCTGATTTTCAGATTCCTAATTTGTATGTTCTGTAATTACATGGTTTGGATGAGGGGATTTGAATTCCCTTCCAGGTTTGTAGTCTTGATGAATCTCACTGGAGTGTTTGAAGAACTCTCCTAATTCTGATTCCTCTCTTTCTGCTTTGGCTGATACACCATGTTCCTCTGGTGATTCTGGAACTTATGGTGATTCAGGTGATTATACTGATTCTGGTAATTATGCTGGTTCTGGTTCGGGTTCTGGTACTGATTCAGATTCTGGTTCTAGTGTTGGTTCTGGTTCCAGTTCTTGTGCCTTTGATACTGGTTCCAGTTATGGTTCTTGTTCCAGTTCCTATACCTCTGATACTGGTTCCAGTTTTTGTTCCTCTAATACTGGTTCCAGTTTCTGTTCTGATTCGTGTGATATGTGTGATATCTTTGATGTTTCCTGTTCCTCCTACGATTCTGGTTCTGGTTCTGATAGGTATTGTGTTGATCAGTTCTTCTTCTACCAGAGTCACTTGGCTTATGTTTGGTAGATGTTGGAACATAAACCTTCTTCTGCTTGTGCATTGCCAACATCCATTGTCCAGGCACCATTGTTGGTGTCTCCTTTTGGTTGCTCAGAACATTTGCAACATAGACAATTTGATCTTTTGGTACCCATAACTGATTGGGTCCAGGTTTGTTAGTTTTAACAACTCTCTGATCTTGTTCAGATATTACCATTGGACAAGATAATTCAGAGTGACCTTTCTTAGCACAAACAATACATAAAACATCAGAATGAACGGCTTTACTTTCAGTAATCATTTCTGTAAAACCAAGACCTCTCTTTCCAGTGTTACTGTTTCCATAAATCATAGATGCATATTTACTTCTTTCCATTCCATTAGAAATAAAGTTTTGAAAAAATTGTTCATGCATATCAGATTCACAAACAGTTTTGGAAGTGGAACAAACATTGCTTTTAAGAGTTTGGTTTTCAGATATGCAACTGAAAACAAGGATTTTAAAACTGAAGTTGCAAGACTCAAATTTGGAATTCTTTGGTCAGATTTTTCTAAGTATTTAGAACCAACTTGGTTCCAACATACACTTGAGAGAGATAAAATCTTGGCTGATGGTGATCCAATTCGGTCACCTATTCCTGATTTGGATACTACCGATGATAATGTTCAGAATGATGAGCCACATGATTGTGTTGATGATCAACAACTTAGAGATGGGGAATATTCCAACAAGTGAAGATCATGAGTTGTCACACGATGATAATCTTAGTGATGCTTCTGAATCATATCAAACCCAACTCAGGAGGTTTAAGAGGCAGAGACAACCATCTACAAGGTACACTTCTGATGAGTATGTGAATTTGACTGATGAATGGGAACTTGAGTGTTTTCGAGAGGCCATGGAGAGCGAACAAAGTCAAAAGTGGTTAGAGGCAATGCATGATGAGTTGAAATCCTTGCATGATAATCACACTTATGATTTGGTGAAGTTGCCAAAAGGCAAAAGGGCTTTGGAAAACAAGTGGATCTATAAAGTGAAGCTTGAGAGTAACTCAAAGGTTTTCGACAAAGATAGGGTGTTGATTTAATGAGATTTTCTCACCTGCGGTAAAAATGTCATCGATTAAAACCGTGATGAGTTTAGAGCTACTCTTGACTTAGAGGTAGAGCAAATGGATGTAAAAACGGATTTCCTTCATGGTAATTTGGAGGAAAAGATTTACATGAAGCAACGTGATGGTTTTCTTGTTGAAGGAAAGGAAGGCTATGTGTGTAGACTGAGAAACAATCTATATGGTTTGAAGTAAGCTCTAAGACAGTGGTAAAAAAATTTTGAGTCTGTTATGTGTGATCAAGGATACATGAAGACTACTTCTGACCACTGTGTATTTGTTAGAAAATTTCCTATTATTATATGTTGATGACATACTTATTGTTGGGAAAAATATTTCAAAGATTGACAGGTTAAAGAAGCCGTTGGACGATTCCTTTTCCATGGAAGACATGAGAGTAGCTAAACAGATTCTTGGCATAAGAATCATGTGTGACATAAAGAAGAAGAAACTTTGGATGTCACAAGAACACTATATTGAGAGAGTGTTGCAAAGGTTTCAGATTGAAAACTCTAAGGCTGTAAGTACTCCTCTTTCTACTCACTTTAAGTTGAGTTCTAAACAAAGTCCTTCTAGTGAAGATGAGAAAAGAGACATGGAACGAGTTCCTTACGCTTTTGTTGTGGGTACTTTGATGTATACAATGGTGTGTACAAAACTAGATATTGCGCATGTTGTTGGTATAGTCAATAGATTTTTGTAAATCCAGGTAGAGAGCATTCAAATGCTGTAAAATGGATTTTGAACTATCTTCGTGGTACTACATGTATGAGGCTTTGTTTTGGAGGTGACAAACCTATTTTGGTGGGGTACTCCAACTCAGATATGGCTGGAGATATTGACTCTAGGAAGTCCATCTCAGGCTATATGACTAAATATACAGAGGGAGTTGTAGCTTGGCAGTCCAGAAATGTGTAGCATAGTCTACAATTGAGGAAGAGTTCATTATCATTACCGAAGCATGCAAAGAGTTGATTTGGTTGAAGAAATTCTTGCAAGATCTGGAGTTCACTCAGGAAAAATATGTATTATTTGTCGATAGTCAAAGTGCTATTCATCTTGGTAAGAATTTGACATTTCATAGGAGGTCCAAACACATTGATGTGAGGTATAATTGGATACGTGATTTTTTTGAAGCTAAGTTGTTGGAGTTGGCTAAAGTTCATACTGATTATAATGGTTTTGATATGATGACTAAAGCATTATCAAGAGGGAAGTTTAAAACTAATTGTGATATCGCCGGTTTGGCGATTATCTCCACATAGTTGTGAAAAGGGAAATATGTTGGGTATTGGGCTCCCTTCCTATTTGGAGAAAGACCCAAATATTGTAACTCATGTGTTTCACTTTATTTAAGTGGAGAGGGTTTTGATTAGGGTTGTAAGAGAGAGATTGTTTTGAAAAAAAAAGTCAGCCACCATAAGAGAAAAGAGAAGAGTAAACCATATTCTCGATTTTGTCAAATCAGTCTCCGAAAAACATCAATTGCACATTTGTTAACCGTTGGATCGGGCTTCTTTTTTGGCAGCAGGTTCGCAACATTCAAGTCTTCGTTTTCAACGGTCGGATCGGCGAAAGTTTGTCTGGAGAAGGAGGAATAATGCTCTCACAGCAGCAAGTTTTTTGAGTGTTTTTCTTCTTTTTGTTTTTCATTTGTAAGCATTAGTTTTCTGTTATTTGGGCTGGTTGTAGGCACAATTTGTGCATCATTTTAGGACTCTCTTACACCCTTATTTGATTATAGTTGAGCTATTTCTTTGGTCTGGACGACCCGTTGCTTTTACCCTTGCATTGAGGGGTTTTCCACAATAAAATATCAATGTTCTTTACGCTATTTTATTTTGAACAATCTGCTGCCATATATATTTGGTGTGGGGAATTTTATATCCGTAATGTATTACTTGCTATCTTATTTATGTATTTACTCCCATCAAACACATGTAGGTCCAATTCAATTTCCAAATGAACATATGTCTGTTTTATATCCCGCGGTTCTCAAAACACTCACCATGATTTTGTTACTACCTTTCGACCGATGAGTAAATGTAAATCTACTATCTTCAAATGCTCAAACTATAGCGCTCGATCTATTTGTTGATTTTGGAAATATGAATTTGAAGCCAACATGTCGTATGATTTAAAGGTATACACTATCACTGTAGTGAATATTTTTGGGATTGAGAGGAAAGACTTACGAGAGCGATAAGATGAGCGACAAATAAGATAATTTGAATTAGAAAATTAATTTTCATCTACATGAATTCGAGTTTAGATCAAAAACTGAAAAAATAGAAAGCAAAACAGAAACTTGAAATGCCGTTTTTTTTGTTTGACGAAATCCTAAAACACAAATGAACTTTGATATTTATAAACCAAACCCAATAAATGAAAACTTAAAACACAATGACCGGCGATATTAGGGTCCACCAATGGTCTGAGGACCATATTAAGCACTCCCAAAAATATAACTACCATAGTAAAAAAAAAGTAACTATTTTATAAAAAAATAACTATCAAAATAATCATCTCTTCATTTTTAACCATTGTCATATTTTAGGGAATAAAAATATCAATTTGTTTCATTTAAAATTTCCGTACAACTCTTTATACTACTTTCTAATCATTATTATATATGCAAATCAAAACCACTCTATATATTTTTTTCAACTACATATTTTCTTTGATCTTCCAACTATCAAATATAAGAAATAAGAACACTAGCAAAAAACCAATATTAAAAATATCAAAACTATCCTCTACAAATTTATTTTTTAACAAAACTTAGAGTGCAAATACATCACATATCAATAATGGCATATCAACTTGGTTGGCCTCTTCCATTTCAACCATTGAAAAAAACACAAACAAAATATATGGAATAATATTTTTCAATGACAAACATTAAAAATGCACCAGATAAATATTTATAACTGATGCATAAAAAAAATGAGACAAATATTTTCTATGAGAAATACAAAAAAAAAAACACAAGACAAATATTTGACAGTAATACATAAAACAACACTGAACAAATATTTGTTTTTAATAAATATTGAAAAAACATTGTGCAAATCTTTGTCATTGATAAATATTAAAAAAAACCATGCGAAAAATATTTGAGTGATAAATATAAAAAATCTTGAGATAAATATTTATCATTGATACATAAAAATAATAAGACAAATATTTTTCATTGATGAATATTAAAAAATACAAGACATTATTTATCATTGATAAATATAAAAAAAAAATAAGCAACAAATATTTGACACGATAAATAAAATGAAATTTTTTATTTGATCTAAATAATGCACATATAAAGTGCCGATGTGCCACATGTGCATTAGCTTGAGTTTCTTGCTAGTTTTTAAAATAAAAACATTATAAAGCAGTGCGTACGTGAACACAAAAATATTTTAAAAAATTAAACTCTCAATTTTTTAAAAAAATATTAATCTTTCAAAAAATTTAAATGAAATTTTTAAGTACATATTTATGTTTCGAAAAACTCAAAACTTAAATATTTTAAAACACAATTAAAGATGGTTGGGGTGAGACTTATTTTTTATTTTTTTACTAAAGAGAATAAAATAAATAATTTATATAAAATGTGGAGTAGAATTATAATTTTGGGAGCATAGGATAAAATTTTCATAGAAAATTGTGACAAATATCCAATCTATATAAATTTTTTTAATTATGTGGATTTTTATATTTCAAGCCACTTGTTAGGGCACCAATGACCTGTTAGCATTAGCAAAGCATCAAGCCTTTTATTCAATAAATTAAAAATTAACATATTTTGATATATCAAATTAGATCACCAATAGCTTAATGACATGTTATCTATGAGTAAATTTGTTTATAAGTTAAATTTAAAACCACCAAATTTGATAGTTTTACATTTTTGTTCTATTTTAAAATAATTAATATTTATTTATTAAACTATATACAAAATATAACTAAATTTCTTCTCCCTTCGCGTTATCTCTCTGTCTCTCTGTCATTGTTCACTTACTCCGCCGTTCTTCACTGTCTCTCTCCTCCGTTCTGCATCATGTATCCCCATAGTTAGTTCATTAAGAATTAAAGACAAACTTGGAAACGACGACGCGATGATGATGGTATTTGGTCAACGGCACTACGACGACATCGACGCAAACACGAGCGAATAAATTGAGAGTGAGACAGAGAAGGGATCTTCTTGCGGTGGTGGAAGAGCATTAAAGAGTTCTTCTCACGATGGGGATGAACGGGGAAAGCGATTTCCATTAGTGGTGGAGCAAATTCACGAGAGGAAAGAAAATAGTTCTCAACTTCTTGGTTGATAATTATTTTAATTTTAATTAAAATAAAAAAATTAGAAAAATAATTTATTAAATTTATGGGAATTTAACTAAAAAATAAATGTACAATTTGATCAACTTAATATATAAATGTTGATGTGGAAAAAAGTAACACATTTATTGAATAAAAAATTAAAAGTACCAGTACACTCGTGTTTTTTAAGAGTACCATAGAAATGGTACAAAAAATTAGTTCAAATTGAATGTTTTCGAAACTAAAAAGTTTTAGTTGATAGTTGTCAAGCTAATTAAAATATTTAATAAAGTTAGTGGTTTGATTAGTTTAAAATTGTAAAATAACATAAAAAAAATTATTAAATTAAAATAAATTTTATATCAATTAATACTTAAAATATTTTAAAATTAATAATTAAAAATTACTTTTTCATTAATTTAATCTAATAATTTTTTATTTATTTAGCTAGTTATTCATTTTAAATTATATTTACTTTTAAAATGTTAATAAATAAATTATAATGGTAAAAAATGATTTTAGTTACTACAATAAGGATAGAATTAGTAGAAAAAGTAATAAATTTATAAATTACATGAATTAACTTATAAAAAAATGTTATAAATTATAAATTCATAAATAAATATTATCAATACTGATAATTGTTTGAATCAATTTCTAAACCAAAACTTATTCAAGTAAAACGAGGTTAGATTAGTTTTTTTACTTAATTTCAAAATAATTTTTACCTAAAACTCAAATAAATAAATAAATATAATTCTTATTTTTGTGTTAAACTTAACATATAATCAATAGATATAATGATCACTCCAATCCACCATCACTGTATCACTATCTCTAATCACAATTATTGTTCTAACAATGATATATAGCTCCCAATCAATTAGTAGGCTTACATGGCCAACCATAGGTTATCATGTGTCAATATGTTTAACCAATTAAGCCTATGTTGCACATGTACCTTGTCGGCCAAGTTCGCTATGAACCATATCTTGATAAGGCACTCTCAAAATTTAAACTCTACACGAATCTATTTTCAGGTATTTTTGTAAGCATCGATGTGAAAAAGCATAATATATATATATATAACAAATTTTTTATAAACCACCATATTTGATATTCTCTGTTGTCATTTTCATAAAAAATATACTTTAAATGTTGATGATTATTATAAATAAAACTAATTTCGAACATTTAATGTTATTCTTTTGTTTTAAAAAAAATCATTCATTTAATTCAAAAATATTTAATATAGATAGTTGAGTATTTGACATTAAATAAGAATAACTTAATAAATTTAACTTGAATTTTGTATAAATTCTAAAAAATTAATTGTATTTATCTAAATTTTTTAATATTTATAAAATTTGTTTTTTTTTTTATATATGATAATGACAGAAGAGAATAGGTTTTTTAATTCTAGGGGAAGTTATTAAATTTGTTTGTGCTTTTTGGTTTGACTCCTAATCGTGATAAGTTTATTTAATTACTACTACTAAAACTGCACTTTCATGGGATGTGGTCAATGAATCTTGCTTTTGCGACTAATCTCTTTTCATTAATACATTTTAATCTCTTTTTATTAGAAAGATTGTGACAACGGATGATCTTTGACCACTAATTGGGTATTGTAAAAAACACGTGTCCTCTGTTTTATTAAACAATTAAAAGGTAGATCATATTGTTTCTTCAATTGTGTATATGTTTTTTATAAGCAACAATCTAAAAGTACTATTTCAGCTGAAATGCAAAAGAAACAACATATAGAAATTTTAAAAGAAACATTTTTTATTTGTAAAAAAATGAATGATAAATACGTACGTCTAGCTTTGTAGGAATGTTTTTGTATGTTTTTTGTGCTCCATTTTTACGAGTGTTTTTCTTCGTTATGTTGTGAAATTAATTTTTTCAATTTATTATATGATTATTTAAAAATTTAATTTATATACGCTATCAATTTAAATATTTTTTATATTATCAATCAATTATAATTATTAAATTATTAAAAATATTTGATAATAACTATAATTATATTTAAATCATACATACGAGTGACTGTAATTTATCGTCGGTGTATAAAAATTACTCTCATTGTTTAATGAATCCTAAAAGATGATATTCTTCATAAAGTGAATAAACAAAAACATTTGAACAAAAAGCAAGAGCAAATCCTTTGGAAAGAAAGAAATCCTTGAGTGGACTAAATTAATATTTTATAGGTCATAATTCCCTTTGTGTCAAAAACATGACAAAGACCAAAGGAAGTCTAATTGATCGCCAACTTAAAAGTTTGAATAATTTCTAGTTATATAAACAATGTCTATTTGATCGTAAGAAAGGTCTACTTTTAAAATAAAATAAAGTTTTAAATCTTATGAAGAGTATGTAAAAAAATTTGAATTTATATCTCTAACTTGAATACATCATTTTTTTTATATATATTATTTTAAACTTGAAATACTCTTACGAGAAAGATTTCACAATTTAATACAAAAATTAATTTCGACTATAAATTTGAGATCATATAATTCAAATTATATATGCATTAAATTAAATTAATTTAAAACAATCTCAATTTGTTTTAATCAAAAACAATCTCAATTTTAATTAATTTAGATCAAATAGTATAGATTAGTGCCTATTTTCTACTATTTTTAGTTAATCAAAGTTTTTCTTTTATGATACCAGCCTTATTAAGGGTTACAATTACTGAGGCCGTATAGTGGGTCTCTTTAGAAGGTCTTATTTAGAAGCCCATGTTGTGGGTGTGTCACATATCTCAATTTTTTTCTCTCTCACATTGAGTTGATATAGTCTCAATTCTAAAGCTTTGTTTATTGGAGAAGTGTTTTACATAATCACATTATACTATTTCAATTTTGGTGAAAATTATGATTTAAAACTTCAAAAAAATTATAGTGTTCTAAATGATTTTGTCTAACTTACCCTAGTTCCTAACATGAACATAGATTTATACTATTTCAACAAGGGAGAGTTTGAATAGGAAGTGATGGCATAGTGCAACAAAAGCTTTTACAAATATGAATCCAGCGTAGATCTTTTAGTGATGATTTTTTATATATAAAAATTAGGATGATGGGATGGTGGTTTAGTCTAAAGTAGACAATATTTTAGAATTTATTGATCCTTTGCAAAAAGATTTATATTTATTTTCTTTCAATAATATTAAGTCCGCACGGATAAAGTGAACGGATTGCAAAGTTGATTATTGTACAAAGATGAACAATATATAGGAATATAAAAAATAAATTAAATGTGATTGATATTAATGACAATTGTAATCTTCAAAATCATCTAATTAAAGAATGAAAAAGTAATAAAAAAATACTTATTTTATCAATACAATTGTTGTGTATTAAATGTTTCAATTAATATTATTTTGTTCTTGTTCAAGTTTCAAACAATTTTTATTTTATTTTACGCATAAGTGACAAATATATTTGTATAATAAATTTTGAATAGTGTATTATAAATTTTTTTCCCAGAGATCTAAAAGAGATAATATACTAAAAGAATACGTAGAGATCTAAAAGCACGACCCCGCTCCTCTAAAAACCTACCTGCCACAATTTTTTCTCCTATCTTTCTATTTCATATTGGTCATAGAAGATGGATGATTTGAGACCATTTTTTGGTTCAAAATCACTCATCTACATCATTTTCCTGCTATCATTTTATATAAATAAATGATTTTCACACAAATGATCTATTTTTTCGTTATCTTGCCAATCAAGTGCGACATTGTTTTGTTTTTCCATCTCAGTGCGATGTGCATTTTACTCAAATTGACATATTAACGTTGATTCAGATCAAACAAATTCAATAAATGATTTATGTATGTTCAATGTTGCAAATCCAGAGGCATGAATATTTCAATCACTTTAATTTTGTCAAATTTGTAAACATTTTTCCATTTTTTTACTATTAACTTAAATGTTTTGAGTTTGTTTTCAGATTCATCATTTTCACTTTTAACGAATTTGTATTTGTGTTGTTCTCTGGAGATGTACTATTTTAATATGAATGAATGAATATCGTTTTTAAGTCCAAAAAAGAAACTTTTTTCATATTTTTGTCTATAAAACATTCAAGACACAAACTAAAAATCAAATAAACATTTAACTTTAAACTAATTGTTTTGTGAATGAAAATATTTTAACTATTTAATTAGTAACAAAAATTTGTACGTGTATATATGTTTATATAATAAATTATAATTAGTGTATCATAATATTTTAGACACTTTTTATCAATCAATGAAAACTTTGATTCTGTGTATAGTTTGTATTGTATATTATAACTAATGTATTATAATTTTCTAGTACATTTTATCTATAAGATTAGTCAAGATACACACTAATAAATAAATATATATTTCTCTTTCATTTAATTTATATGAGAAGGATCATCTTTTAATGATTAACTCATGGTATTATTTGTCTCATGTATATTTGTACAAAAAATTATAATTGATGCATAAAATTTTTCCTCAAATTTTTGTGGTATAGATAAGAGACAATAATCATCGATTACACATTTATTTTTTAACTAATTCACCTATGAAAAATATATTTTAACTAATTGATCGTGATAAACATTTATATTGTATATAATTTGTATAATAAATTATGATCAGTAAATTATAGAGATATTGAAATTGTATTTTACCATATAAAAATCTTCATCAAGTAGTACATATGTTTATAATTACTCATTTTATCAAAATTATTATTTAATTTTTAATATATAATTTATTTATTTAATGTTATTTTTCTATAAATTATTGTCAATGAAGTATTAATTTAGTGTTAGAGGCTTGACTTTCTAATTTCAAAAGATAAAGTTCAGATCACACATAAAATAACTGTAAAATGGTAATTAATATCACTATTAATAAGACCCTAGTTAAAATATGATTTGAAAATTCTGAAATCAAAATCAAACATATCAATTTACTTCGAATTGGATTCTCCAATTTTCCGGATATGTTATTTAAAAATGGGATCAGCTTTCCCTGGAATTTGGCATCTATTCACGTTTAAGGCAACTATATGTGTAGTAATTACATAGATCCCATTTATCTTACTAGGCATCATAATTATAGCTACAAAGGGCTCCAAATATGTGTTCAAATCTCTTCATTTTCTCATTTCTTAAGCCAACTCAATTTCCTTGCTTGTATCTCTCTTCACACAAATCAACCCATTGTTGGTAAACTTTTGGCAATTTTGTACAAGTTGAGTCACTCAGGCAAAACTAATTGTATCTACTTTTGGGACTCTTAAAAGGTATGTTTATGCTAATTCATTAATACATAATGCAGTCTTACGATTTTTTATTTAAATTATTGATAAAAAATAAATAAATAAATAAAAGTAAATGGAATATTATTGATAAAATGAGATAATGAATTACATCAATTACTATATAGATTTATATAGTCAATTAGATAAACAACTAATTAATGTAAAATAACTAATTAATTAGTGTAATTAACTAACCAATTTAACTGACTAACTAACTAATAAAGATATCTATCATATTAAGATATCTAACATCCTCTCTCAAGCTTGAAAGTGTTTAATATACTTCAAGCTTGAAAAACCTCAAAAATGATATGCCAGAAAATACACCAGCTAAAAAGAATTTGTAATCTTGAAAATTCATCGGCTAAAAGAATTTAAAACTTTAAAAGTTCATCAGAAAATAATGATTTTTGTGTTTGACTATCCATATAGAAGTTAATATGGATAGAATATGAAATGCCAATTAAGGCTAGAAAGAATAAAAATTATGTTTAATCCCATTTTTTTTTTTTGGATAGAAGCTTAAATGTCAATGAGACTAAAAAGAATGAATAGTACATTTCTTTACCGAGATAAGCTAGAATGTTAATTAAGGTTAAAAGGAAAGAATGAATTTTGTAGAATACCAATTAAAGCCAGAAAAAAGAATAAATTTTGTAGAATACCAATTAAAGCCAGAAAAAAGAATGAATTTTGTAAAATGTCAAATAAACTAATTATAAAGAAAGAAGAAATATATCACCAAAGTTTTATTGTTCTTGAAAAACTTTGACAAATCATGATCATAGAACCCAATCATCAATCTTGCATTGCTCAATCTCATTTCTTTAGTGTTTGTTTCTACTAGATTTTGATGTGTAAGTTGAAGATTCATTTGCCTCTTGCATATTTGAATTAGGAAGACGATGATTATATTTTCCATAGTGGCAAATTGTATCCTCTCAACCATTTTTGTAACCGTAGAATTTAGATGTATGCACTTATAATATTTTTTGGAGATTCACCACCTTTATTCAATGAATTGAAAGTCTTGATCACTTGATTTTGTCATTGTTATTTGTGTTTTGAGATAATGAATGTTGAATTGGAGATGAAGCACTAGAGTGTTGATGAAGAAAGATTATAATCCAGGAGAAAAAATGCTCGAATAAAAAAAAATTTCAAGAAAATATTGAGATGAAAATAATATAGCGGAATAATTACTATTTGATATCGTATTACAATTATTGATTTAAATCATTGATACAAGAGAAATTGATAAAGATAAATTGAATATCATTGATAAAATAAAAGAATGAATTACATCAATAATTACATAAACTTTTATAATTAATTAAATAAACAACTAATTAGTATAAAATAACCAATTAACTAGTTATAATTACTTAACCAATCTAATTAACCAACCAACAAAAATATCCAGCAAATTAATAGATCTAACCAGCAGTGTGGTGAGGTGACTAGTGAGGTTCAATTTGATACAAATTAAACTATTTTGTTTTGGTTGGGATTGTGCGAAGAATGTTTTATTTTTTATTTTTCGTTGTGCTAAGAATTCTTTAATACTACTTATATTGTGCTGAGAATGCTTTATATATTGATAAAGCAATACGTGTATACATTTTTTATTTTTAATATAGCGTATTATTTATGTGTATATGAATTTTTTTCCTCCGTTGAGCAGCCTAAACTGCAGCCAGCTACTTGTGTATACGTTCAAAATTTGAAATTTTAATTTAGAGGCTGTCTAAGATATCTAAAATTATTTATCACCTTAGAACTGTTACTACTTGTGGCGGCTTAAGTGGCGGTTACTTCCTCTAGCGGATTGTTTTATTTATTTTCCTATCTTTGTTCTCTAAAAATAATCACTTTTATATTTTATTTCTTCTGTCTAAAACTATTATTTCTTCCTTTTCTCTAAAACTTTTTTTCTATAAATATTATTTTACTAAACTCATCCATTTTGATACATCCATTTAAATAATTTAATGCATTATTTAAATGGACCAAAATATGTGAATTTTCTTCTATTACAATTCAATCCATCCATGAAAAATAAAAATCATCAAATCTATCTATTGTCATATTTTAATAGATGGATATCATCCAATTCACTTAATAATTTTTTATTTAAATTCTAATAAATTATTTATTATTTTAAAAAATAGTTTTTTTAAAAATTATATATTTTATAAAATATTAATAAAATTCTTTTTTACATTATTTTTAAAAATAATAGCTATTTATAAACCGTTTTTTGTTAGTAGTTTTATTTTTATTTTTTTAAAAAATACTGTTTTTTCATATTTTAAAAAGAGTTATTTAAAAAATGTTTTTATATTATTTTTTTAAAATATTATTATTTAAAAATAGGTAATAAATTTATTAAAAATTAAATAATAGGATTTATCCACCACCATCCTATTCAAATTAATAATTAATAAATTATATTATTGTAATTATTAATTTTTAAAATTATTAAAAAGATTATAAATTCTTTTTGTTTAATAAAATTATGTTTTATAATAAAAATAAATCATTATTTAAATTATAATTAAAATTTTGTTTTTAAATATAAGGCTTAATTGCAGTTTTAATCTCTCTATTTTTATTAACTTATGAAATTGGTCCCGCTATTTTAAAATTTGATGGTTTTGATCCCTCATATTTATTTTTTAATTAAAAAACAAAGATGTGACATGTTTTAAATAATGTGGTATATGATTTGAAGATGTAGAATTATTAACACCTATAAAATCACAATAAAAACATTTAAAAACCTAACTTTCAACTTCATAAATTTTTCATTTTTATAATTTAATTAATGACACATGAATACTTAATGCATCTAGATGATTCTATATCATTAAAACATATGTCGCATCATTTAAAATATATCAGATCGTCGTTTTTAGTTCAAAAATCTTATGGAGAGACTATTGTTCACTTTTAAAATAGAGGAACCAATTTCATGAATTGGTAAAAATTGAGGGCCAAAATTGCAACTAAGTCATATAATAAAAATATTAGTAAAAAATATAATAAAAGTAATTATTAAAATAATTGAAGATTCTGATTTTTGCTAAAAACAATTTTTAAAATAATAAATTTTAAATCAATTTTTAAAAAATAATAAAATAAAACTATTTTTAGAATTAACTAGTTTTAAAATAATTAAAAAAACTATTTTTTAAAAAAATTTAATAAAAAAATAGTTTTTATTAAAAAAAATATAATTTCTTAAAAGTATATATTTTAGAAAAATAAATATAATTCATTGAATTGTATTAAATAAAATATGTGATACATTATATTTTAAAAAAAATGTTGGAATAGATTGAATTCATCCATATTTTAAAATGGATAGATTAGATACAATCGATCTATTAACATTTTTATTAACTGGTGGATCGATTGGATAGATGATTGCTCATTAGATGCAAGTTGCTCATTAGCTCTACATTTTTATTATCTAGTATTATTTGGTGACCATTTTGTGAAGATTTTTATGTTTTTGTAAGGACTTTTGGCTGCCATTAATTCTGATTTTTCTTATAGCATGAGTGGCCAACCATACATTTGTTCTTGAGATACCTGTGCTCCTTTCCAACTCTATTTAAAATATTTGAAGGAGCGTAATAAACCAAAATTACATTGGAAAGAAATTTATGGAATACCAGTAATACATATTCAATTATAGATAGTAGTAGGAATACAAAGCAATAATTTTTTCTATCCACACCTCCTTTGTCAAAAGTAAAAACAAACTATGCAAGGGAATCGGCTTAGACATTGCACAATTTTTTTTACATGAGAAAATAAATGGATCTTATAAACTTTTATATATATATATATATAAAGATAAGTTTAAGTTTAAAATTTCAATTTGATTTATAATCAATTTTTTTAGTTTAATTATAAAATATTAAACTCTTTCTAAAGAAAAAAAAAGTTTATGCACCGATAGTATAAAGAAATTTTATATTATCAATTAATAAAAACCATTGATTTAATTATCTTATTATATAATTATAATTTTTATCCATCAATAACTATACAATTTGATTCATATTAAATGTCAATGTAAAGGTGTATGTCCATTAAACATTTTTCTAAAAGAGAAAAAGGACTATCTAAATAGCGTTTATATCTATGTATGAGAAATACTTGTATTGACACAACATTTAAACAAAAGTTTTTTGGCGCACACATATAAAATAAATTAAAAAAAATCAAATAATATGACTAAAGTGTTTGTCATTTAATTTTTATCTTTTATGTGTGTGCCTCCAAATACTTTTATTTGTAATTGTTCCCGTGTAAGACTTCCTCATCTATGTACACTATGACAAATTCTAACATGGATCGTGCACATTATGAATCAGTTTTAAAAAATGTTTAAAATTTCAATGATCATATAAGTCGTCTCTTAGACGTAGATGAAGGTGCAAACACGAGAAGGGAGTTGAATTGTGTTTGCAAAACTTGAATTCTTTTTCTGTTTTGTTGAATTGATGCAAATTATTTTATGAATAAATAATCAAATTTAGCAACGGATAATCACAACATAAGAACACAACAATTTATCTTGGTTCACCTTTAACTAGGCTACGTCCAGTCCCTTCCTTTAGAAGGCCTTTTTCACTAATTCAAACTCCTTTCAATTACAACACCACTGACCCTTCAAGCCAGTCTTCCCAAACAACCTGACAACCCCATACTTTTGAGGAACTACAACACCTTGACTATACCAGTCAAGTCTTCTCAAACAGTCTGACAATCCTAGACTTTTGAGGAACTACACAACCTTAAACCTACAAGCTAAGTCTTTTTCTAACAACCTGACAACCCCAGATTTTAGAAGAAACTTCAACACTATAGGATTTTATATAAGGGATCGAAATTAGAACTGAGTAATTACTTCTGGAAAGTTGAAACTCACAATACGCTTAAAGTGAACTAGAGTGTTTGCTTCTGAAAATTTATGATGACGATCTGCTTCACACTCTAAGAAAAGAACACTTAGAAAATATTTATCTTTTAAGCAAGTGTTTATGTCCTTTGAACTCTTCAGATAACTTAGAATTGAAGCTTGAGTTCTTCTATTTTTTGATGCTTTATTCTTCAGCATTAAGCCTCTATTTATAGTTGAAATAAGGGCTTTACTTTGATCTGATGCTTTACTTCTGGAGTGTATTTTGATTAATTCTGTTTTGAGAATATTCTGGAGTATTTTGCTCATATTATGTTTCTGGAGTCTTTTGCTCAGATTCTGTTTCTGGAGTCTTTTGCTCCGATTCTGTTTTGAGCATTTTGCTCAGATTCTATTTCGAGCATACTTTTAGCTAGATTCTGTTTCTTGAGTCTTTTACTCCAATTCTGTTTTGAGCATTTTTCTCATATTCTGTTTTGAGCATACTTTCAGCTTCTAATGATGTAGCTTCTGATTTTTGCCTCTAATGAGATCCTATGAAATTATCCTCTAACGGGATCCTCTAATTTTATCCTCTGATGATATCCTCTAGTGATATCCTCTGATGATATTCCCTGGTGATATCCTCTGATGTTTGTCTTTGATGACATCCTCTGGTATTTTCTGGTACTCTCTGGTGACATCTTCTAGTAGCCTCTGGATGTTTCCTCTGGATGCATTTTTATCTTCTGGTGACGTCATTTTCTGATGACATCTTCTGATTTGTATCTTCTGGTTATATCTTCTGCTGACGTCATCTTCTGATTTATGCTTCTGATGACATCATCTGATTTCTGCTTCTGGTGACGTCATCTTCTGTTTATGCTTCTGATGACATCCTCTGATTTCTGCTTCTGATGACGTCATCTTCTGATCTATGCTTCTGATGACATCTTCTGATTTTTCATTCTTCTTCTAAGTCAAAATACGATTTTCATAAAATACATTTGTTAACATCAAAACTTTAATTGCAAGAACCAACTTGGTTCCAACAGTAGATGCTAATGGTCGTCTTCATTTTTATGATTGAGATAGTAACTTAAATTATATTGGTTCGATAAAAATAAAGAAAAACAAATATGTATTTTGTATTGAATCAACATCAATCAAGTTACAGTCTTATTTATAAAGACAAAGAAAGTCACACGCTATTATTTCTGAAGAGTAATGTCAAACGTTGTTAATTTTTTTTAATGATTTTTAAGTACTTTTCCATAGTGGACCACTTATAAAAGTTGTCCACTAAAAAACTTACATGTAAATTATTTACATAAAGTTAATATCTATAAAACTATGTAAATAAATATCTAAATAATTAAATAGGTTAATATCTATGTAAACTGTTTACATAATATATAGAGGTAAATTTTAATATGGATCATGGTCTACCATAAACAAGTTTTAAAAAATATTTACAAATCCAATGTTCGTGTACATAATTTCATAGAAGTAAATATTAATGATCATTTTTATTTTTATGATTGAAAAAGTGACTTAAATGATACTGATTTGATTATATTAAAGAAAAATAAATATGTATTGCGTATTGAATCGACATAAATTAAGTTTTAATTTTATTCATAAAGATAAGAATAGTCACTAGCTATTACTTCTGAACAATATTGTCAATCTTAGATAGCATTTTTAATGTTTTGAAATATTGGTTTACAATAAACCATTTATAAAAATGGTGCACTTATATAAAAGAAATTAAAATTTATTATACAATATGGTTTAGATACTTTAACAAAAAATTTATTAAAAAAATTATATGCATGTAAAATATTTTGTAAAGAAAGAGACATCAGTCTTCTTTTATTAATATATAAATATAATAATAATAATAATTTTTATAATATATTTTAATTTATATGTTACAATCTCAACAAAAGAGTCATTAAAAGAATTTAAAATAAATATTGTTTTTATGCAATAGTCAACAATTCAAAATACTTTTCATTGTCTCTTTACCCAATACCATCGTCCATAAAAAAACTATGATTTTATAAGTCTGGTGGAGACATTTTTTCCAAACCAAGTATTCCAACGCCATCTTGAAGAGGTTAATGTACACCTCATCTCATGTCACAAATAACTTGTCACACCTTTTTTTTTTTAATTCTCTTTATCTCAACAGTATTAGATGAATTATTTTTTAAAAAATAAAAATAATAATTATATTTCTAAAATACATATCTGCAAATATTTGTAAAGTATCGACATCAGATACATATTTGATAAGAATATATCCCTAATTTTAGAGTATCTAATTTCATAAGAATATATGCAGCAACTAGTATCAAGCCAAACATAATTACACACAATAGACAAAACTTCACATGAGATATAGATTTCGTGACAAATTCTAGATGGTGATCCACCATAGTTTAAAAGTCATCTAAAATTATAACAAATATCGATGAATCATTTGGCATATCTAAGTTACTCTTCTCATTTTTATGACTAAAACAATTATTTGATTGATATCAGTTTGATACATTGAATTTTGAGTGACATATTCATTTTCCCTAATTTTATCAAATTGACATTGATTCAGTCATTGTTCTCAGCGATAAAGACAAGAAAAGCCACAAACAAAAATAATCAAATAATATTATCATTAGTATATCTCTCTAAAATGAAAGTGTTCATTAAACGAAGATTATCATAGCTCTCATTTTATCCTCGTCATTTGCTCTTTATTCATTCGTTTTTTTTATCATTCTCCTCCTAAAAGCTTATATAGCTTATATTAGGATGTTAAGAGGTACAAGAGCAATAGCAGACCAAATGTTTCAGGACCACAAGTGACTCTGACACCACATCTCCATCCAAAACCTTAAGACATTGGGTATATGTGTCACATCTCTTATATATCCAACGTTTAGTTCATTCAAAGTCAATGTGAGACTAACTTCACACACTTGAATCAAACAATTTTCCCTCGTGTGAGTTTCTAACATCCTATAATTGTATTGTCATTACAACCAACAAAACACGCCTCCTAATTAACTTTCAGGGAGACTTTTGATATAAGGATCCAATACACTAGAATACAGTCTTGCTCTCCCACCAATTCGAACCAAGGCTTAATACCATTTTTGGTCATGAAGGGATCTAAGAGATCATCACATTAGGCTAAGAGCAACCACATAAGTGGGTTGGATACCACATCGTCGCCAAAAATCTTAAGGCTATGGATGGAGATGTAGTGTCAAAGTCTTTTGGGACCCTAAAAACATTTGGCTTATTGTTGATTATGTATTCCTATACTCCCCCAACAAGTGGGTGGAGATGTGGTATCATTCCACTTGTGTGGTTGCTCTTGGCCCAATGTGATCCAACAGTGGTATTAAAGCCCAATAGTTTGACAAAAGATGGTTGACTCTTTGTATCAAAAGTCTTTCTTACAAAGATGGTAAGTGGTTTTTCCCGTTGATGTGGTGTCAATGGCAGTGCAAGTGTACTTAGATGAAGAAAAAAAGCTTTTATTTGAGGGGGAGCATACCCAGATAAATGGATAGAATTACACTTGTTGCGGAGATTGTTGTATATCAAGTATGAGTTTAGATAGAAAATGGGGTCTTGAGCACTATATAAGTGAGATGATCCATATACCCAATGACTTAAGGTTTCGGGTGAAGATTTTTTGGTGTCCAATTCACATGTGTGGTTACGCTTAGCTCAATGTAAGGATCCCTTCTATGATCTAACAACTTCATACCCATTTACAATTCAAGGTGAATACAGTTGCGATTGAGCATTCAAAAACAAATAGACATACCGAAAGTGGTGGTGAAAATAAAGTGGAAATGAATGCTTCTCTTTAATTTAACTTGACGAAATATCAAATAATCTCCCTTACTTTATCAAGGGGATAAATCAAGAGAGAAAAAATGTACAATAATTTTTAAATTGTAATTAGTCAATTTATAATCCCTAAGATATAATAGTGAGTTGACATATATGTGAACTAGTTACATCCGTACTTAATGCCCACATCTTATCTCCTAACATAATAACTTAAGAAAATATCTAAATTGATTGACGTCATACAATTTTACAGAACTTTTTGCTAATTTAAAAATTTTGTGGATTTAAATGACTATTCTTTACAATTTTATGGAGCAAATTTGGTTTGTGTCATCACCCACCCTCTCTTCTTATGTAACAAACAACATTACATTAAATGCTTAACATCTTAACCCTCTCGATCATTGTCATCCTTTTATATATATATATATCAAACTTATTCAAAAACGTCACTTGATACTTTAATTATGCAAATCTTCGTTGCCCCATAAAAAGAATCATGACTTTCTTAACTTAATCTTCAATAGATAAAGAGAAAAGAAATGTACTCATAATTAAGAATAAATTGCAACACATATTTAGTCCTCGTTATCTTGCATTTAATAGTGAAACGTCCACTACAATAATTGATTTTGCGCCAAATATAATCCTAACTAGTGTAATTGAGCCCGTGTCATGCACGGAGTAAAATAAAAAATAAAAAAATTATAATATAAATAATGATATATATTTTAAGATAATGATTCCTATAAAATTAGATACAATGAATTCATCTTTTCAAAATAAATAAATAAAATGTAATTTTTATTGAAGAAAAGATACAATGTAATTTTAAAAGTCTAATCAACTCTCCTTATATAACATCCATAAACAAACCATTATGCTTCAAATAGGGAGCCAAACATGATGTAAATGTATATTGTACAATAATACGACATGAAATTGAATTTATTCTCGCACAATACTTTGATAATATAATCCAAATAACACTATCAAAAGATAAACACCAATTATAGTACATGTTGTGTGAATTTATAGGTGAAACCATAAATTCTTTATAGTAGATCCAATTAAAAAGATTATTAAACTCAATAGTCCTAATAATTTATTGAGGATAATTTTTCTAAAACAATTATCTTGAGAAATTAATTTTGAAATTAAATTAGATGTCTCTAATCAAAGTATATCTTTATTTGATAGTACACAATTATCAAGTTTTAAAATTTCCAGCATATGCTAAAGAATATTGACGCAGTCGGAAATCGCAAATGGTTAGCAAGCGCTAATCCTAAAAAAAGAACAAGTTCTGGAATCCACCAGAGAAGAGAAAAACTCTCAAAATTAATTATTTTATTAAAAGATATCGTTTGTTACAACATAGAAAGTCTTTAAATAGATAATAGAAACTCTAGTACAAAAATTAGGTAAAACAGAAAAGCCCGAAATTAAAGGAAAAGCTAAAACGGTTGTAAAACAGAAAAGCCCGAAATTACGGGAAAAACTAAAACGGCTGTTTTGAGGCCCAAGACGAGCTCAAAACGGTTCTGGAGCCCATACTTCATGGCAAAGCCATGAGTTGTGTTCGTGGTGCGATTCCCTTTTCGGAAAGGAATAATAATAGACAATCTAACACCGGACGATCGTTTTCCGCATTTTCTGCTGCTTTTGTCCGCAAAGCCGTTTCTTCCTCAATTTTGGCCGTGAACCCTCCTACATCAGTCTCCTCCACTTCTAAAGAACTCGACCCTGAGTTCATACCAGAATAAAGGTCAGCATCTTCATGGAACTCATAAATATCAGCCAGATTACAGGTATTGGAAATATTCATGGATCCCAGCAAGTTGATCACATAGGCGTTGTCATTAATCTTCTTTTGCACCTTGAAAGTTCCGCACTTGCGAAGCTGAAGCTTCTTGTAAGTTTCAACTAGGAACCTCTCCTTACGCAGGCACACCATCACATCATCTCCCACAACAAAGACCTTGACTCTTCTGCGCTTATCAGCAGCTACTTTGTTCTTCTTCCCAGAAGCCTCTAACTTTGCCCTGACAGCTTCCTTAACAGCTTGCACATCCTTGGCCACCACTGGGCAAAACCACTCAATTTCCTTGAAGGTCTCAGTCAGGTCATGCTCATCCTGCGTCATAACAAGAAAACTGGACTTCTCCTTCCCTGCTTTTCTATTAAAACCAGAAACCGGGGCCATAGCTATCCTGTGTGTTCCCCAGGTGAACATCATCACATTATCTCTGCCTCTATACGTGATATCATTGTCATACTGCCAAGGTCGCCCCAGTAGGACATGACACACATCCATATTCAGAACACCACACACTACCTCTTCCTTGTAATGCCTTCCGATGGAAATAAGCACCTTGCAAGTCTTTGTTGTAACACCCCGAGTTTAAAACACAGCGCGAGTGTATTTTTTTTTTTAAAACGAATAAATAAACCAAAGAGTTTTCAGAATAACGTTTCAAGAAAATTGAAATCAATTCAAATTAAATATCATTCGACTTCGTAATCAAAAATAGTAAGGAATTTAAAACAGCAACATCACAATTAAATCGAATGAGATATTCATGGGAATTTGATCTTTCTAATATACTAAAATAAAGATACAGCAAAATATTTATCAGAGTGCGGAAGAGTTTTACAATAATTCCCAAAATGAATATTTACAACCATTGAGTTTCAAAACCCTATACATAAGTCTACTCTGATCATACCCTAAGCTACAGTAGTATTACAATATTCACAAGTCATTTCTTCACCCAGCTGCTCATCTCTTTGCATAGCCCACAAGTAAAGATCAAGGGAAACTAACGACATTCCCTGTCGTTAGTATGACCATCAGGGACACGGGTTTGAATCTCATCTGAGGGCAAAGCCCAATTTCCACAATAATTGTAAAGGGTCACCGACCGAAAATAACAATTACCACATAGCAGTTATAACAGCAATATCAAACATATTTAGTACATGATGATAAATAAGGATGCTAAATTTTGAAATACATGTCATTTGTACTTTACAAAACAGCAACCAAGTAAGTATGAAAATCATGATGTAAGCACAAACATCAATTCATCCGAAATTACAGATTTCAAAAAAATACTTACTCACACAACAATTTTCCACCATCAACATAAAATCAAAACGTGACCCTCCGGTCAAACACTCTGATGCAATATGTATATGCTCATGATCATAAATTCTTGGAATCACCAAGGTGCAGTCGCTTACAGACCAGCACAATTTAACGGCCCTCATGACCAGGGTGCAATCGCATACAGATCAGCACCAGTGCAGTCGCATACAGACCAGCACTCGTGCAGTCACTACAGACCAGCACGTTTGACATAAACCAAGGTACAATCACTACAGATCAGTACCTAGTGCAATCACTACAGATCAGCACTCGTGCAATCACTACAGATCAGCATGTGGCTGCGCATTTCAGGGTACAGACACTACAGTCCAGTACCAGTGCAGTCGTTTATCTGACCAACACTTATATACCAAGGTACAATCACAGATTAGTACCTAGTGCAATCACTACAGATCAGCACTCGTGCAATCACTACAGATCAGCACGTGGATGCGCATTACTCTGTGGCCCATCGCGGGTACCACCTGACTATGCCATGCATGAGTATGCATTGTTTCACTTCATTGAAAACAGTATGCAACCTTAGTAAAATTCATGCATTTTCCTCATTTTTCAAAACATCTCAACACATTCAAAGATTAACCATTCAAGCAAGCATTACACTTTGCATTACCTCAAAGTTCCACTCTTTATTAACAATGGTTTTTCCCCAACTGTTAAGATTCAAAGCTGTGATTAAAACTGAGGTTTTCTGGCAAAAATACGAATCTGTATTCGAATACAGAAGCCAAACAAGGCAGAATCAACATCCTGTATTCGAATACAGACTCCTTGTATTCGAATACAGAGGCTGTCATAGTACAAAAATCAGAATTTCTACAACTTCAGTAAATTCTCAAAAACTTCATCATCACCACTTCGAACTATCACCAAATTTCCATTTTTAATCACCACAAACCTTCCCAAGGTACCCCAACACTTAAGGTTTATAAAACGATGTTAAAAACTTGAATTTCTGAAAAAGACGAATCTGTATTCGACTATAGCTCCCTTGTATTCGAATATAGAAGCTAAAGCAGTGAAAAATCAGCATTATGTATTCGAATACGAGGTTGTTGTAGTCGAATACAGATGTGAAGTCAGTGGCAAAAATTGTAAATCTGTATTCGGCTACAGAGGGTCGTAGTCGAA
The DNA here is from genome assembly GCA_037974295.1 of Cicer cuneatum. Lineage (NCBI taxonomy): Eukaryota > Viridiplantae > Streptophyta > Magnoliopsida > Fabales > Fabaceae > Cicer > Cicer cuneatum. The sequence continues at coordinate 12,841,894 of JBBPBO010000002.1, read as the reverse complement.
TACAGAAGCTAAGTCAGAAGCAAAATTGGAAAATCTGTATTCGACTACAGAGGGTCGTAGTCGAATACAAGTTCGAAAATCTGAAGAAAACAGAAGCCTTGCAAGCTGTATTCGAATACACTCAAGCCGTATTCGAATACACCTTCAAATTCAGTGAAATTTCCTGGAACTTCAACACATTTTTAAAACCTTTCCTTTGAAAAACCAACCCAACCCTAGAATCATAATTACCACTCTTTAAAATCTCAACTCAGAACATTTTTCATCCAATATCAGCAACAGATTGTTTTAACAAAACCCAGCAAAACACAGATTCACTCAAATCAGAATAACCTCACTGATTTTTAACAAAACAAAATCAGAACCAGAATCATCATTCAGCACACACAGAATGATTTCCAAAACATAACACCATGTTTTTCACAAACATAAACCAATAATCATTCATCACACATGCATTTACAGCCCTAAATGCAATCTAAAAAGTTGGAATGTGCCCTTACCTTAGTTACGTTCCCTTAGCTCGTACGCTACTGCGACAAAAGCCGACGATACTCTCGTTCGCGTTCGCTGCTACAAAAATTAGTTCTTTAGCTCCGTAACGATAAGAGGAATGACTTTCGTACTCGAAACTTTCTGATTCGACACTCCGATTTTCCAGAACGATGACTTTTGAGTAAACTGTTTTTCTTCACCAACACTCAGAAAATTAGAAGAAGAAGAAGAAGATAAAGCAGAAACTGTCGTACAGAGGAAAGAAGAAAAGCTTCTCACTTAAGTATCCACTTAAATGCAACTAACACAGCAGAGGAGAGAGGAATTGTTTCCTTTTTCACAAATATCTACGCCACCTCACCAACTCTTATATTAAAATATCTTCTGATCCTCCAGCAATTAATCCGTTTCGTCGCAAATAGCAGAAAATATCTTAATTAATCGGCCCGATAATTTAATTACTCGAAATTAAATTAATTCATCCATCATCCATAATTTTAATTCCACCTCCAAAACAAATGTTTATATATATATATATTTACACAAAACATACATATATTGAATCTTTTACAATTATTCCCAAAATACCCTTAAAATCAAATCTGAATTTAATTTTAAAATTTAAGGGTCTTACATTAGTCACCTTGACCTGCGAACCCTTACTCGCCCAACCCAAAGCATAAGGCTTGGCATGCGGTTCTGTCGGCAACTCTAGGTACTCCACCAGCTTCTGGGATACCAAGTTCTCTGTACTCCCGTTATCCACGATCAGATTACACACCTTATTCTTAATAGAACAGTGTGTTCTAAAAAGATTCTTCCTTTGCCCCTCCTCCTTTGAATACAACAGAACTCTCTGCATCACAAAATTCACTGCTTCTTCAGCTTCTTCTTCAGCGAACCCAACACCGTCATACTCGTTGTTTTCTTCCTCTTCCTCAGACTCCTCATTCAAGACTACAGTCGTTCTCATGGAAGGACAAACATTTGACTTGTGACCTTGTCCGCCGCAACGGAAACACTTATCTCCCGTCGGTTTCGCGTATGGGTTGGCTGACTTCTGGTTCGCCCTCTTGTTGTTGGACGTAGCACTCCTGGTTCCACCAGTTTCCTTTGCTGAAGAGTTAGAATCCTTAGCAGCAACACCTTTATCCTTATCCCCAGCAACTTCAGAATTACCATGCGTAGTGAATCTGCGAAAAGATGAGAAATTTCTGGGGGATTTCTCCATCAGTTCCGCTTTCAAGGCTAGCGTAGAGGCCTCCGTTATGGTCCATACAGTCTGCAGACCCATCTTCTCCTGTATCGACCCCTTCAAGCCATTAATATAGCGAGTCACCTTCTGACCCTCAGTTTCCCCTAGTTCGTTGCGTTCTGTGAAACGCAGGAACTCTGCTGTATACTCGGTCACGCTCCTTCTACCCTGAACGCAATCGATATACATCTTGTACAGAATCTGCTCATAATCTTCATGCAAGAAACGCTTCAGCATCAACTGTTTCATTCGCCTCCATGTTCTGATTGGCGCTTTCCTCTGGTGCTACCTCTGAACAACAAGCTTATCCCACCACACAGCAGCGGTACTCTTCAATCGAATTGCCACCACCTTCACCTGCTTGTTTTCTGGCACACCCATCACGTCGAAGAACCGATCAACTTCAATCTGCCAATCCAGAAACTCTTCAACCCCCATAGTTCCATAGAACAACGGGATGTCAGCCTTGACTCTGTAGTCGTTGCGATTCTGTTGATTATCGAAACCCTGATTCTCCTCCTAGACCTCTTCTTCGGAACTAGAGTCCGATTCAACACGAGCCTGCAAGCCTCCATGTGGATGTCTGGGTGGTTCGTCTCTCCTGCCTTTGTCCCTCCTATTATTTATGGCGTTCACTTGAACCGTCAAAGCCGCCACCTGAGTCGTCATCTGCGTAGTCAAAGCAGTAAGGGCCGTGGTAAAAGCCGCAGTGATACCCTCGATGTCTGCTCTGGTGACTGGTTAATATCCTATGGTTGTTCAAGCTACAAAAAGAAACAGGAGAAAGTCTGCTCTGATGCCACCTGACGCAGTCAGAAATCGCAAAGGGTTAGCAAGCGCTAATCCTAAAAAAAGAACAAGTTCTGGAATCCACCAGAGAAAAGAAAAACTCTCAAAATTAATTATTTTATTAAAAGATACCGTTTGTTACAGCATAGAAAGTCTTTAAATAGATAATAGAAACCCTAGTATGAAAATTAGGTAAAATAGAAAAGCTCGAAATTAAAGGAAAAGCTAAAACGGCTGTAAAACAGAAAAGCCCGAAATTACGGGAAAAACTAAAACGACTGTTTTGAGGCCCAAGACGAGCTCAAAACGGTTATGGAGCCCATATATAGTCATACAAATTTAATGCATGATAAATCAATTAAATGCATTTTGATTGCAAACGTTTAATATCGGAAGTATTAATTTCCATTTAAAAAATAAATAAAATTGAAGATTAAGGAATAGAGTGTGTTGAATACTTTTTTCTCCCAATATTTTTGTATATTAAAGGAATATAAAGAAATGTTTTATTTTTTGCTCTAATACAAAGAAATGCTTTAGCATAAGATATCTAGTTTAATTTTCTTTTCCAATTTCTTCTTCAAGTATCAGCGTAGTAGTAAGAGTTTGACTTTATAATTTCAAGGGATAGAATCTCGTATAGAATAGTCGTAAAATGACCTTTAGTGTCATAGTTATTAATAATAATTTTCCCTTCCTCCAATTTTTTTTTTTAAATTTTCCTTTCCAATTTCGTATATCTTCCGCTAAAACATTCAATCATGGTATATGCTTTCACCATTTCACTGAGGCAACAATTTTTTTATAAAAAAATAGATTTATTCTAAATGTGTATCATTTCCGGTTTCAAACATCTCTAAATGGTATATGTTGTTTATGAGTTTTGAAAAACTATTTCAAAATAAATTTATGTCACTGAATATATTACTGAGTTGAGTCACGAAAAGTCCCCCGTATTAGAACCACTCAAAATCAAATGGACTACGACATAAAAACTGCTCTAAAAGGCAGTGGTATTATAACCACTTAAAAATCGAAGATCAAAGGGACTACGACATAAACACCACTCTAAAAAAAAGTGGTATTAGAACTAATAAAACTCGAAAGGACAAAAAGAAAAGGGAGAAATATATTGAGTAGAATAAAAAGGGAGAAAAGAGAAAGTTGAGAAATGCATGCAACTTTGGCGTGCTTTTCACAAGAGATTGACACTCTTTATATAGTGATGGAAGCAAACTCACAATGTTTTCTATCTAATGTGGGACTTTAGTATTTATAGAGTTGAAAACTACTCAACATATGAGAGTTTTCTAATGTGGGACTCCAAAAAAATTTAAATTCACACACTAACATACTCTATGTTCAAACGTTCCCCCACTTAAATTTAAAAAAAATGTTTCTGAAGTAACGTCAAACACTTATATAAGATTGTGCATAAGCAAATGTGTCTCTTGACTTGAACCTTTGCATAGTAAGTGAGATTCATATTCAAAAAGGGTGACTTGTAGTCTTGAACTCTATCTCTGACATCAAACCCAAACACAACCTTTTCACATGGTGTATTTTCAAAAGCTCGTGCGTTAATGGTCATCCACATCTATCCCAGTACAGTGAACACTCTAGGAATTTTGCCTCAAAATTCCATAAGAAGCGGTCTCACTTCCACATTCACATAGGTGAGTCTATCAAGAGTACTTATGTAGCTAAGTACTCTATTCCACATAGAGTATAAATCTCATTAAGAGTTTCAAGTATCTCATCCTATCATCGCTTCATGAATTATGCTTTTTTGATATATAATAGCATGTTCATCTCATATCACTTAACGACTTGTTATTAACCATTGAACCTAATTCTTGGGATCTCCAGTCTTTTAGGTGGGTTACCATCATGAATGACTCTATAAAGATTAGTCCCATCATTTTGGATATCAGCTAGCAAGCATCCCAACCAACTCGCTTCTTCACTAGCAGTAGATAGTGCTATCATTTCAGACTCCATAGTGGACTGAACCAATATCGTATGTTCTTCGATTTTGAAGATACATCACCATCGACTATAGTAAAAATATAGCCACTAGTTGCTTTGGAGTCATCTGATAAAATGTTCCAATCAGCTTCACTGTATCCATCAAGAACAGTAGGAAATATTTGATAATGTAATCCAAGACTCATGATCATTTTTAGGTATCGTATGAATCTTTTGATAGCGTGCCAATTCTCCATATACTAGGTCTACTGGTAAACCTGCACAACAGTCCCACGACGTAGGCAATGTTGGGTATAGTACAAATCAGTGGCATACCTGATGCTGCCAATGATGTTTGTATGTTCAGTTTGATTAACACCTTCACCAGTGTTGTTGAAAAGTTTCACATTTGGATCATATATTGTGCAAGTAGGTTTACAGTCAAAGTATTTGTATTCCTTTAGGATCATTTCAACATATTGAGACTAATCCAAAGAAACTTCCTTTTCTGAGCTAGTAATCTTGATTCCAATGATTACACTTGTTTCTTCGAGGTCTTTCATATCAAAGTTGTTACTTAACAATGATTTAATAGTATTTACAGCATGAATGTTTGAATCAAATATGAGTAAATCGTCTACATAGAGACATATGATAGTGCAAATGCCATTTTCATATTTGTAATAAATACATTTGTCACTTTCATTCACTTTAAACCCATTTGATATAAACATATGAATACTCTAATGGATGTTATTCTAGTGTTAGCTGAAAAAGTGTCAAAGAAATCTATATGTTCTCTTTGTCTAAAACATTTGGGTACAAGGCGTACCTTGTATTTATCAACAGTTCCATCGAGTTTTAGTTTCTTTTTCAAAATCGATTTACAACCTATTGGTTTGCAACCAAGAGGTAAGTCTACCAAATGCCAGGTCCTATTAGATTCTAGAGATTCCATTTCATTGTTTATAGCTTCTTGCCATAAATCTGCATCCAATGATGACAAAACTTTTTTAAGATTTGCAGGATTCTCTTCTAAATTATAGGTCATATATTTAGATTCATAATCTTTAGCAACTCTAACTGTCTTACTTCTTCGAGTTTTTGTTTGGCTTTGTTTGTTGCTTTCAGTGCTTCTCGTCACACAAACAAGACTTGGTCCGCTGCCCCCATTATTTCTCGATATGAAAGGGAATTTATTTTCATAGAAGTCAACATCATTTGACTCTATGATCACTTTCGCATTTAGGTCATAAAACTTATACGTTTTCTTTTTTTACTGCATACCCAATGAATACACATTCATATGCTCTACTAGCGGGTTTAATTCGCTTGAGATTAGGGATTCTGACATAAGACAGATAGTCCCATGTTCGAAGATAAGACAAATTTGGTTGTCTTTTCTTCATTATATCATAAGGAGATGTTTTGTTTTTAGATTTAGGAACTCTATTCAAAACATAGAAAATAGTCAAAACAATTTCCCCCCACCAATGAGATGCAGCACTAGAGTTAAGCATAATAGAAACAACTAGTTCAGTAAGAGTTCTATTCTAACTTTCATCTTTACCATTCATTTTAGGTGAATAGAGTGTTGTGATTTCATGTATAATTCCTCACGTTTTATAAAACTCATTAAATGAACTAGAATCATATTTAGTTCCTCTATCACTACGAAACCTCTTAATCTTTCTACTAAAATGATTTTCAATTTCAGTAACAAAGATCCTAATTATGTCAAGCGCTTCACTTTTATTTTTCATTAGATATACAAAAGTATAATCAGAACGATCGTCAATAAAAGTGGTAAAATAACGTTTTTCATTTCTTGTTAACGTCCCGTTAAGTTCACATATATCGGAGTGTAATAAATCTAAAGACTTAGATTCTCTAACTACATATTTATGTGAACTCTTTGTTATTTTAGCTTAACTACAAAAATTGCATTTTTCAAAATCATTTAAAGATAACTTTGGAATTAAACCTGGGTTACTTAAGTTTGAAATTATATGTTTGTTCACATGACAGAGTCTAACATGCCAAATATTAAAATCACACAACATGTAAACAATAGGAGACATTCTTAATTTCAACCTTTAATTTAAACATGCCCCAGGTGTACCATTTGCCAACAAAAATTATATTTTAAATTGGTGTACAAATCTACTCTTATAGAGTAACTAAACTTTGCCTTGTTCAGAAGAAAAAAAAATCATAAACAAGATTTTTTCTTATCTCTTGAGACGAGTTATCACACTCTTTAGAGACAATTCTTTTGTTTTATGCTTGAGAGAAATTTTTGAAATCCTTCCAAATAGAGGGAGTTTGTCGATAATAACAATCAAATTGAAATTTATTTAAAGTCATACCTTAAGAGATGATCTCATGAGCTATCTTTTGAATTTCATGGGAGTGAACCTCCACGAATCTGTCATCGGTCATCTGATACTCTGATACTTGAAGCAGCGGCTACAACACACTTTTTAGCTCTCTTACTTCCTTGATATCATATTTCTTCTTTATAGCATCCTAAACATGTCTAGCACAATTGTTGGAACTGTAGTATTCATACAGATCATCAGCAAGTCCATTAAGAATATAATTCTTATAGAGGTAATCATTATCCTCTCATGGGTTAATTCTTCAACTTTCTTATCTTTTTATGTTTTCCTCAAAGAAACAGTTTATTGAAATCAGAGGCACTAGAACCAGATCCAGTAATATCTTCGGTTGACATGGCAAAAGGAAACGTCTTAAAATTGTTGTTTATGGGTTTTGAAAAACTATTTCAAAATAAATTTATGTCGTCGAAGATATTACTGGATTGAGTCACGGACTAGGTCGCTCTCTTTAAGACATTTCGTGGCACTACCTAAATTGTGCAAGGCAGAAAATCAATCCCAAAGTTCTAAGGATAAAACAGCCCAGATACACTGTATTAGAGTTCCACTGCACCGTAGAAAACCATTCTAAAATTGCACCCTGAATATGGTTGTTAAAGTCACTCTCAATAGGACAGTTAAAGTCGCTCTCAATATGGCGGTTAAAGCCACTCGCAATATGTTACTATGACCGCTCAAAAAGGAATGTGGTATTAGAACCACTCAAAATCAAATGGACTACGACATAAAAACCGCTCTAAAATAAAGTTGTGTTAGAATCACTAAAACTCGAAGGAACAGAAAGAAAGGAGAGAAATATATCAAGCAAAATAAAAAAGGGAGAAAAGAGAAAGTTGAGAAATGCATCCAACTTTGGTGTGCTTTTTAGAAGAGATTGACACTCTTTATATAGTAATAGAAGCAAACTCACATATGTTTTCTATCCAATGTGGGACTTTGGTATTTATAGCGTTGAAAACTACTCAACATATGAGTTTTTTCCAATGTGGAACTTCAACAATTTTTAAATTCACACACTAACAAACTATATGTTCCAACAGTATCTATATATGAAAACAAATAAACACATTTAAAGGTTTAAACAAATGATATTTTATTCAATATTAATGATAAAATCATGCTACATATAGAAAAAATATTTGATGTGGAAACAATTGTATTTTATTGTAGAATAGCTCATAGAACAAGATCACTAACTGCCACTTGATTAGAATTAGGCTTGAAATGAATTGCAAATAATCTTAGTATAAGTAAACTACAGAGTAAACACCCAATTACTTTTCCATCCCCAATTAAACATGCACTCCTACTCGACTTTACGTGGGTCAGTTTGGGTTAAGTTTAGCCAAATTCAGAAGTCCAATTACACATGTACTCATGATAAAAAAAAAAAAAAAAACTGTCTGTTACAATATTAGATTAAGTTGGGTCAAACCACTCATTTCTAAGTTGGATTGGGTTATCCACAATTTTTATAATTTAATTATTAATGATGAGTTATCATATTCTTTCTAAAAAAATTACAGACCCTTAATTTTCTCCAAAAATATGGTGTAACCTATTTTCACTATTTGGTAACATCTTATATATATAAAATATTTGCATTCAAACATAAAACTCATCATAAAATAATGAGAATAAAAAAATCATAAAATTCATCATAAAATATTTACATTGCAAACATGAATATAATCAAAATTACAAAGTTCTTAAAATTACATAGAAATATTTGCAAGTATCAAAATAATTAAAGTGTAAAACCTAAAATCATCAAACAATTTTTAAAAGCTGACTTACTAAAAGAAAAATTAGTTGGATTTGATTTTACCCATTTGTCTGACCTAACTGTTTTTTTGGTATGTAATAAGGTTAATTAAAAAAACAAAAATGTTCAGATAAGATCTCGAAGCTCCACCAAGACATTCTTGCTACTGAAAACCTATATTTTATTTAAATAAAACCTCATAATTTTTCTTTATCACCTTTTTTTTTGACAACTTATTTACCTTTAGTATGAGAATAAAAAGCGGAAAAATTATGTGTATATATTTCTAAATATAAAAAATATCTGGGAATAAATTTTAAAACTTGAAATAAACATAAAAATGTTATCATAAATTTTCGAAAATAATATTATCAATCTAAAAACAAACACACTCTAATTATAAGGAAAATCTCGAATTCATATACTCATCAAAGTAAGTTCTAGTAGATACATGTGGGAACATACTTAGTTGTTATATCTAAATTGTATACAAATTAAAAGAGAAATTTAAAAGAGAAATAATTTTTTAACATCAAAATTTTGATGCCAAATACAATGTCATTTGTTTTTTATATATATTTTTTAAATGTATATAAATTATAGAAGATAAAAAAAAAATAGAAAGATAGAGATAAACATATACAATGCCTATATTTTTATGTTCAAAATAACACAATTGAATTTAAAATATTTGGCAAAATGTAATAACGTTACATGAAAAAATTAGGTTGAGTGAAAGGGTATTGGTCCTACTTAACGGGGTCCGATATTGAGAAGACCCTTTGCAAAGGCTTCACATGCTGCTTTGTAGCCTATGCTTTTGGCATATTGGAAATGTATGTATTTTCACTTTGAGTTGGTTCCTCAGTGAACTTGTCCCACCATTTTCTTTCTCACTCAGTTTTGTTATTAATGTACCATTCGTTTTTTTTTTCCTAATGTTTTTATTTAATTGTTTTCTGATTTTTCATCTTATCTTTAGTTTTACAGAGTACCAAATAAATTATGTTCGTTGATAAAAAAATTATTCAAACTGAAAATATTATTTTCTCAAAACAGAAAATAAGACCCAAAACCTCAAAATTAAGTTTTCTGAAACAGTTCTTTTAACATAAGTTTTCTGAAGAAAAAAATGTCATGATAAAAATTTGACAAGAGAAGAGAAAAAATGACAAGGGTAAGAGTCACAAAGGTGATTCAAATTTTGCGATTCAAAATTTAATGTCCAGTTTGAGGTGGTTATAAATTTTTTGTTTTTAAAGTTAATTTTGAAAATAAAACCAGTTTGAGTGAAATGGGATTAAATTGATTTTTTATTTAATTTGAAAATAATTTTTCTCTAAAATTTAAAATCACAAACATAAATTTTCTAATTTTTATTTGTGTCCAGTTGCTAAATAAAGAAGAATTTTAACATTTTAAATAATTTTATTTGAAGATTATAAAGATAGTTCTCTCAATAATTACTAAACCGTAGCTACTATTGCACTTCCAAGTCTGTGATGTAAATATTAATATTTTTGTTATCATCTTTTGTTATTTTTAATTATTTTATATGATAATATTTTTATTTTTGATAAATTCATAATGAGACAAGACACAAAAAAGTTGTTTAATTAAAAAAATTAAAATTCAAACCTAAAACTAAAACTAAATGTTGAAACAAGATTATTTGATTTCTAAAAATTTCAAAACATGAAACTTAAAATCAGTTTAAAAGAGATTATAATTTTTCAAAAACGTATTGTGGGTTAAAAAACTCATATATTTGATAAATTTAAAATTTTGGAAAACTAAATTTTTCTTAATGTACATTTAATTTTAATAAACTCGAATATTATAAAAAAAAAATTTCATTATTTTAGTTAAAGGTAGTCACAACTAATATTAATCAGTTTGTAATGACCTTTACACTAAGTATTCAAACGAAGAACCTTTTTGGTTTTACACCACTTAGTTAAGATTAATTTTGATATGTGACAAACTACAATCATTTTCACCAAGAAAGGAGTTCAATCAGGTCACCTATCAATCTTGAGAGGATTTTACACTTTACCTTTTAACCATAAAAGGATTTTCTAACAAACTACTCAAATTATAAACATCTCTTAGAGTCTTGAGTTTACACAAAAATGATTTAGAGTGTTTGACAGAATTTGATTAATCTCAACACTTGTTTGAGGTTTAGATTCTTTACAAAGGATTTTAGTAAGCTAATAACAATAGATTCGTGAATTAATGATACTGATTTCTTTTGTGAGACTTTCAAGTATGAATGTAAGTGATTGATGATTTTTTCTTAGCACTTGAATGTCTTATTTTTATTTAAGCTTTCGAGTTCCTTTTATAGGCTTTGAGGAGGTCTATGATAGCTAATATGATCGTTGGATAGGTTCCACTGGTCAAAGGTCAGGTTGTAAAAAAATCATATTTCTAAACAAGACTGTTGACTGAAACTTTCTTCTTTTTGACTGCAAGACTTTCTAATCTGATGCATTCTCTGTCATTTGATTTGGACAGCGTTTGAGGGTCACTTTTGTTGGAACCAGGTTGGTTCTTGCAATTAAAGTTCAGATGTTAACAAATGTATTTTATGAAAATAACATATTTGACTTAGAAGAAGAATGAAAAATGTCACCAGAAGAATAGATCAGAGGATGACATTACCAGAAACAGAAATCAGAGGATGACGTCACCAGAGGATGTCACCAGAGGATGACGTCACTAGAGGATGATCATCAGAGGAATCTATCAGAGGAACATGTTAGCCTAGTTAACGATGAACCATTATAAATTGTTGTGTTATGATGTTATTATTATCCGCTGCTGAATCTAATTAGTTATTTATCAAATAATTCATATTAACATTCAACAAAACAACAAAAATAATCAAGTTTGACAAACACAATTCAACCCTCTCTTCTCGTGTTTGCACCTTCAATTGACATCAGAGCTCGGTCTCAAGGTTGAGCACTTTACAGTGTTTGAGGAAAGATCCAAAGGTTCAAAATGTCTGGATTCAATGAAGAAGCTGTTGGAGGAAACATCAACAGACCTCCTCTATTTGATGGAGAACGATTTGAGTACTGGAAGGACAGGCTGAGAAGTTTTTTTATTTCACAAGATCTTGAACTTTGGGACTTGGTGGAAGATGGTTATAATGCTCCAGAAGATGCTGATGGTGTTAAAATTTCCAGGAGAGATATGGATGTTGACCAGAAGAAGATGTTCAAGTTGCATCACAAATCCAGAACGTTCATGATCAATGCAATCACATTCAAAGAGTTCGACAAGTGCACTCACAGAGAAACAGCAAAGAGCATCTATGATAGTCTGATTCTGACTTACGAAGGCAGTAAGCAAGTCCAAGAAGCAAAGGCTAACATTCTAGTCAAGAAGTATAAGTTATTCAAGATGGAAGAAGATGAAGACATTGAAACTATGTTTTCCAGATTCCAGACTCTAGTGTTGGGATTAAAGGTACTAGAAAAGAGTTACACTACTGCTGATCATGTAAGGAAAATAGTTAGAAGTCTGACAATCAAGTGGAGACCAAAGATTACTGCTATTCAAGAAGCTAAAGATCTGAATACTCTAAAGCTGGAAGAATTAATCAGCTCTCTCAGATCACATGAAATTGAGTTGAAAGAAGATGAACCCAAGAAGAAGAACAAAACTCTAGCTCTGAAATCCAAGCAGAAAAAGGCTCTGAAAGCAACATCAGTATCAGAAGATAGTGATTCAGACAATCAAAGTCTGAACTCAGAGGAAAAAGAGATTGCATTCTTATCCAGAAAGTTCAGAAAGATATGGGACAACAGAAGGAATAAATTTTCCCAGAGATATTCCAAGCAGTCCAACAAAGGAAGTGATGATACACATGACAAGAAAGGCATCATCTACTACGGATGCAATGAATCTGGACATATCAAGTCAGAATGTCCAAATATGGAGAAAGGGAAGTACCAGAGGAAATATTTCAGAACTAAGAAGAAAAGCATGATGACTACATGGGATGATTCTGGCGAATCTTCTGAAGATGAACAAGCAGATTTGGCTATGATGGCTCACACCAACTCTAGATCCAACACAAAATCTGATTCGGGAAGAGAATTAGAAGATCATGAAACTGAGGTATATTCTGAATTCACTCGATCTGATTTGATTACTGCTCTGAATGATTTTTTAAACAGTAATTACAAATTGTCTTTAAAACTGAAAACTCTTAAGAAAGAAAATACAAATCTAACAGAAGAAGTTAATGTTTTAAAGAATCAGATTGCAGAATTTAAAAAGAAAGTGTCATTCTTGAAACTGATATTGCAGAATTGAAAACTGAGAATGTATGTTTGAAAAACAGTTTTGCTGAACTTAAAGTTGAAAGTTTAACTCTGAAAAATAATCATAATTCAACAGCAATTGAAAATAACACAAGTAGTTCTGATATGCATGAACAAGTTCTCCAAGAATTTCTTGATAGTGGTATGGAAAAAAGCAAATATGCTTCTATGATTTATGGATTCAATAAGAATGGAAATAGAGGTATAGGATTTGAAGAAACAATAATTAAACCTAAACCTATGTTTAAACCCGTTTCCTCTGATATAGTGTGTACTGGTTGTTACAAGAAAGATCATTCCAAAGTGTCTTGTCCTATGCTAAATACAAGGAAAAACAAGAAACTTTTCAAGACTAACAAACCTGGACCCAACCAGATTTGGGTACCAAAAGATAAAATAGTTTATGTTGTATCAAGACTACAAATCAGGGAGGGAATTCAAAGCCCTAATATATCAGCAGAAAGAGAAGAATCAGAATCAGGAGAGTTCTTCAAACACTCCAGTAAAATTCATCAAGACTACAAATCAGGGAGGGAGTTCAAAGCCCTTCATCCAAACCATCTAATCACAGAACATACAGATTCAGAATCTGAAAATCAGAAACAAGAGCATTTTCAGAGTAAAACTGAAACTGTTGACATAGAGGTTACATCTTGCTGTAAATACTATTATTGTTTGATATTTATGTTTAATGTGATAACAAGAAGATTAATCTTAAAAATCAAAGCTAGATAAGTATTTTGCAGGTTTTCAAACTGTCAGAGGAACCAAGTGATTCACGTAATGTGAACACTTCAACAGAAACAGTATTTCAGTGGTTTCAAAAACAAGCAGAAACCACCAGAAGCAGAACTAATGGTTTGGCTGTATTCAGTTCATATTTAAATTATTTGATTTGTATTATGTTATATGACAAATAGCTTGACCTGAAAAGTCAAAGCAAGATGAAGCTGATGCAGGTTAACCAGAACTAGAGGAAACTGTTGCTGGTTTACCAGAACCAGAGGAAACCGATGCAGGTTTACTAGAACCAGAAGCTGATACAGATCTACCAGAACCAGAAGCTGATGTAGACAAACCAAGAGAGCTTGAAAAGATGGAAGATGAAAGAAGAACCTGACAAATCATCAAAGGATGAATCTGAAGATAAGTCAGAAGAAAGATGGATGGAAGTACAAATCTTCACATCCCGAAATGCTAATCATTGGGAGTGCAAGTGATCTCTTAAGGATCAAATCATCACTTAAAGAAATCAGTTTGTTTGGCTTACTCTCATTTATTGAGTCTATTTTTGTTGATGAAGCACAGAGGGAAGATGGATGGATTCTTGCCATGTAAGAGGAGTTAAATGAATTTGAAAGGAATGATGTTTGGGATCTAGTTCCAAGACCAGAAAAGAACATTATTGAAACCAAGTGGTTTTCAGAAACAAGCTGAATGAAAAAGGAGATGTTGTCAGAAACAAGGCATGACTTATTTCACAAGGCATGACTTATTGCACAAGGCTACAGTCAGCAAGAAGATATTGACTACACTGAGACTTTTGCTCTAGTGGCCAGAATTTTCTAAATTGATGTAGCAGGAATTTCAAATGAGCATGATGGGAAAACTTAAGTTCTTCCTAGGAATACAAATTCAGCAAAGTCAAAAAGGTATATACATTCATCAATCAAAATATACAAAAGAGCTTCTCAAGAAGTTTAAGATGAGTGAATGCAAATCTATGGCTACTCTAATGCACCCTACCTGCTCACTTGAAAAGGATGACTCAAGACAAAAAGTTGATCAAAAATCCTACAGAGGAATGATATGATCTCTACTCTATCTCACTGCTTCGAGACCTGATATCATATTTAGTGTATGCGTATGTGCTAGATTTCAGTCTAACCCTAGGAAATCCCATTTTACTACCGTTAAGAGAATCCTTAGATACCTAAAAGGCACTACCAACCTCATCTTGTTCTATAAGAAAACTCCTACATACAAACTGAGTGGATATTGTGACTCTGATTATACTGGAGATAAACTCGAAAGAAAGAGTACAAGTGAAAACTACACATTCTTAGGAGAAAATTTAATATCCTGGACAAGCAAGAGACAAAGCACCATTGCCATGTCAACAAACGAAGCTGAATACATCACCAGCCTGATGCAGCTCCTAACTCATTTGGATGAAACATCAGCTGGAAGACTACAAAATCATGGAAACAAACATCCCTTGTGACAACACTTCAGCCATCAACCTAACCAAAAACCCTATCCTACATTCTAGAGCCAAACACATAGAGATCAAACACCACTTCATCATAGATTATGTTCAAAAAGGGGTACTTAACATTCAATTTGTAGACACTGATCATCAATGGGCTGATATATTCACTAAACCACTACATGAAGATAGGTTTGAATTCATCATGAAAAACCTTAATCTTATCTTCATCCCTAACCTAATAGCTTAGTTTAATTTTTTGTATGTTATTTTATTTTTCATGTACTTTTATAATTTACAAAAAAAACAGAGGATCTCTTTTCTTCATTCAATCTTTTTTGTCTGATGACAAAGGGGGAGAAAATGTAATATTTGATAAAATATCCGAGGGAAAAGATGATGTATTTGAAAGGAGAAGAAGATGATGTATGATGTATTTTATATGATATTTGGGCATTAGACTTAGGGGGAGAAAATATAAAATGAAGCTTAGTCTTACGGGAGTCAAAGTCAAAAGAAAGAAAAAGTATTATAAAAAATAAATTGTTTGTCATCATAAAAAAGGGGGAGATTGTTGGTACCAAGTTGGTTCTTGCAATTAAAGTTTTGATGTTAACAAATGTATTTTATGAAAATAACATATTTGACTTAGAAGAAGAATGAAAAATGTCACCAGAAGAATAAATCAGAAGATGACGTTACCAGAAGCATAAATCAGAGGATGACATCACCAGAGGATGATCATCAGAGCAATCTGTCAGAAGAATATATTAGAGAAAAATGCTCAAAACAGAATTGGAGCAAAGGACTCGAGAAACAGAATCTAGCTAAAAATATGCTCAAAACAGAATATGAGAAAAATGCTCAAAACAGAAATGGAGCAAAAGACTCGAGAAACAGAATCTAGCTAAAAGCATGCTCAAAACAGAAGCGGAACAAAATGCTCAAAACAGATTAATTGAAATACACTCTAGAAGTAAAGCATCAGTGAGCAAAAGACTCAAAATAGAATCTGAGCAAACTACTCCAGGATATTCTCAAAACAAATTAATCGAAATACACTCCAGAAGTAAAGCATCAGTGAAGTCCTAAAGTTCAACTATAAATAGAGACTTAATGCTGAAGATTAGAGCATCGAAAACCATGAGAACTCAAGCTTAAATTCAACATTATCTGAGAGTTCAAAAAAGAGAAATGCAAATGTGCAAGAGCAACATTTTCTAAGTATTTTCGAGAGAGAAATTCAGTGCAATAATCAGCTTTCTACAAGCAACAAAAGAGTGCAAGAATAAGTGCAACAATCAACTTTCCATAAGCAAGAAAAGAGTGCAAGAATCAGTGCAAAACAGCTTTCCAGAAGCAACGTTGCAAAGTTTCAAACCTTTATTATATAACCCGATAGTGGTGTAGATTCCTTCTTCAATCTGGGGTTGTCAGATTGGTAGGAGAAGACTTGACTTGTAGAGTCAAGGTGTTGTTATCGTTCCTCAAAAGTCTAGGGTTGTCAGGTTGTTTGAGAAGACTTGGCTGGTTTATTTAAGGTGTTGTTGTTCCTCAAAAATTTGGGGTTGTCAGGCTGTTTGAGAAGACTTGGCTGGTTTATTCAAGGTGTTGTTGTTCCTCAAAAGTATGGGGTTGTCAGGCTGTTTGAGAAGACTTGGCTGATATAGTCAAGGTGTTGTTGTTCCTCAAAAGTCTGGGGTTGTCAAGCCGTTTGGGAAGACTAGCTTGTAGGGTCAGTGGTGTTGTAATTAAAAGGAGTTTGAATTAGTGAAAAGGCCTTCTGGAGGAAGGGACTAGACGTAGCCTAGTTAACGGTGAACCAGTATAAATTGCTGTGTTATTATGTTATTATTATCCGCTATTGAATCTGATTAGTTATCTATCGAATAATTCATATTAACATTCAACAAAACAGCAAAAGTAATCAACTTTGACAAACACAATTCAACCACCCCTTCTCGTGTTTGCACCTTCAACTTTATCATGAGAATATATGTCTCAAAGTCATGCTGAAGTTGGTTTATATCACAGAAGCTGGAGAATGTTCTTGAACATAGAGAATGATTGATCTTGAACGATTATGTCATTTTGCCTTGAGTCATGTCTTTTCTCCTTTGATATTTTGGAGTATTTCTTTTGTTAATATGAGAGTTGAACATTCCTTGTAGATGTACTGGAAATTCATTCGAAATTTGCAAGATCTTTCCTTGTATTAAAAGTTGACTTGAACTTCTTTAATGAAATGAAAAACGTGGAGAACGTTCTTGGTTTTCCAAAAATATGTCAAGAACGCTCTTAGTTTCTGGCAGTTTATTTTTTGCTTTTTCCTTAAATTGATTTTGTTTACTTTTGCTTAGTACCTATATTAGATTAACACACTAAAAAACACATGTTAAATAACACATTATTTAGAATCATAATTAAAATTTTCAATTAATCTTTATTTATTTACATTAAAACAATGATTGAGATTTTGTCTTAACAAATAACGTCACGCAAAAAGAAAAAAAGAATAAGTAGATGTTTGAAATCATTGCCTTCACTAAATCATAAACGCCATCCAAGCGATATTTCCATCTCTTTTTTTAATAACAAAATTAATATATTAGAATCCAAAACACACATTTACTGAATATAGAGAGGTCCGCATTTAGATCAAAATCGTATTAAATAACCTTAGAAATAAATGTTTTTTTTTATAAATAAAAATATTCTTAAAAAGAGTTCAAAATATATTCTTACACTAAACACAAATGGTAATACGAGGTCTTATGTAAAATAAAATACATTTTAACTTTATAATGTTAAAAAGAAGATAAATATTTAAAAAATGTAAAGTTTACTGCAGAGGATGTAACACTTGCATGTTATATTTTTCAACAAATTTGATTAGATTTGATCCAAATTGAAACAGACAAGCCGCAGAGAATCGTATATAATAGACTTATAGTTCCACTTAATCGTTTAATTAGTGAATCTATTAATCAACTTGTGATTTGATTCCAATCGTCAGCAGCATTATGTCGACCACAACATTAGAAGGAATAATATATGTTTTATACGTATTTGGTTATTGCTAAATATATTGAAATTTAAATAAGTGATATTGTATGCCTCTTAGTTTCGCCACTTTAACTCTTTAGAAAAAAAACCTTGATATATATATATATATATTCTAAAATTTTAAGATAAGTTTGAAAAAATTAGAATTTGTTTTAGAATTTGTTTATGAGTTGATTTTTGAAATATTATAGAGTAGAAGATTTTGAAAAATTAAATTTATATTTTAATATTTAATAATTTAAAAAAATAAAAGAGCAATAAAATATTATATATTTATAATCACGATGCTATTTTAAGTTTTTTTAAATATAAAATATATTTTAAATATTGGTTTAATCTTCGAAAAATTTCTTCTCTAAAACCTTTTAAAATTTAACTTAAAAAAAAAACTCTTAAATTTAATAATAAATAATTTTATTATTGTCTTTTATATAGATACATCTAGAACCATCACTAAGTATATAACTTTTACAAATCATTAAATCCTTTATTATTATAATAATAATATGTAAAATACTATTTTATTTCTTACAATTATTTAAATAGATTGCCTGTTGAAAACTTTTTAGACTGCATATAGCCGAACGAACTTTTAAAAACTTTTGGCATTATCTATATAAAATAATATTATTATAATTTAATTTGAATTTAATCTAAGCTAGATCATAGACTTTGTAGGAGATAATGGCGATGCTTTACTATGTGTTGTGAAAGAATATGAGTGATTCTACGGACTAATATTACTACTTGTTAATTTCTTTTCTCCAGATATATGTTTGACGAGGTAGAGCAAAAGTCATTCCAAATATAACAAGGTACTTTTTTTTTTTATAAATGAAAATTTATGAAGAAAAATAAAAAACCGGGGACACATAATCTAATCTAGAAAAAAAAAAGGAAATAAAAAGAAATAAATATAAAAAATATATATAGCAAGTTGCCTTCCTTATCTATAAATTTATTTATTTATTTTTGCAAAGGCAACTTTCTTATTTTAATAATGGCAACTTTTTTATTTAAGAATTAAGAGTGCAGTTCTTTGAATGAATGAATCAGATTCTTATATGAACAACTGAGTTAAAATTCCTTTAATTTATTGAATCAAATTAGAGAACAAAGGAATCAAAGATTTGTCTAACTTAACAATTTTATGGTATCCTTCTTATTTCTATTTTGAAATTTTATCTTTGTATAATTAATCACATTTTTACTATGCGCTTGTTTGTCTTCTTTTTGAGAAATTTCGCATGGCGGTTTCTATGCATCTGGTTAACTAGACTGCATTTTTTTTTTCTCCCCTCAATGCAAAATTCCTCTATATAGAGGATTCTGGTTCTCTTTTTCTTCCTTTTCTGTTTCATCTCAAATTTTCTTTTTCTTTTACAAATTCGAGTGATTATATTATCATATTACGAGTGACTTTGACCGTTATATTTAGAGGGTATAGTTTTAAAATAATTTTTTAGTGTAGTAGAACTTCGATATAATTTATATCTAAATTATTTTATCAGAGAAACTTTGTAGTTGATAGTTTATCTTGCATAATTTGAATAGTACGGCAAAACGTTTTAAAGATATCTGCTGCACAATGCAATAATATCATCTTAAGGTTGAAAATAATTTTTAAACTAAAAAACAATAATCCATCAAGGTGTGTGCGCAATTTTTTGGGATCCAGTAATTACCTTTATTTGAACTACAAGTCCATGAATGTTGGATAGACGTCTAATGATTCATATAGATCACCATCATGGTTAACATAATAAGGGGAGATAATTAATTTACGCATTATATGCATCCAACTATTATATCTAAAATAGTTTATATTGTTTGTGTTTCTGTACACAAAATTTTTATATTTTAGATTTTAAAAATCATTTTTTGATGTTCTAATTATGTTTATTTGTAGGCTATTCTCAGATATTATTTTTTTGAAAAATAATTTTTATGTTGAAAATAAAATAACTATCTTGAATTAGCTTTTGAGAAAGAATTTAATTTATATATACTATTAATGTAAAAAAAAATTATACTGTCAATTAATTACAACCGTTAGATATTGATAATGTTTGACTTTTGTTATAATTATTTATAAATCACCTAAAAAATGATTATAATTTACGAATTATATATAAAAAAATTTATACCATCGGTGCATATAAATTAAACTATTTAAAAAAATTATTTTTAATAGAATGAAGAGAAAAGTATAATTTATGGTTTCTATGATTTTTCAATCATATTACTGAAAATCTATTTTAACATGCAAGATTTTCAATTTGAATGTTTTTTCAACCACGAGTAGTTGATTAAAAGTGTTGCAAGTATGAGCAGTTGATCATAAATGAGAGCAAACAATATTTTTTTTTGTAATTGCAGCAACATTAAAATCTTGAGATGAAGTTTTGTCGTTCGAATATAATTCTATTTAATTTAGAAATTAGTCTTCATAGAAACAATTATGTCATAAATGAGAGCATAAAAACATGAGTGCCAATGTGTGACAACTTACATTCATTATTTACTTCCAAAATGATTTGTGTACAACATTATATATTTATACGGATTTCCTTTGTTTAATTATATCTTCTCTCTTCTTATAGTTATAACCACATCAACACACATGTAAAATATATTTTCTACCTTGTCTCTATACTAGTGTTAATTCATACCACGTACTTGTACTATAGTACAAGCATTGATATTTCATGTTTTTATTATTTTGTAGAGCATAGGACACACGTTAAAGAATGACAATTCACACACAAAGTGGGGTGAGGCCTATCGGAGTTTGGATCCCTTATTGACCACTATGTAGCTAGCATTGGCTATCCTAGACAACCCAAACCATGTTTCCCTAATTTGGGAAGTGTCGTAAGCCCGCACGCACCTCATATTTTTTTTCTCTCTCAATAAATAAATAATTAAGATAAAAAAATCTACAAAATAATGTGAAACGAAGAAGGATGAGGAAAGACCGGAAAACAAAGCAAGAAAGCACTTCTTGACCCTTAATAAGGTAAGTCCACACATTTTCTCATTTCTACTCCTCAACTTCAAAGCTAAAGTCCAAACTCTAATTTAAACCAAACCTCATTATTAAAAATTACCTAATTAGTGTGTCCTTTGAAAAAGTTAAGTTTCATTAAATTGTTATAAAACTAGATAATTTTCTTCATCATCATCGCCATTATCATCTTGTTTGTTCATATATATACATAAATATATACTGTAATAAACAATTATATAAGAGGTCAGTGCGGCGAGGTGTTATTTTTTTTTTTTTGAAAAAAATAAAATAAAAATAGAACAATAATAATACTACTAAAAAAGCTACGGAATTGTTGATTAACTATTAGTATTTGTATTCCGTGTCCTTTATATTTTTTTCTTGAAGAAGAAGAAGCTGTCACAGCTGCGTTTTAGCGTCGCATGGAGGAAATGTACGGAGTACCGTCGACGGTGGAATACGCCGACAAACATCTGATGACGCCGGAGAATCTGATCTTCCAGGCGGACTACCACAGTTTTCTCATGTCTACGTCATCTGCCAACCGGATTCCTATGTTCGGATCGGACGATATCTTCTCGGCGGAACCCTCATCGGCCGCAATTCAAGATGACGTGGCATCTAGCGTTATGAAAGCCAAAATCGCTTCTCACCCTTACTACCCTCGCCTCCTCCAAGCTTACATCGATTGTCAGAAGGTAATTAATTGTAATTAAGTTAGTTACAACGGTAACCGTTTTTCCGAAACGGTTATTATAATTTGTAACAAATTTCTGTTATGAATGAATTGTAGGTTGGTGCTCCTCCTGAAATCGCGCGTTTGTTAGAGGAAATCAGCAGAGAAAATGATCAGTGTAAGAGAGACGTTGTTGTTTCCACGTGCTTTGGAGCCGATCCCGAGCTTGACGAATTTATGGTCCCCCCTTCCTTCCTTCTTTTCTTTCTTTCTTCTTCAACTGTCTCTTTTCCGCACGCACACATATATATTTATTTTTTTATTTTTTATTTTTGGAAATAAAATATACACAACTTTTGTCTTTGATTGAGAATTTGAGATTAATAGTAGTATGATGCTGATTATTTTTTATTTGCTTTATGGTTTTATTTAGGAAACTTACTGCGACATGCTTGTGAAGTATAAATCAGACCTTACTCGTCCTTTTGACGAAGCAACAACGTTCCTCAACAAGATTGAAACGCAACTCAGTCATCTCTGTACTGGTGCTTCAGTTCCCACTCCTTCTGGTTTGTTCTCTTTCTTCTTCTCTATTTTGGAACTCGTTGTTAATTTGTTTATAACTGTGCTTTTGCTTTCTTTGATTTCTTTCGGTTCTTAATTCTTATCCTTTTTGTGGATTAGTTTTTGTTTAACCATTGGTTGAAAAACATTAAGAATGGAGCAATATTTACAGGATAATAATAATTTAATTAATTTCAATTATTACTATTAAAGATGATGATACACAATTTTCGAAGTAAAATAATTGACAAAAGAAGAAGAAAAGGAAACCCTAATGCACCTACATCAAACATATTTTCTCTCTCTCTCTCTCTTTCTATGTGTGTGCAGTGCAGGTAAATAACGTCTGTTATTTTCTGTGTGTTTTTAGTTTTTATTATGCTTTTGAGTTTTAACTGTTATTATAAACTGTAATGTAATGTATGGTTTTGATGTGTCTTTCGTTATAGAAGAAAATGAAAAGTTTGTGTTGTTTGGTCATTCAAACCCCAACTTTTTTCAGTAACTGCTTTACACGGGTCTTTAATTACTAGCTTATCTACTCTAGTTTTTGTCTTGTTTGAACTTTTGGGTTGTTTGCATCACACACTCTTCATTTCTTCACAGTTTTTATTTATTTATTTAATTATTTTCTGCTTCATGCTGCTCGTGAATATCCAGTTTATAACTTGGACATTGCAAACGTTCTTAACGTTTAACAATTTCTAAAACAGTAGCCTCGATTCAATACACTGACCAAATGTTAGATGATAGGCTTTCTAAACTCTCTTATTATTATTATTATTGAAATATAAATGGAAACTCTTGCTTCTTCCAACTGCCACCTATCCAATTGTTACTTCTTTTTAGCCTTAATTATTTTATATGCCTTCCAGCTCATACAAACACATAGGAGTATCATGTTGATTCTGATAAAGTTTCTGTTAAGAAGAGTTATACTACAGGAAATTCATTCAAGTTACAACTACTGTAAAACTTGGTTTCTAACCTAAATCATGACATACTCACACTGTATTAAACTTGTTCCCGATGTAACTCAGAGAAACACGTGTTGCTATGAATAATTTGAAGATAAAATTGTTTTTTTATTGTTGCATATGATTGAGTCCGGATGGAGCAATTTACATCCTAAAAACTATTTATAGGGACTACTTGTTAGTTGTGTAATAATCATATGTCAAATTAAACATTTTTTATGATGAAAAGAAAGCAGAAACTTCAGACTTGAATTGTTGTATGGCTGTGAGAATGCAGCAGAAAAGTTGTGCAAAAATTTTTTGTAATGGAAATTTGAAATTTACATGTTCTTTCTTAAATCTTTGGGTCGATTCTACTATGCACAATAAGATAAGTCTTGCACTGTATACAAGTTTGTTTGCACCATTGGATTAATAAGTTTCATAATTGGATTAAATATTAGGACATATGATCCAATGGTGAGAAATAAATTTATACATGGTGGAAGCCTATTTCACTTATACACATTAGACAAAGTCCAAATCTTTTATAAAAAATTTTAACATGAGCTAATCACCCATGAAACTTGCATTGTAATTTCATACGGTGATATCAAATGATAAATATAATAACCTTCCAAAGCACCTGCATTTTGGGATTAGATGAACGCAACATAATCTGACAGTAATGGCATGCAATGATTCTGCTTTCATACTTTATAAATTATTTATTATTGTATCGAGTTCCAATAGAGCAGAAGTGATCCATGATATTGATAGATAGTAGTATAAAAAAATGCTTATTGGGAATTGCTTAAAGGGCTGATAGTCTGTCTGTAGATAAAGTAATCTCAGATTTTCTTAAAATGAATTAAATGAAAAACAGCTTTGGGTTTGTAAAATTAGAACAATAAGCTCAAAGTACTCAGCTGAACTAAATTATTACTAAATTTGAAGGAAGATTTTAATGACTCAGCTGAACTAAAGGACTCACTGATGTAAAATTTGACGGTTTACTTCTTCTGTTACTTTTTTTCAAACCTTAATCTTTCTCATTGTCTGTTTAATCCGTAATTTGATTTCCTCTAATAATAAAAACTTAATCATGCATTTTGAGGCCAATTTTATGGTGTACAATTGACTTAAGTCTTGCACTATGCATAAACTTGTTTTCACTATTAAATCAAATGAGATATGATTAATATTATTGTGTATGATACAAGACAATTTTACTTGTGCGATTAGACAGCCTCATTTTGATGCAAAAGTATATGGGCTATTTTTTGTTTTACAATTTTATTTTGTGACTTTATTTCTTTATATATTATTTTAGCTTTATCTATGCTAGAATATAAGTCACAATTCCCATACCGATTTGCTGACTGTGGAAGCTGGCACAAGATACATTAAATTTATTATCTATTTTCAAAGAATATTTTATGGTGTAAAGTATGGTGTGTTCACTGGTAAGGTTGGTTATGGTTGGAAAATAATGTTGTTTATGTTTGAAAGTACAGATTACCTTTTAGTTTTTAGCTGTGATGTTTTAATTATTAAATGATTTTATACTGCATCATACGACGAATTCTCCTTTTTTACAAATAAAAATTTGTAATCTTTTTGCTTGAAAAGCAAATTTGATAGGATTTGTTGATGGATTGAATAATTTTTTCTTGTTGTCCTTCTACTGCAACCACAACAGATGTTAAATTCGATCTTGTGTTTATCAAAGGTAAGTTTTAAGGTTTATTTGGTCTCTAAGGTGTGGGACTTAAGGTGTAGAGTGAGGAGGAGATTCTCCTGTCTAATTTATTTTGCTGAAAAAAAAAGTTTAAGGTGCCTGGACTATGATAAACTTTCTAAATGGAAAACAATCGCTTTCCTCTAATAATCATCAATTACATGTATTATGTCTATCAATTTATTCTATTTCTAGATCTTCTTCCCAAATTGCTGGCATAACTAAATTAGAAAATCTCTTGTATGTTTTGTCCCTAAATGACCCATTCAATTCAAATAAAAGATTTACCCATCTTCAAAACTGATCTCATCAGTCTTTGGTTGATTTTTAGTGATCATCCAACAGTCTAATTACTTTGATTTGTGTTTTTGGGTAATTTAACTGTTAGAAGTCTTGGGTTGATCTTGTTATTGTATGTATAAATGATGACAACTAGAATCTCCTCATTGTGAATCATAAAGTGTTCTCTTTTTCCTATTTGAGTGAAGGCATGTGAAGTACTAAAAAGTGTACTATATCCAGGCCATATATAAAGTGTTGCTTAAATAAACATTAAATGTTCATAGTGCCCACACAGACGTTGGAACCACCTTCTCAATGGAAATGCCTCTGCAAACTATTTTATTAAAAAATAACAATGAACATCAAAGTTCTTGGATTTGGATTCTCTATCTTTGTACTTCCAAAGATAGACTAACTTAATGTAATTTTTATGGTAAAATAGTAAAGAGAATAATGTTTAGAATGGTGAGAGAATCACAAGAGAGAGCATGAGAGAGAGATAAAGAAAAAGGGATATCAAAGGTAAGACAATTATGTTCGTCCTATCTCTCATAGTCACACTTTGTAAGCATGTGACATGTCTAGTTTACACAATAAAGATTAATTTTATTTATTGATAAGTGCATGTTTGGTATTAATCGGATTTGGTGACTCACCAATTGTAGTTTTTGTAAAAATAATTATTAATAGAGACATAAACACTTTAATAATTTGAGAGAGAGTAATGTGATGTGATATGATATGATGAGAAAGATAGAGAAAAAGTAATATGTTAAATAGATGTATAAAAATAATAAATAATATGAGGCTCTCTTTAGTTTGTTTTTTACCTTGATCTTGGTTCATTTTATTGCTCTCAATGTATAAAATAAGTCTATACTCTAGGCATGCCATATAGAAATGTGAAATGAAGGGTGAGTGTGGCAAGGGATGTTAAATGAATTTGAGAAATAATGAGTGCTTCATTTAATTTGTGAAAGCATTTTTTATTTGAATTTTATAAAAAATTTGTTAGTTTTACTTGCTGCCAAAGAAGGAGAGATTTTCTTGTAACGAACAGTTATAGTTAATTGTTTTCATTGTTTTAAACAATGTAAACAATTGTTTTTGTTTATTTTTATAGAGTTCTTTTTTGTTAGTAAGTAAATCTAACATAAATTTTAAAAAGTAAAAATAAAAAAACTTGACTCAACAAATGGGTCTATATTTTACTGTTGTTATTATATTTTGAATACTTATTTTAACCGTGTTGAATGTTATTGACAAATGTTAATTCATACTGTGCTGTCTTTCTTCATATGTTTTGCAACATTGTCTTTTTTTGTTGAGTATAAAAAAACCCTAGTTTTTAATAGAAGCCTTGGTGCATAAGTTGGAGGTGAAAATTTAACCTGTGATTATCAGTCTATTTGTTTACTTCAGTCTCTAAGTCAACTTTGTATTTTCTAATAATTATTATTATACGTTAAAGCAAAATGCTAACCGAAATAGCAATATTATGTTAGTATTTTGATCTCTTTAGCAAGGTAATAGTGGCCAGTGATGTTCCCCTTACAGACTAGTCATTGGCACTTCACAACAATAACATAGTTAAAAAATGCTAACTACTATTAAATAACAGAAAATTTAGAGTCGTCTTTTCAAACTTACATCTACACTATAGAAAAATACAAGTTATCGGATCTCCAAAATAACTTGGACTCATCATGAGCATGGAATGGGAATGGGTGTTTAATGGGGCAATTTAATAATTAAAAAATAATTAATTAATAGGGTCAGGTGATTCTGATGGATACTGATTAGGAACTTTTTAGAAAAATCCCGTGTACAGCGGGTGATCTAAGATTAAAACTTTCACATGCATTCCCCGGAGTTTTCGCTGCAGCTTTTTCATTGAGAGAACGTTCAATGCCATGAATATGTATATCTTCCCCACGCACTCTGTCCTTAGTGCTTTGTTATTGCCATTTTTCGATATTTTGTTCTCTTGTGGCCCATTATGGCCTTCTGTCATTAACCTTTAGATCATTGGATGATCTATAACACTTGTCGACCTCCAAATTCATTTTCTTATACAAACAGGGCCCCTATTTGGAAAAGAAAGCTATCTTATTCTCTTGTGTGGATAGTTAAAGCTGATACTGTTCTCCTGCTACTAGTAGAATTTTTGTTGGACATTTGTTTTTGGAGTACAATGTCTTCATTTCAAAAATTTAATGTCATTTTTTTGAAAATTAATAAAAATTTTGAAAAAAAAAATTATGGTGGGTTAGGCATGTGGTGTTTCATGGACGGTAAGCTGGTTTTGATGATGAATGGCCGTACACTTTGTAAATAAACTTGGAGTAGTGACAATGGATGGAACCAGGCACTGACACTTGATGTTTTCTTTTGCTTTACACACTTTCTTTCCAACCTAGGTCTGGTATGATCTGACGTATACAGTGTACTCTCATGCGATGGTCAAATCCTTGTCGGATTGGGTGGGTGTCAGAAGCTACTTATGGGGTACTCGTGGGCTACTAGCCCTAGTAAACATTATTCGCCATTTAAGATAAGCTGGTCAGAAATCATGAGTAGCAAAAGTTTCTACTTAGATTAATTAATGTTTCCGAGAAAATTTAATTTTGCATTTTCGGTTATGATTTTATGTTGATAATGATATATCCATTTGGATTTTTTTAAATATAACTTTACAGTTTAACAAATTTTGTACCAGAAAAAATGACATAGATATTTAATTAAATCATATTTTTATTAAATATTATTTTTCAAATATTTATATAAATATTTAAATGGTTAGATTTAATTATTAATTATCATATGTATAAAACTATTTTAGAGACTGCATACAAATTAAAATAAATAATCTATTATATGTTTTTAATTATCAACTAAAATTAACATTGGTTTTTTGCATTTATTAGATAATACTTTTCACCGAATATTTTTAAAACCAGTGTTTTAAAGAAAAGTTTTAGCATTTTCATTTTGTTTTTTATTTCTTCAATAAATGGTGTTTATCATTGTACCATCGTAATGGTGTTTATCATTGTAACATTGATCTAAGTTGTATTTTGTTAAAAAAAAATAACAGCATTAACTTGAAATTTTAGCCACAATCCAAGTTTTATTTTAATGATTTTTACATTGTCTTTAGCGGAATTAATATTTATTGAATTTTAATTAAATACGAATTATTAAAGAGATTTTGAATCTTGACTAGTAGAATATATTTGATTACTTTCTATTTATCTTTCAGCTGACTCTGAATTATCCATGTTACTTTCTTTAGATTTGGAGAGTTAAAACATAAAAATAAAATAAAATTGTTAGCGTTAATTTTCTTTTCATTTTTGACTTATGAAAATATAACAATTTGTATTTTACCAATAAATGGTGTTTAATTTTGTATGTTTGTAACATTGTTCTAAATGATTCTGATGTTGTCTTTAATTGGCTAGATGATGGTGGTGCATCTTCGGATGAAGATGTTAGTACTGGAGAGGGTGATGTTCAAGATGGACAATCAAGGGGAGAAGATCGTGAGCTCAAGGATAGGCTTTTACGCAAGTTTGGGAGTCACATTGGTACTTTGAAATTGGAGTTTTCAAAGAAAAAAAAGAAGGGTAAGCTTCCCAAGGAAGCAAGACAAACACTACTTCAGTGGTGGAATGTTCACTACAAATGGCCTTACCCAACGGTAAATGTTTCATTGCTCTTATTTCATGTCCCATACTTTAGATTAATTATTCAAATAAAAGATAAATAATGTTTTCTCTTTTTTTTTTTTAAAAAAAAAAAAACAGCCAAAATATATTTAAAATAGAAAATGCTTATTGTTAAGAAAAAAAAATTGAAAATAAACACAAGAATCTTATGTTACAGTTTATAACTCTTCCAAATAATAATCATCTACGATTGATCATCCACTATCCTCATCTATACTTAGCCTAGGTTTATTGATAAAAAATCTTATTTCATGCGTTCTTTTCTTTCTTTCAATAATTCTTAGTACTAAATAACACTTCTCATTAAAAATTATTCGGACCACAAGTGTGAGTCAAATAACTATAATGTTTTAACTTGATCATGCAGGAAGCTGATAAGATTGAACTGGCTAAGTCAACAGGGTTAGACCAGAAGCAAATTAACAATTGGTTTATTAATCAAAGAAAACGTCATTGGAAACCATCTGAGAATATGCAGTTTTCTATGATGGAAAATTTTACCGGACGGTTCCTTGGTGAAGAATGAGATGGAATTCCATGACATTCGATGTATATTCGTGGGTAATTATTGCTGCTATTTTATTTTGTAAATGCTAAATTAAAAAGCAGATTACTGACCCGTAAACTGCTTATTCCCACAAAGAAAAAGGGAAATGATCATAGTAATCTGCGTCACATGCTGTATTCTTGCTGAATAACTACTGACATTATGAATGAATGTTGATACTTCTTTCGTGATACTGAGTGTCTGATTAAGATTTTTGATCAATATTAAGAAATACAATAGTAAAAAGAAAGAGATGTTATTTTATTAAATTATTTATTTTAATTATCGATGAATTTTTTATTATTATTAATAAAAAAATAAATTTTGAAAATTGTATATATAATGTAATAATTGAATTATAGTATATAAAAAATTAAAATTATATTAAAAATTATGAATGACATTTATTTTAAAATAATTTTTTTTATAAAGTGAGATTGATCTAAAATATAAGGTAAGGAGTACTTTTGATTTTTAGTTCTCCTTTTTTGTTGATTTGAGCTGGATAATGGATGAGTCCAGCAGAATAAACTGGGCAGCATTTCTGGTGGGTTAAGACACAGTGATTGGGTTGGATCAAATCCAGATTTTTAATAAGTAAATTATTTCATTTTTTAGAAAAAATGTGTTTAAAAAATGTTTGTCTGACCCAGTGGACCAACCGGACTAAGGAATAATCACTCATTGTTTTCGGACCTATAAATACCAAACCCAACCAATTCAAAATGTGAGCCTATCAAATTGGGCTAAAATTGACAATTTAAATTGTTGATGCACTAATTCTAGAGAGAGAAACTCTCTTCTCTCTATTTTCTTTTATATTAAAAAAATGACGATATTTATTCATTTAAAACGATAATAATATATTACAACTGTAGAAGAGTCTTGGAAGATATCTTCTCTTCTCTCTAACACTTAAAATGTGAGCCTAGTTGCAGTCAACCCTAATTCTAAAAAGAGAAGTCATGATTATTTTTTTCAGATCGCAAGAGGCTTGTAAAGGAAGTTGTTTCCCCGTTGTTGAAAGTGTCAATTTTACAAGCACATTATTTGTTGATCCCAGCCTACTTGTTGGAGGGCCAAAAAACTCCATGGCTAAAAATGCCCCTATCAAGGATTTCCATAAGTCGGAAAGCTGACAAAATCTTGTGGGTTGAGTAGGTGCATAGGCCCCAATTTCTTTACTCAATTTTTTTCCAGATAAAACTGTAAGCATAATTTTGTCTTATTTTGATTGTTTTAGGTAGGTTAGTATTTTGATATATCATCACAATTTAGATGCAAAAAATTTCCATTAGTGTTTTTATCATAGTATTTTTATGTGTTCAAATACATTATTAATTGCATTTAGTATATAATTAAAAAATATAATAAAGTATCACAATGTTAGACCTATGGCACAACCCATTAATCATCCACATGACACAATTAACTTCAATTTTGAACGTCATTAACAATAATTTTTAAATATATATTTGAACACATTTTGATTAATAATTATAATTTATTTTTGAAAACATGAAAATTATGTATTGTGAACATGATTCGGATGAATATAATGATTATTATATATATTTGAGCACTTAAAATATCATGATTAACGATGTTCTAAATTATAGTTAAATGAATATTGATACATTATTATGTTCATTAATCATCTACTTATCGTAATTAACAATATACAATTTAAATTATTATCTTTTTTATGTCAAATTTGTGTCAAAATATAATTTTTATTTTATTATTACTATCTGGTAGAAGGAACTAATGAGTATGTTTGTCTGTTTTTTCAATAAAATAATACTACATAAGTCCTTCGCTGTAACTTGGCAAGAATGTCATACTTTAAAAATGAGAGATAGCAAACATTTGGTGACCCCACATATATCAAATTACAAATAGGTGGTGTCACAATGCCACAAAGAATAAAATCACTTAAAACAAGTTGTATTACGATTTTATTTTTTTAGAAGCATCATCCAAACAACTAAAACATATATTTTAGATTTCCAAATATCTTTTTAAACTTTTGAACAATCAAACAAAATTAATGTATTTAAATTAAAAACTTTTTCTTATATTTAAAATTAAAGGGTATATGTGGTAACTTAAAGCGTGGTCGATGATGATGATGTCTCAGGCGCTTGCTTCTTATCCTTCGTTCACATTCCGATCAACATCCGTTCGCTGCGCCAACGACCGACAGGCGCTTTTTAGCCGCATTGCTCCTGTCTATGATAACGTGCGCCCTTCTTCTCTCATTTCTCTCTTGTATTTAATAAACAAAGTAACACGATTTGTTTCTATGTTTGTACAGTTGAATGATTTGCTGAGCTTGGGTCAGCACCGTATTTGGAAGCGAATGTCAGTTTCTTGGTCTGGGTAACTATCTTCTGATCAAAGACTTGTTGATTCCATTTTCTTAAATCATTAAGAAAAATAAATAAATAGTTTGTTTAATGTTTGTGTTAATTTGGGAACAGAGCAAAACTGGGTGACCGTGTGTTGGATGTGTGCTGTGGAAGTGGTGATTTAGCATTTCTCTTATCCAACAAAGTTGGTTCCTATGGCAAGGTCTTCTTCTCTCTAACTACATATAAAACCAATATATTTTTAGAGATTAATCTTTACAGTTGCGTGCGAAGCCTTTGAGTTTTGAATCATGGTCATTGTGTTGTCACCTAAAGATCATTTTTTGCAAATAGATTTGTTGCAAAATTAGGGAAAATAACATTGGAGTTAATCACCCAACTTAATTGCAAGACACTATAGTGAGTTTGTCATTGTGTTAAAAATATGTATCATTATGTGGAAAAATATGTTGCCATATCATTTTTGCAATTTTAAGTTGGAGGCCAGAGTAAAATAGTTCAAGAGAGAAAGAGTGTGGTGAAGATTTAATTAATGTTCAAGATACATTAACATGGTATCTAAAAACACAACAAATCCTTGCTGGATTTAATTTAACATTATCTTGAGGTTTTACTCTAGTAGTTTTTGTGGTGAAATTATGGTCTTATGAATCTTTTGGGTTGTAGGTGATTGGTCTTGATTTTTCAAAGGAGCAGCTAATGGTCGCCTCATCACGGTCGTCTACAAAGAATTGCCTCAAGAATATTGAGTGAGCATGGGTAACTTTTGCAGTATGCTGACATTAGATTAGATAATAGCCTTGAAGTATTTTTAAGAGAGAAAATTACTCTGTCCTCATTTAATCATTCATTTTTTTCTTCATGTCCTCTTATTTAAAGCAAAAATAGTAATTATAGCGAAGAGTACCTTTGTGATCAAGTTTTTACCTTAGTATCATTGGTGATATTATAATAGGAAAGCCTTAATCATATGTTGCATCCTAGGTGGGTTGAAGGTGATGCTCTTGACTTACCATTTGCTGATGATTGGTTTGATGCAATCACTATGGGCTATGGTCTTCGAAACGTTGTTAATAAGCGAAAAGCCATGAAGGAAATTTTACGTGTGCTGAAGCCCGGTAGTTGTTGTATCTCAACTCGTTAATATATTCATCGGTGTTTATATAAATTTTGACACATGCCATGCTTTCTTTTTTCTTTCCAGGTTCCACAGTGTCAATCCTTGACTTTAATAAAAGCAATGAGCCACTAGCTTCTTCAATTACGGTATACTTAGTCTTACTAGTTGTTTCTCTGCATTAGATACACTTTTTAATATATATAGTCTGCATAGTAGTGGTTCTTCTTTATGTATAAATAAGTCTACTCTACTCACCAGTTTCACACAACTGAGTATTAAATTACAATATTAACTTGCTTTTGTGTTTTTGACTTCTGTTGTGAACTGAACATCTAACCGCTACATACTTTCTCATGCTAGGAGTTGATGATTGACAATATTGTTGTCCCTGTAGCCTCTGTTTATGGCCTTTCGGAAGACTACAGATATCTCAAGAGTTCAATAAGAGAATTCTTAACAGGTTTGTTTTCAATTGAATCGGATCAAGCTTTTAAATGAACATGCTTGATTATGAACAAGCGAAACTCATGCGGTTCATTCTCGAGTTTAGTAAGAAAAAATAAGCTATCATGTTTATTGATGTTAGAAATTTGTCATGTTGATCACCTAATATAACAATCCTCCTTTGATGCAGGGAAGGAATTGGAGAAACTTGCTTTAGAAGTAGGATTTTCTACCGCCCGACATTATGAGATCAGCGGAGGCCTCATGGCCTGCTTGGTAGCTAAACATTAGATGAGATTTAGGGATCATCTTTAAGTACCAAAAGATTCCAACCTCCCCCTCTTTTTTCTGGTGTGGACTATATTCAGGATGTATAAATATAAACTCTTCTGTTAATTCAAATGAATTATTAACAATCTAACCTCAGTTCTTTTATTGCCTAACATTCTGCTGTTAATTAATTCTATTTGCAAAGTTTCAAGATAATGTTCCAGTGATGCTTTCTCAAGACATGCTTTGTAAGAACTACAGTCCAAATTCCTCCAACAATTAGCTAGAACATAAACAGATTCATTTGCTGTTCCTGATACATCAACCTTTGCTCTAGCATAGCCTTTATTGCTTTTTAATTCATTTTTATCCTTTATCTTTTATAAATGATAAATGTTAATCCTTTTCATCATACTCATTTCAAACAATTGTATGATTAGTCATGAATTGTTGAGGTCTAATTTTATATCAGTTGTAAAGTGAAGTATGCAAGCTTAACAAAGACAAGATAAAAAAATGAAAAAAATTCTAATAAATGGTTTCTATTTCAAAGAATTTATATAAGTTTCAAAGTATGCAAGAAGAGTTTTTTCAAGTGCAAGTTTATTATTGGGTTAAATGAATGTTTTAAATCATTTATAAAAGATAAAAGAGGAAAATTAATTAAAAAAAGATGAAGGACCAAAATGAATATTAAGTAAAAATAAATAACCAAAATTATATTCAAGTCAAATAAAAAATAGCCAAAGTTTACTAAACCAACATTCTTGACCTCAAAAATAGCTAACACTCTTCTAAAGATTTGATCTCTCTAGGAAGAAGACAAAGAAGGAGATAGATGAGGAGAATCTCTTTCACTGTCTTAGTCTTTGAGCAAAAGTGACCAAGATAAGACTCAACTAATTGAGTTTTACCATCACCAAGATGAGAAGAATTTAACATCAAAGACAATGTTAAGTGTGCCTTTTGATGTTAACTGATCTGCCACTTGCCTTAAGATGTAGATACTTTGTGACATAACTCTCATAAGCGTTTCTAATTGCATTCTTGCCGATGCTTCTGTGATCTTGCTCTGATAATGATCTTCTTGCAACCAAGTGTTTACTCTTGATGAAAAAAGATGAGGTAGATTTCATCAAAATAACCTTATACCTTACTGATAGTCACAACGAAAACCCTTGAAATAAGCAAACCAGATATTTCTAGCAGATTCTGAAAGCAACTCAAGGGACTTGATAACAAAGGGGACATATGAGGGAGATGGATTAGTATAAATCACTGTATTATTATCTTTCGCAAACAATGGTGCTGTTATGATGTTCAAAATTCCAAAATAGTAGTTATTAGCTGCTACATTACAGATTAATCAAAATTCTATGTAAATGTTGAATTTATGGTACTATACAGTCCATTGTTTGCTTCCTATAATCCTATTCGAAACTTGGCTTGAACATCTCCTTTTGCCTGAAGTATACATTTGAAATAACAATTCATCAGATGCATTGTTAGCAACCTTCAGAGTCATAGTTCCGAGCCAAAGCCAATTTACTTGTGGCACGGTATACTTGCTGTGTGCTGTGGTTTTCTCTGCTTTCTCATGCTCACCTGGCATAGAAAGTGCTATGTGAAATAGTAGCTATTGAATCATTTTCCTTGAGGTGATAAAATGGGTCACCATTTGTATCATGGAGTTCCATGGTACTCTCATCTAGGAATGGTGGATTAGAAGGAGCAACAAGATCAAGATGCTCCTCATTCTTGCTTAGCATCTGTAACGCCTTTGACATAGTTGGTCGTAATGAAGGAACCTCTTGGGTGCAAAGAAGTCCTATGTGAACCACTCTTAAAATTTCATTCTTGATAACATCACTATTGTTGTCGTTATCGTGCAACTCGATATTTGGATCAAATAATTGTTCAGCAGTCCCCGACTGAAAATGCTTCCATGTCTGATGTTGCAAGTTAGAAAAAAAGAAGTTAGTTTAGAACTTAATATTGTCTTAACCAAGATTGATGTAACAGTTGAACAACAATCATAACAAAACAATGATGGAAAATATGCAACTGACCACTGTGATTAAGCTGTCTGAATATTCTGAAGCTTTGCTTCTGTTGTTCAGTCTGCCGGTAACTATCTCGAGCAGTAATACTCCAAAACTATATACGTCCGCCTTTTCTGTTAACTGACCATGTGCTAGATACTCTGGAGCCATATACCCTCTGAAGGTCCAGGAATAAAAGAGTACATGATTATTTCAGATATAAATATAATTTGTTATATGATTTAGATTTATTCAAAATTGATAGTATTTACCAAAAAATGCAGTACTTACAAAGTTCCTGCAATAGCTGTACTTATGTGACTCTTGTCTTCTTGAAAGGATCTGGCCAAACCAAAATCCGCAATTTTAGCTCGAAACTTTGCATCCAATAGGATGTTGCTGGCTTTTATATCTCTATGAATTATCCGGACATTGGAGTTCTCATGCAGGTAAACTAATCCTTCAGCTGTCCCAATAATAATTTCATATCTCTTTTCCCAGTTTAGTTTTTTGCCTTTGTTTTTATCTGTCATGTATAAGAAACAATTATATTTAGTTCAGATTATGTTAAAATGATTATAATCACATAATGGTCGAAGTGATGCGTTAACAAGCATGAATTAATCGGCAAATTTACAGCATGAGTTCAGACATTACCAAAAATGAAGCGATCGAGACTTCTGTTGGGAAGATATTCATATACAAGCAAGCTTTCGGGTCCCGAACAACTGCATCCTAATAGCCTAACTAGATTCTTGTGTTCCACACCACTAATTATGTTGACTTCATTGTAGAAATCAGCTGCTCTATGTCTGTTGTTGAAATATAACCTCTTGATAGCAATCTCTCTTCCATCAGGTAAAACTCCCTGCAACATCTAAATTGTTACGAATCGCTTGATATGTAAAATGGCGGTGTTATACTTATAGGTCTTCAGATAAAAGAAATACTTTATAAACTGTTCCAAATCCTCCGTGCCCTAACTTGTTATCGTTGTTAAAAGATCCTGTAGCTTTTTCCAATGTAGAGTACTTGAAATTCAAGCTTTTATGTTGAAGAGTCTTTGCTAACTTTTCTGCATCATTTGATCCTGTCAATCAGAATGACCATTTGGATCAGTCAACATTCTTAATGCAGATGTGTTGTAACTGCTAATGATTCCACAATTTGTTTGCAACACATTGTGTAGCTCGTTAAAAATATAAAATATAATTTATAACTATATATGCAGTTATCATGAACAAATAGAGATAAGGTATAAGTCAAATACCTACCTCTTCTTTTCTTTTGAATGTATCTCTGTTTGCAGATATAAGCCCCGATAGTCGCTACAACCACCATGACGATCACCGAACTGACTACTGCAACAACTATCACCAATACATTACCTGCACAAGACAACAAATTGGACTCACAATCAAGATTTACCACTAAGTTTATGTTTATTTTTCTCAATGTAAGAAGCTGCAACCTAGCATAATTTTTTTTAGTACAATAAAAATGTTAAGAACTGCAATTTATTTATTTACCTCCTGAACTACCATTTTCCAGTTCCTTGTTAAGGAAGTCATTGTTGGAGTACCTCATGAAGCATCCAGTGTTGAGTGCTCGTCCTTCTGACGCCGGCAGGCATCTCAATATCGAAGAAGATGCTTTCTCAAGACATGCTTTGCAAGACCTAGAGTCCAAATTCCTCCAACAATCAGCCAGAACATAAACAGATTCATTTGCTGTTCCTGATACATCAACCTTCCCTCTAGCATAGCCTTTATTTTCGGGTGCATCTTGAACTGCTCTTAGCACTGCCCCCTTCGCTGCAGCTCGAAAACCCGAGTTCTTGTTAGTTCTGTTGCCACACAAAGCTCTATCTCCTTGTGCTGTATACTCATTAAAGAAACTATAATTCTCAGACCTCATGAAGCAACCATCAAGATAAATGCGACCAGAATTATACGGGAAGCATTGAGGAAGAACCGTGCGTGCCTCAGCATAACACAGCACACAGTCAAGTAATGAAAGATCTCCATAACACTGTGCTAGGCCATAGTTAGTATCAGGTCCTGTCCCTGTAACTGCTGTGCCAAAGCCAGTAGTACGCATCTGCTCGCTGATCTTCTCCATGGTTGCAACAAAATTTGGAACAAAGATGGTCGTGTTGTGCTCTAGTATATTGCCACATGTTATGAGAACTGTCTTGGCCCTTGGTTCTGCCATTCCAGTTTGTGATAGTAATGCAAATTTGATGAAAAGGATTGTGAGGTATTGAGAAAAGATCATAGGGACTACTTTCTTCATTTTTGGGATGATACAATCTGAGTCACTTTCTCTGGTTGGTTATTCACAAGGCAAGCAGAAACGGAGGGTACTTAAATTACCCAACTTTTTTGTTGCAATCCTTGACTTTTAAAAAGAACATTGAATAAAGTTGATTTTGGTTTTGTACCTAATTTCATGCTTTCTTTAAACATCATATCATAAAACATATTTGGTTTGAGTTAAGAGAGAGAGAGATTGATGGTTTATGCAACAAGTCAAGCATGGATCAATGATCATGGTGGGTGCGAGGTTGACTTTGAAAAGTTTTTGCTTCTCCGTTGAAAAAACTGAGTATATGAAATTATGAGACTCTGACTCAAACAATAAAGTTAGGCGGTAATGCCATATCCTCTCAATTTACTACTTCGCCCTCCATTTTCTATTATATTCATGATGTGATAAGAAAAAAGAAATAAAAAAAAATTGAATGAAGATGAAAAAATTAAGAGATAGTTTTGTTTGAAAAAATATTATTATTTTTTTTTGAAATTTGTGTTTCATTTTAAAATAATTTTTTTTTATGAGATACAATAAGTTATTAGTTAATAAATATATATTTATAAAAGTGATGAAAATAATTTTTTTAATATTTTCTTTATTTCTAAAAATATTAAATATTGTTCACTTCAAAAGTATTTTATTTTCTTAATTAACAAAAATAAAATAACATAAACTTTAAAAAATAAATACATTGAATATTTTCCCGAATTAAATGACCTCTAGAGGTTACGTGCTCTTACTTAGAACCAATTTATTTGCAGATGTATAAAAACAGTTTTGACACATATATAAGAGAGAAAAAATTGATATTTGAACACACACATTTAGAAAAATATAATTCTTGATCTTTTTAAATTATTTAATTGTACCAGATTAGATATTTAAGTTTTTTAATAGATCGATCCTTTAAATCTTAAATGTATACACTATTACCCTTTTTCGTCCAACTTTGTTAAAAAGTGCGTCTGCAGGCTATTTCTTCCAAGAAATACTCCCTTCTTTTGTTTTTGGACTTGTTGGTTTGACCGTGATCCATAATTTCTCTAGTCATATTTGAATTGATGAAAAGTGGTGGAATGAAATGAAATGAAATAGTATAAAATCGGATTTCATTGTTTGGCTTTATAAAAAGTGAATAGAACGGAATAGAGTAGGATGAAACTCATTCCATCCAATAACATCATTTCCTTTAATGTTTCATTCCTTAGTTTCCCCCAATTTGAGGTGTATGTAATGAAATGGAACACAATAGTAAATGTAATTGTTGGAACAAATTGTATAATCAAAGATGAATTGAAAATAGAGAAGAAGAAAGTAAAACAGAGAATGTTTAAAACGGAGATTAATTATCAGTCTTAACACTTAACCAAGAACGTTCTTGGTTTATAGACTTATTTATAACAGTTTTGAATAATGCTTTGCTTAACAAACTAACTAACTTTTTAACCATCCTAACTGAATTACAATCATATTACAACCATTTTAGAATTACATCCAACACTCCTCCTTAATTTAAAATGATTATATGATGTTAATCCAAGCTTGTTCTTCATCTCTTGGAACTTCACTCTCTTCAAGCCTTTTGTTAGGATGTTAGCCTTTTGATCATTGGTACTGCAATGCTCTAGCTTTCATTACTTGATCTCTTCCACGAACACCTTGTTTCTATGTGCTTACTCCTTCCATGAACACTTGGATGTCTTGCTAGATCTATTGTTGACTTATTGTCTATTTTCATCCTTACTGCATCATTGCTTCTCAGTCCCAGTTCTGCCATTAATTTTGCCAGCCACATAGCTTGACATGCTCCCATTGATGCAGCCACATATTCAGCTTCACAACTAGACAATGCCACTATGCTTTGCTTCTTTGAACACCATGAGATTGGTGAATCATTGATCATAAACACATAGCATGTGGTGCTATTCTTTTCATCTTTATCTCCACACCAGTCAACATCACTGAAGCCAATCAACTCAGCTTCGTTTCCATTCTGATTCTTAGCATAAAGCAGTCCAAGCTCACTAGTCTATTTAATATACCTCAAAATCCTTTTGGCTACCAAAAAGTGAGGTGTTCTAGGCTTCTCCATATATCTATTAATCAATCCAACACTATATGCAATTTCTGGCCTTGTATTACACAAATACCTCAAGGTCCTACCATTTGCTTGAATATTGTAGGATCAACCAGCTCCTCATTGCCTTCCTTGGACAGAATCAGCCCTGCATATTGTAGGATCAACCAGCTCCTCATTTACTTGTTCCGTTGCAATCTTGCATATTAAACCTTTTTAATACATCATTTGCATACTTCTTTTGATGCATAAAAATTCCATTTTTCATAATTTCAAACTCAATGCCAAGGAAATATGACAGTATGCCTAGATCAGTCATCTCAAACTTCTTCTCCATTCTGATTTTGAACTCCTTGATTCCTACTTCATCACTGCCAGTAAGTAGTAAATCATCAACATATAGACATGTCAATATTGCAGGTACTGCTGCTGCTTTCTTGACATAAACTCTATGCTCATTTGCACACTTTTCAAACTGTTGTTCTATTAGGAATATCTCAATCCTCTTGTTCCAGGCCCTAGGAGCTTGCTTCAAGCCATATAAAGCTTTCTTAAGTTTGTATACATGATCTTCTTTGCCTGTTTTCACATATCCTGGTGGCTGCTTCACATACACTTCTTCTTCTAGTGATCCATTGAGAAATGTTGATTTTACATCTAGTTGATGCATGGTCCAGTCTTTGTAACTTGCCATTGATACTACTAGCCTCACTGTTTCAATTCTAGCCACTGGGGCAAACCTTTCATCATAGTCCAGTCCATGTCTCTGCAAGAATCCCTTTGCTACAAGTTTGGCCTTGTACCTAGCAATCTGTCCATTAGGCTTCAATTTTAGTTTATAGACCCACTTGACATCAATTGGTCTCTTGTTCACTGGCAGGGTCATCAGCTCCCATGAGTTGTTCTTCCCTATGGCTTTGAGCTCCTCATCCATTGCTAATCTCCATATAGAATTATTTATTGGAACCAAGTTGGTTCTATAATTAGAATTTTGATGTTAACAAAAGTATTTTTTATGTAAATAGTATTTTGACTTAGAAGAACAAATCATATCATATGGTCTAGTGATTGGCCGAGATCAGAAGATCAGATCATATGGTCCAGTGTTGCCCGAGATCAGAGGATCACATAATTGGGGCAGATCAGATCATAAAGTCCAAAGTTGGTCGAGATCAGAAGATCATACGGTCCAGATTTTAATCATGATGGAAATCAGTGATAACTTGATTAAAATTCGAAGAAGACTTGATTAAATTTTGATAGAAATTTGATCAAAGTATTAAGGGGATTTGATTCAAAAATTACTGAAGACTTGAAGAAATTCGAATACAATCTGAAGCTTAAAAATATATGGTTTGAAATTAAAAGAAACAAGATTGGTCAACAGAATTTTCAAATGCAATCTGAAGCTAAGAAAGATACGATTTTTATTTAAGTGAAACAAGATTGGCCAAGTTATTTTTGCAAGAGAATCTGGACAGATACAGCTCGAATTTGATCATGGAAGAAACCCTAATTTTCATCTATAAAAGGAGGCTCAAGGCAGAAGACTTAGCATCGAAAATCAGTAAAAGAGTCATAAACTTCCAGAAGCAAACACTCAAGTTTTCAGTGAGGTTAATTGTGAGTATCAGCTTTCCAGAAGCAAGCACTCTTGTTTTCGTTCCCCGTGTGTTAAATCTATATTGTTGAAGTAGAGTATATAATCTAAAGAGTCAGAAGAAGTAGCAGGTGACTTAGCAATTAGATTCAAGGTGTTGTAATTCCCTCTGCAATCTGGGGTTGTCAGATTGGTAGGAGAAGACTTGACTTGAGAAGTCAAGGTGTTGTGTTCCTCAAAAGTCTAGGATTGTTAGACTGTTTGTGAAGACTAACTTGGAGGGTCAGTAGTACTGTTGTAATTCAAAGGTTTTGAATTAGTGGAAAAATCCTTCAAGTTGAAGGGACTGGATGTAGCCTAGTTAATGGTGAACCAGAATAAATCCTTGTGTTGTTTATTTTACTTTATCCGCTGCTAACTCTGAAGTAGCAAAATTGATTTACAAGGAAGGGGGTTTGAATTGTAAATCTCCCTTTTTGATATTTCCTAAAAAACTTAAGATTTGAACTCAAGAATGTTCTTGGTTTAAGAGAGCAGGAAAAAGGGTAATGTTCTTGGTTTATTAGAAAAACGGAGAACGTTCAGATTAGTTTGTAAAACAGAAAACAATTTTGTATTTTTAATCTTGAAAAGCAATCAAACTGAATAAAGAGATAAAGGATAAGAAATACTACACACAGATGTATCCTGGTTCACCCAACTTGGGTTACGTCCAGTCCTCACAATTGTGAGATTTTCCACTAAGTGTTTAAAACAAGAACCTTCTTGGTTTTACAGCACCTAGTCTAGATCAACCTTGATCTTTGTTACAGAACTTAATCTAATTCCACCCAGAAAGAGATTAATCAAATCACCTACCAACCTTGATAGGATTTCTTACAATCTACCCCAAACTATACTTAACTCTTATACTTTGAGTTTTACAATAATGATGAGATTGTTTTGTTAGAATATAAGATGTCTCAACTCTTGTTTGAGATTTGATTCTTTACAAAGAATTCAGTATAAATGTATCAGAGTAAAAAGAATTTAATCAAGCTGATTCTTGTAAGTGATTGGAGAATTTCAAGTATGTAAATGTGAATGATTTTGAGAGACTTGTTAGCACTTGAACTTCTGCGTTTTCCTTGAGATGTGGCCTTCCTTTTATAGGCTTGAGAGCATTAAATGGAGGTCAATAGAGCTTTTGGTAGTGCCCTTGTCAGGCTTGACCAGAGGCAATATTTCTGAATAAAAATAATCTAACTTTTGACTATTTTTATTTTCTGTTTTGATTGGGCTGTGTGTTGCGTTTTAGATCAGATTTTCTTGAGTAATTAATTATCCTTTAATGCTTCTGATAAGTGATAATATTGCTGGCTTGAACTGGAGCTTTGGATCAATTAAAACAGATTGAAAACGATCACAGAACGTTGTTGCAGAAAACTGTAGTGTAGTATCTGGAGATTGATGATCAATCTGAAGCTTTAGCTTTTGGGTTTCCTGGAGATTGATAATCAATCTGGACTGATTTCTGAACATACTGGAAACTGTCTTGACTTCAAGATTATTTTAACAGTCTTGACAGTCATTTCCAGAACTGTCTGGATAGGCTTGTTTGAGAGTCTTTTTTCTTTTGCAATTCGAATGTCCTATTTGATTTGAATAGATCCTATGTGTTCCCTGCCATGTAGTGATCATATCCATGTAACTTCCAGAGGAAATAACTTCAATTAAGTGATGGAGAAAGATTGGTCTTTATGCTGTCATGGCATGGCGAACATTCTCCGTTTTCTAGAATATGTCAAGAATGTTCTCTGCCTTTGTTTATGCTGTTTTATTTGATTCTTTTGAAACCTATCTTTGAATTAACACACTCAAAAGCACATGTTAAATTAACAATACATTTAGAATCATAATTAACAATCTTTAATTAACCTTTGTTTATTTTCATCAAAACTTTAAAAATGAGAGTTTGTCTTAACAATCTCCCCCTCAATTTGTGCAGTGATTTAACTTTGATAGAAGATAAATCATGTAAATTCAAGAGATAAATCAATTCATAGCAAATAGATTCATAATAAAGACTTTTCATTAGATGATATCAATTGATAATTACACAATGAGATTAAG
Source organism: Cicer cuneatum (assembly GCA_037974295.1). Classification (NCBI taxonomy): domain Eukaryota; kingdom Viridiplantae; phylum Streptophyta; class Magnoliopsida; order Fabales; family Fabaceae; genus Cicer; species Cicer cuneatum. The sequence continues at coordinate 12,797,745 of JBBPBO010000002.1, read as the reverse complement.
TGAGAAGATATATAGAAGTACCATATACAAAAAGACTTCTATCTAATTAAAAAAGAAACTTAAACTTAATCTAAAATCTTCAAATTAATTTTCCCTCTTTGTCATAACAAAATGGAAGGAGAAAAAGATCCTAAGATGCCAACAATGGTGAAGATCCTTCTGAAGAAGAGGACTTGGCAGGATTAGCAACAGGTTGAGGAGAAGGAGAAGGATGAATAGGAGGAGGAACAAGTCCAAGCTTTGGAGCAAGTTGTTCTGTCATCCATGTGCGTAGAAGGGTGTACTCTAAATCTTGCTGAGTCTGACATGCCATAATGGTTTGAAGGGCAGCCATGATCTCAGAATTTGTAGGTTCTTTTGGTGGAGGAGGAGGAGGCATATTAGAAGCATGATGAGTGGAAGTTGGAGGAGTGGAGGCAGAAGGTGAGGGATTGGAGATGGATTTCTGGTTAATGGAGGGTCCAAGTGTATCAGAAAATGTCAAAAATTGACTTATCCCAAAGAGTGAGGGACTGGTTTTCTGAGGGGAAATGAACAATGGTGACATGGAGGAGACGTGTTGGTTGGGAAGGAGGGTGCACATGTCATCAATGGGTGACTGGAAGTAATGGAGAAAGTCTGTGGAGGACAAGGTTGAAGGTTGAGGCAAAACGGAGAAAGTGTGGGGATGGTTTGGTTGGGCATGTGAACTTTCTCAGTTTTCAGCTGAACGTTCTTGAGCAATTTCTGCTTCTGCTTCAGGAAGTTCATGTGAGGGCTGTGGTGAAGCTGGGGTTGGAGCTGGAGCAGCAGCTCTGCTCTTTGAGGAGCGCTTCCTTTTCAGTGAAGGTGGAAAGAAGGATGAAGGAACACTTGCCTCAGAAGAAGTTTTCTTCATATGAGAAATATTCTTTGAAGAAAACTTGGAGATTTTTATCAGACTCTTCTCATTGCTGAGAGGGATTTGAAAGTGTTTGAAGATTCTGGTCAGAATCATCCCATAAGGTACAATTTTTTTCCTGTAATCCTTATTTGCTGCAGCTATCATGTGATGGATGATGATGTGGGGAAGGTTGAGACGCTTGCAGTTTAGGAGATGGTGGATTATGAGGGCATCATTGTCTGATACATACTCATGACTTCCACAACGGGGAAGTATGGTATGGTGGCTGATGCTGTTAAAGATTTTTGGAAGGGGTTTGAGGAAAGTTGAGAGCTGACGCTTAGACCCTTCTTGGAAAAGATCAGAGAGCACCTCTGTCTTGTTCAAATTTAAAGCTCCATATCATTTATCTCCATAAACAGCAGGGCCTTCAGTAGGGAGGTTCAGAATATAAGCTAGGGATTCTGGAGTTAAGCTTATTTCTATCCCCTTGACCTTTGAGATGATCAGGGACTTATCAGAGAAAGTCCTTGCTTGATAGTAGAAAGCCCTGATGACATATGGGTAGTAACTTTCTAATATCTGAAGAAAGAAGGTCCAGCCCAAAACGTCAGTGTGATGTTTTACAGCGTTTCTGTCAACAATCAGGTTGTCAAACATGAAAACTCTTCCCACTCCAATAGGGCGTTGAGCCCATTTCTGTTTGAATAGCTTAGATGCAGAGGAGGGAATCAGAGGAATGTTGTTGGTGTTGTGGAGAGGAGAGTTTTGAGGGGCAGAAGGAGAAGGTTTACATAATGGAGAACGTTCAGGTATTGATGAACGTTCAACAGAAGGAGAAGACTTCTGTCTGGTCTATTTTGGAGCCCTTGATTTGCTTCTCTGAGGGTTCTTTAATTTCTTTTTAGAAAGAAATTGAGAGAGGGTTATGGTGGATTTCTTCTTCATGGGTTTTGAAGGAGGTTGAGATGGTTTTGAGGGAGAGAAGATTTCATCTATATTCTTCCTCTTCTGGTTAGGAGGAGTTGTAAATGAAGGTTCAGAAGACATAGTTTGCCTTTGTGTTGGGGGTGTATGAGTTGTTTGCTGAGAGGTTTCTAGAGGGACATTGGACGGAGGAACATCAGTTTCTTCCTCATCAGAGTCAGAGATTATGAACATGGGAGAATCAGTCTTTTTAGATTTTGATGTCCCTATTCCAGCAAGAATTCTCATAGACCTTCGTTGAGTTTTTGTGGGTTTTGTTAGATTTCTTAAGTGTGGTGGAACTTGAGCAGTGTTTGGTACAGATTGAGAGTGAGAAGGAGGGAAAACAGTTGCGAGTGGTCTAAGAGGGAGAGGGATAAGACTTGATTCCCTTGATGATGAAGATGAAGATTCTGATGATGAGAAGGGCATTTTAATGGGAGAAGGTCTGGGTGGTGGAGAAGGTGAACGATTGTGGAACGGAGAAGAAGGTGGTGGTGATGGTGATTCATTATACGCATTTTTACGAGCACAAGATTTTGTTCTTGCCATTGGATTTTTTTCAGAGAGGAAAAAGGGTTTAGAGGAAGATGAAGAGAAGGATTTAAAGGGTTCGTGAGAAACTCCAGAGGCAATGTTGCTTATTTAGAAAGAAATAAGTAATGATGAGTGAAACCTAGGGAAGGATGATTGAGAAGATGCAACGCCTCAATTGACAGTGTGTCAAGGCGTTTTTTGGAGGTAGGGGACAAGAGCATTAAATGCCAAGACTCCCCTTTTTCCTTTTGCCTGCGCAGAGAAGAAGTGACACGCAGAGGAGAAAGTTGTTCCTCAAACGGAGAAAGTTGACTGAAAAACGGAGATTGATAAACGTTCTCCGTTTTCTGCAGAAGCAGAATTTTAATGAGATTTCTCTGGATTTCTCATGATTTTCAGTCTTCGGTGGTTGATAAGGCTATTGTGTTTTGTTTCCCGCAAGACCAGCTTATCAATGCTTCACCCAGGAACTGACATGCTCCACTTGTGCTTTTACGTTCAATTTTATCTCCAGCGTAATCAGCATCGCAATAGGCTAAAAGATCAAAATGTGAACCTTTTCTATTCCAAAGGCCAAGATCAGTAGTACCAACAAGATATCTAAAGATGCGTTTTACTGCTGTTAAATGTGATTCTTTGGGTGCATATTGAAATCTAGCACATAATCCTACCGCGAATACAATATCAGGCCTGCTCGCAGTTAGATATAACAAAGAACCTATCATTCCTCTATACTCTTTTTCAGAGACAGATTTTCCATTTTCATCTTTGTCGAATGAAGAAGATGGATGCATGGGAGTAGTCATGATTTTGGCTTTATTCATTTTATATTTTGTTAAAAGGTCTTTTGTATACTTTTCTTGACAAATAAAAATGCCATCATCATACTGCTTGATTTGTAAACCAAGAAAGTATCTCAACTCCCCCATAATGCTCATTTCAAATTCACTTTGCATAAGTTTTGAAAAGGTATCACACATTTTTTCATTGGTTGAACCAAATATTATATCATCAACATACACTTGAACTATGAGTAAATCATTTTTATCATTTTTCTTGAAAAGTGTAGTGTCAATGTTTCCTCTGGAAAATCCATTTTTGATTAAAAATGAACTTAATCTTTCATACCAAGCTCTTGGTGCTTGTTTTAGACCATAGAGAGCTTTGGTAAGTTTAAAAACATGGTTTGGTTTTGATTGATCCTCAAAGCCAGGAGGTAGTTTCACATAAACTTGTTCATTTAAAAAGCCATTTAAAAATGCACTTTTAACATCCATTTGAAATAATTTAACACACTTATGAGATGCATATGCAAGAAGTATACGAATAGCTTCTAACCTTGCAACAGGGGCAAACGTCTCATCGTAATCAAACCTTCCTGTTGATTATAGCCTTGCGCGACCAGCCTTGCTTTGTTGCGAATAACCTTGCCTTCTTCATTGAGTTTGTTTCTGAAAACCCATCTCGTACCAATGATGGTTTGGTCTTGTGGGCCAGGGACCAAAGTCCAGACTTCATTTTTCTCAAACTGAAGCAATTCTTCTTTCATGGCTTCTATCCAAGATTGATCTATTACTGCTTCTTTAATGGATTTGGGTTCAATTTGGGATATCATTGCCATGCTGCATTCATCTTTCTTGAATGATCTTCTTGTTCGAATTCCATCAGTAGTTTCTCCAATTATTTGAGTTTGAGGATGTCCTTCAATTGTTCTCCAGCTTTTTGGTGGAGAATGAAACGGAGATTGTTTATCAATCTGGGTTTCCTGCACAACATTCTGTTGCTGCACACCAGTTTGAATCTCCTCTTCCTCATCCCTTTTACTTAAATCTAAATCATCAAACTCATCAAATAACACGTGCATACTGATTTCAACAACTTTGGTTCTCAGATTAAACACTCGATATCCTTTGGAGTTAGTTGCATACCCCAAGAATATTGCTTTGTCTGATTTTGCATCAAACTTTCCAAGGACACCTTTGTTGTTTAAGATATAATAATAACATCAAAAAATGTGAAAATATGAAATGTTTGGTTTTCTATTCCTCCAGATTTCATAAGGAGTTTTGTTAATGATTTTTCTAATAGATACACGATTTAAAATGTAGCAAGAAGTGTTAATGGCTTCTGCTCAAAAGTATCTTTCAACATTTGATTCTTCTAAGATTGTTCTTGCCATTTCTTGAAGTGTTCTATTTTTTCGTTCAACAACTCCATTCTGTTGTGGAGTTCTTGCACAAGATAGATTGTGAGAAATGCCAAGTTCATCAAAGAAGTTTTTAAAAGAGGCATTTATGAACTCTCCTCCATGATCACTTCTTACAGAAATGATGTTGGATTCTTTTTCATTATGTACCTTTTTGCAAAATGTTTTAAATTCATCAAATGCATCATCCTTATTTTTTAAAAACAATACCCAAGTGTATCTAGAGAAATCATCAACAATAACAAAACCATATTTCATTCCTGCTAGACTTGTTGTTTTGATTGGCCCAAAGAGATCTATGTGAAGTAATTCAAGAGTTCTGTTAGTAGTTATAAAATCTTTTGAATGAAAACTACTCTTGATTTGCTTTCCCTTTGCACAAGCTTCACAAATTCTATTTTGGTCAAAATTTAGTTTGCGCAATTGTAACACCCCGAGTTTAAAACATAGCACGAGTGTATTTTTTTTTTCAACTGAAATAAATAAATGAATTTTCGGAATTTAATTCAAAGGAATTAAAATAAGATTAAGTCATTTATTAAAATAATTTGTCGTAATCCAAAACGATCAAATGTAATTAAATAATTACATCACGATTAATCATGTAAAATATTTTTGGGAATTTAATCTTCAAAATATATCAAAATAAAGATACATCCAAAGGCTGTATCCTGGACCCACCAAAATATTATCAGAGTGCGGAAAAAATTAGCGGAAAGATATACAATAATTCCCTAAATAAATAATTACATCCACCAGACTCAAAATCTTATACAACAAGTCTAAACTGATCATGCATTAAAGCTATAGTAGCAAGTGATTTTCTCCGCCTCCTCTACAAGTCTCGTCTTCGCCCCAGCTGTCCGTCCCTCTGTGTTGTCCACTATTACTCCGTACGTGAAGATCAAGGAAAACTAACGACGTTTCCATCGTTAGTGTAACCGTCGGTGGGACGGGTTTGGGTATCATCTGAGGGCAAAGCCCAATTTTCCATAATAATAGTAAAGGGTCACCGACCGAAATTAACAAATACCACATATCATTTATACCAACAATAACAAGCATATTCATGGCATGTTATATAACAACGATGATAAATAAGGATGCTCATTTTGAAAATACATGACATTTATACCTTTGTAAAACAACAACCAATTTAATATAAAATAATGTTGTAAGTACAAATAGTAATTCAACAATCACAACAATTCATTAGAAATTCAGATCTCGTAAGGTACTTACACACCTCGAATCCTACTCATCAACTCAGATTAAAATGTGACTCACAGTCAACCACCCCATGCAATATTTATATGCCAATGTACACAACTTCTTGGAATTTCCAAGGTACAGTCGCTCACAGACCAACACACGTGCAGTCTCTCACGGACCAGCACGATTTACCCATGTTAGCCTCTCACAGGCCAAACATTACCAGAGTGCAGTCTCTCACAAACCAGCACGATTTCACAAGTAGAATCGACCGTCTAATACACGCAGAACTATTCTACAACCCTTCACGGTTACTACAGTGTATTAGCCTCTCACAGGCCAAATACACAGAAGTTAATTCCTCGCACGGATAGAATGGACCATCTAATACACGCGGAACCATTCAGTAGCCCGAGTAGAATAGACCGTCTAATACACGCGGAACTACTCTGACCCCGGATAGAACAGACCGTCTATTACACGCGGAACTATTCTATAACCCATGGTTACTACTTAACTTCGCGGCCCATCACGGTCACCGCATCAACTCTGTGGCCCATCACGGTCACCACCCGACTATGCAATGCATGGACATGCAATGTTTTCTCTTCACTGAAAACTGTATGCAATTACCAGTTAAAAATCCACTCACTCCATCACCACATCAAACCATCTCAAACCATATCAATAATTCCATTATCACCACATCAACAAATAAATTCAAGAATCTCATCATCACCACCTTAAACCATCTCAAAAATTCTATTTTAATTCATCACAAGCCTTTCCAATGTTTTCCCAACTCTTAAAGTTCATAAACAAATGCTTAAAACTGGAATTTTTGAAAAAAAACTCAGTCTGTATTCGAATACAGCTTCCTTGTATTCAAATACAGAAGCTAAAACAGTGCAAAACCAATACTCTGTATTCGAATACAGCTTCCTTGTATTCGAATACAGAAGCTAAAATAATGCAAAATCAGTATTTTTCACCACATCAATAAAGAATTCAAGAACCTCATCATCACCACCTCAAACTATTTCAAAAACTCCATTTTAATTCATCACAAGCCTTCCCAATGTTTCCCCAACTCTTAAAGTTCATAAACCAATGTTTAAAACTGGAATTTAAAAAAAAAACAATCTTTATTCGAATACAGCTTCCTTGTATTCGAATACAGAAGCTAAAACAGTGAAAAATCAACATTCTGTATTCGAATACGAGGCTGTCGTAGTCGAATACAAATGCGAATATAGTGGCAAAAATTGCAGTCCTGTATTCGAATACGACAGGGTCGTAGCTGAATATAGATGTTAAGTCAGAAACAAAAATTACTCATTTGTATTTGAATATAGAGGCCCGTATTCGAATACAAGTCCAAAATTTGAATAAAAACAGAACTTTGCAGGCATGTATTCGAATACATCAATGCTGTATTCGAATACACCTTCAAATGCAGTGATATTTTCCAGAAACTTCAACACGTTTTCAAACCTTTTTCTTTGAAAAACCAACACAACACCAAAACATCATCACCATTTCTTTGAAACCACAAACTCAGCACATTTGTCATCAACAACAGATTTTCGAGAAAACACTTCCACCCATTTTAAATCCTTTTCTTTTGAAAACCATCATCAACACCAGATTGTTATTAACACAACAGAAAACAGAATCACCAACACCAGAATAACCTCGCAGTTTACTTTAATCACCAAAACAGAAAGTCAACCACAAAACAGAACAACACAAACCAAATCATGCATTTGGATCATCCCCAAAACAACATGCAAAGCATTTTCCAGCTTTCCCACACAAACAGCACAACATTGATTTATTCAGCCAAAACAGCAAACATCATAGATCATCAAAAAAACATCAACATCATGCATTTTCATCTTTTAAAACGACATGCAAAACAATTTTACTTCAAAAACAACAACGAAAACATCATCAGTGCCATAACAGCATGCATTTACAACCCTATATGCAATCTAGAAATTTGGAAGGCGCCCCTTACCTCTATTACGTTCCCTTTGCTCGTTTGTGCTACTGCGACAAAAGTCGGCGAAGTTCCCGTTCGCGTTCGCCGCTACAAAAGTTAGTTCCCTAGCTCTGTAACGATGAGAGGAACAACTTTTGTTCTGGACACTTGTTGGTTCAGCGCTTGGATTTCCAAGTAATTTGACTTTTGAGCAACTCTTTGGTTACCACTAACACAGAAAACAGAATGGGGAGAGGAAGAAGGGTATTGTCGCATGCAGTAAGGAAGGAGGGAAATGTGTTTGTTTTCTTTCTGTTCTGGCCTCTCCCATATATATATAGGCACATAGGTGCCACCTCACCCAACACAATACTATTATAATATTGTTTGACCATCGGGTACTTAACCACTCTCGTTGTAATTAACAGTTAACATCTTAATTAACTGCCCGATAATTTAATTACTCGTAATTAAATTAATTTATCCTTCATCCAATAATTTTAATTCAACCTCCAAAAATAAATATTTATATATATATATATATTTACACAAAACATACATATATTAAATATTTTACAAATATTTCCAAAATACATTTAATATTAATTCCATAATTTAATTTTAAATTTAAGGGTCTTACAGCAATCCTCTAACAAGATCCAGTTTAGAGATTTTTGAAACTGTTTTCATACTTATATGTCCAACCCTTTATGCCATATCCATTTATCTTTATCGATTGACGTAAAACAGGATTCATCTGGTAATTCATCAAGATATAGGACATTTAGATTTTTATTACTATTTCCAGAAAATAACACCTCTCCAGAATCTGTTTTTCTAACTTCACATGCTCTTGGTTTTAAAATAACTTCAAAACCATTGTCACATAACTGACTTATACTTAGAAGATTATCTTTCAAACCTTCAACGTATTGAACATCAGTTATTTAAGCAGAGTTTGCCTTACCAATAGTTCCTTTACCTTTGATCTGAGCTTGATTGTTGTTGCCAAAAGTAACTGATCCTCCATCCTTTTTAATGAAGGACATGAAACAGTTTTTATCACCTGTCATGTGTCTTGAACAGCCAATGTCCAAGAACCAAGGCTTTCTCTTGGCACTTTGAAATTCTGCCTGCATAAGAGTTTACATTCACTTTAGGTACCCACTTTGTCTTGGGTCCTTGAGAGTTAGTCTTAATAATTTCTTTCTTTTTAAAATAACATGTTGACTCCTGATGACCAAATTTGAGACAGTAGGAGCATTTATCTATTGGTCTTGAAATCTGAGTTTTAGAAGGTTTGAATCTTGATTTTGTAAAGGTTCTAGATCGTTCCCCTTTTTTCAAATTTTCTGGAGAAAGTTCAGGTTTCATTCTATAACTTTCTCCGTTTTGAGAACAGTATGGAGAACATTCTCCCTTTTGCAGTTTTTTCAAAATTGGTTCTTTATTTGCAGAACTTTCTTTTCTTTTAAACATCCTTCTGCTCTTAATCTTTTCATCCCGTTTTTTGAAGTAACAAGCAAATTCCAAATGTCCATGTTTTTTACAATATGAACATTTGGTTTTACATTTTTCAATCTTGTTTTCCGGAATAAAAAAGTTTTCATACATTTTGGTTTTTTGAGTTTGATTGAACCCAAGACCAGCTTTATCAAATATTCCTATTTGTGATCCCATGATTTTTTTGAAAAGTTTCAGTAGCTTTAATAAAATTTAGCAAATCAGTTTTCAAAATTTCATTTTTAGATTTAAGGCGAACGTTCTCTGTTTTAGCTGCAGAACGTTCTTGACCTTTCTGATTTTCACAACTTTGCTGTTTTGATTCTCTTAGTTCTTGAATGGTATTCTTGAGAATATCAATCATAGCCTGAGCCTTTTCTTTTTCTTCTTTTTCTTTAAAAACTTGTTCTTTTAAAGAACTACATTTTTGAATGAGAATGTTTGAATCATTTAGCAAGTTGTTGAATTCTTTTCCCATTAGTTCACACAAAGAGCAAGAGTCAGAATTAGTTACCTCATTTTCTTCTGTATCTGCCATCAAGCATATGTTGGCTTCATCTCCTTCTTCTGTGTCTGATTCTTCTGAGTCATCCCATGTGGCCAGCATTGATTTCTTTTTAAATGGAAATCGTTTTGGTGTTTTCTTATTCAAGGGACATTCAGCTTTGTAATGTCCTAACTTATTACAACCAAAACATGTAATCTAGCTTTTATCTGTTTCTGTTTTGGGATTTTTATTTGGAAATCCCTTCTTGATTTGATCTCTCCTTCTCATCATTCTTTGTATTCTTCTGGTGAGAAGAATAATTTCTTCATCAGCATATTCTTGTCCAGTTTCTTCTGGTTCTTCATCAGTTTGTGAAGGTGCAAACACGAGAAGGGGGGTTGAATTGTGTTTGACTAACTTGAATACTTTTTCTGTTTTTGCAGTTTTAAAACCAAACTTGATGTATGAATAAAACAGATTTAGCATCGAATATAAAGTAAAAATAAAAACACAGAATTTTATACTGGTTCACCGTTAACGAGGATACGTCCAGTCCATTCACCTTGAAGGATTTCACTAATTCAAATCTTGAATTACAACAATACCACTGACCCTCCAAGTTAGTCTTCTCAAACAGTCTAACAATCCTAGAATTTTGAGGAATGCAGCACCTTGACTTCTTAAGTCAAGTCTTCTCCTACCAATCTGACAACCCCAGATTGTAGAAGGAATTACAACGCCTTGAATCTAATTGTCAAGTAATCTGCTACCCCTTATGACTCCCTCAGATTGTAGACTCTACTTCAACAACTTAGATCTAACACAAGGGAAAGAAAATAACACGAGTGCTTGCTTCTGGAAAGTTGGAACTCACAATTAACCTCACTGAAAACTTGAGTGTTTGCTTTTGGAAGTGTATGACTCTTTTTCAATTTTCGATGCTAAGTATTCTGCCTTGAGCCTCTTTTTATAGATGCAGATTAGGGTATCTTCCAAGCTTAATTTCGAGCTGTATCTTGCTGGATTCTCTTGCAAAACTATCTTGACCAATCGGGCTTCACTTAAATAAAAAACATATCTTTTTAAGCCACAAATTTGCTTTCAAAAATAACTAGCCAATCCTGTCTTTAGTTTCTTCCTGCCAACAGCTTCTGAATTCCACAAGACTTCACTTTATTTTTGAATCAAATCCTTTTAATATTTTGATCAAATTAAATTAAATCTCCACCGATTATCATCATGATTAATTCTAGACCGTTTGATCTTCTGCGCTAGTCCACATCTGGACCATACTAAGTGATCTGTTGTGATCCTCTTTTTTCGGCCAACCCTGGACCACACTTTCTGATCTTCTGATTTTCCGATCTCGGCCAACCTGGACTTGCGAACTGATCTGCTGTGATCCTCTAATCTCCGCCAATGTTGGACCACACATTCTGACCTTCTGATTTTGGCCAACACTGGGCCATGGTCTGATCTTCTGATCTCGGCCAACACTGGGCCATATACTTAAATCTGGACCATTGATCTAAACATCTTCCCTCTGATCTGGACCAATTCTGAACTGGGTCTAGATTGAATTGAAATTAAATATGGACAAATAATATTTCAGTCTGGACATTTTTGAAGGTGCAAACACGAGAAGGGGGGTTGAATTGTGTTTGACTAACTTGAATACTTTTTGTTGGAACCAAGTTGGTTCTAAGTCTTAGGATTTTGATGTTTACAAAAGGACTCAATGTAATCTTATTTTGTACCTTGAATTATTACATTAAATACAACCAGAAAATGAAGTTTGCAGAGGCAAAAGATGCATCCAGAATGCATCCTGGAATTACCAAAAGATACTCTAAGATCACCAGAAGATATCTTTGCTTGCCCAGCTCAAAAGGAAGCAATGTCAGAAGAAGACCTAGATCATACCAGAGGAAAGCCTGCCAGATGGAGAGTTTGTCCAGACCAAGAGGAATCAAATATCAGATTTATTCCAGAAGTTATTCTGACCAGAAGATGGCCTGGCAGTGAGAAATTAAAACAACCCAGACTTGTTCTAGACTCAACCAGAAGATAAGTTAATGAGTCCAGAACAAGAGAATCAATCCAGATTTGACCCAGATCAGAAGATAGCATGGTTCAGGGTATGAAACTAAGTCCAGACCAGAAGAAATGATTTCCGAAATTGATCCAGACCTGATCCAAAATCAAAGGTGAAATGTCTAGACTGAAATATTACTTATCCAGATTTAATTTCAGTATAATCCAGACCAAGTCCAGAATTGGTCCAGATCAGAGGGAAGATTTCCAAATCAATGGTTCAGAATTAATTATTTGGCCTTGTGTTGGCCGAGATCAGAAGATCAGGCCATGGCCCAGTGTTGGCCGAAATCAGAGGGTCAGGATGTGTGGTCCAACAATGGCCGAGATCAGAGGATTGTAGCATATCATGTGCAAGTCCAGGATGGCCTAAATCAGAAGACCAGAGGGTTAGGAAGTGTGGTCCAGGGATGGCCGAAATCAGAGGATCACATCATATCAATTAATTTGGTCCAGTTGTGGACTAGCGTAGAAGAATCCAATGGTCTAGATTTAATCAGGAGGATTAACGGTGGAGATTTTAATTTATTTTAATCAAAGTATTAAAAAGATTTGTTACAAAAATAAAAGTGAGGTATTGTGGAATTCAGGAGCTGTGGCGGGAAGCAACTAAAGTTTTGATTGGCCAGTTATTTTTTGAAAGAAATGTGAAGCTTAAAAAAAGATATGTTTTTTATTTAAATGAAACCCAATTGGTCAAGTTATTTTTACAGAGAATCCAGCAAGATTCAGCTCGAATTTAAGCATTGGAAGAGGCCCAAATCTGCATCTATAAAATGAGGCTCAAGGCATAATACTTAGGATCGAAAATCACAAAAGAGTCATACACTTCCAAAACAAACACTCAAATTTTCAGAGAGGTCAATTATGAGTTCCAGCTTTCAAGAAGCAAGTACTCGTGTTATTTTCCTTCCACTGTGTCAAATCTAAGTTGTTAAAGTAGAGTCTACAATCTGAGGGAGTCAGAAGGGGTAGCAGGTTACTTGGCAATTAGATTCATAGTGTTGAAATTTCTTCTACAATCTGGGATTGTCAGATTGGCTGAAGACAGGTGCTATATTCCTCAAGAGTCTAGGATTGTTAGACTGTTTGAGAAGACTGACTTGGAGGGTCAGTAGAACGGTTGTAATTCAAGGTTTGAATTAGTGAAATCCTTCAAGGTGAAGGGACTGGACGTAGCCTCGTTAACAGTGAACTAGTATAAAAATTCTATGTTTTATTTTTACTTTATATCCGTTGCTAACTCTATTTTTATTCATACATCAAGTTTTGTTTTAAAAGTGTAAAAACAAGAAAAGTATTCAAGTTAGTCAAACACAATTCAACCCCCCTTCTCGTGTGTGCACCTTCACTTTTTCTATTTTTGCAGTTTTAAAACAAAACTTGATGTATGAATAAAAACAGAGTTAGCAGCGGATATAAAATAAAAAAAACACAGAATTTTTATATTGATTCACCGTTAACGAGGCTACGTCCAGTCCCTTCACCTTGAAGGATTTCACTAATTCAAACCTTGAATTACAACAGTTCCACTGACCCTGCAAGTCAGTCTTCTCAAACAGTCTAACAATCCTAGACTCTTGAGGAATACAACACCTTGACTTCCTAAGTCAAGTCTTCTCCTAACAATCTGACAACCCCAGATTGTAGAAGGAACTACAACGCCTTGAATCTAATTGCCAAGTAATCTGCTACCCCTTCTGACTCCCTCAGATTGTAGACTCTACTTCAACAACTTAGATCTAACACAAGGGAAAGAAAATAACACGAGTGCTTGCTTCAGGAAAGATGGAACTCACAATTAACCTCACTGAAAACTTGAGTGTTTCCTTTTGGAAGTGTATGACTCTTTTGTGATATTCGATTTGAGTATTCTGCCTTGAGCCTTCTTTTATAGATGCAGATTAGGGCCTCTTCCTAGCTTAATTTCGAGCTGAATCTTGCTGGATTCTCTTGCAAAAATAACTTGACCAATTGGGCTTATTTAAATAAAAAACATATCTTTTTTAAGTTTCAGATTTTCTTTCAAAATAACTAGCCAATCAAGTCTTTAGTTTCTTCCCGCCAACAGCTCATGAGTTCCACAATACTTCACTTTATTTTTGTAACAAAGCTTTTTAATACTTTGATCAAAATAAATTAAAATCTCCACCGTTAATCCTCATGATTAAATCTGGACCATTTGATCTTCTGCGCTAGTCCACATCTGGACCATACTAATTGATATGCTGTGATCCTCTGATTTCGGCCATCCTTGGACCACACTTCCTAACATTCTGATCTTCTAATCTCGGCCATCCTGGTCCAGCAAACTGATATGCTGTGATCCTCTGATTTCGGCCACTATTGGACCACACATTATGACCTTCTGATTTCGGCCAACACTGGGCCATGGTCTGATTTTCTGATCTCGGCCAACATTGGGCCAAATACTTAAATCTGAACCATTGATCTGAAATTCTTCCCTTTGATCTGGACCAATTCTGGACTTGGTCTGGATTAAACTGAAATTAAATCTGGACAAATAATATTTCAGTCTGGACATTTTACCTTCTATTTTGGATCAGTTCTGGATCAATTCTGGAGATCATTTCTTCTAGTCTGGACTTAGTTTCATACCCTGAACCATACTATCTTCTGGTCTGGGTCAAATCTGGATTAATTTCTTTGTTCTGGACCCATTAATTTACCCTCTGATTAAGTCTGGATCAAGTCTGGGCTGTTTATTATTTCACTGCCAGGCCATCTTCTGGTCATAATAACTTATGGAATAAATCTGACATTTGACATCTTCTGGTCTGGAACAACTCTCCCTATGGCAGGCTTCTTTCTGGTCTGGTCCAGGTCTCCTTCTGACCTTTCTTCCTTCTAATCTGGGCCAGCAAAGATATCCTCTGGTAGTGTTTTGACATCCTGGTGTATCCTCTGGTAATTCCCGGATGCATTCTGGATGCATTTTCTGCCTCTGCAATCTTTAATTTCTGGTGGTATTTAATGTAATAATTCAAGGTACAAAATAAGATTACATGGAGTGCTTTTGTAAACATCAAAATCCTAAGTATTTAAAACCAACTTGGTTCCAACAATTTTACCTTCTGATTTGGATCAGGTCTGGATCAAATCTGGACATCATTTCTTCTACTCTGGACTTAGTTTCATACCCTGAACCATGCTATCTTCTGGTCTGGGTCAAATCTGGATTGAATATCTTGTTCTGAACCCATTATTTTATCCTCTGATTAAGTCTGGGCTGTTTATCATTTCACTGCTAGACCATCTTCTGGTCATAATAACTTCTAGTCTAAGTCTGACTAATGATTCCTTCTGGTCTGGATCAAGTCTCCCTCTGGCAGGCTTCCTTCTGGTCTGGTCTAGGTCTCCTTCTGACTTTGCTTCCTTCTGATATGGGCCAGCAAAGATATCTTCTGGTAATTTCAGGATGCATCCTCTGGTACCTTCTGGATGCATTATCTGGTGTCTTCATCTTTTGCCTCTAGAAACTTCATTTTCTGGTGGTATTTAATGTAATAATTTAAAGTACAAAATAAGATTATATGGAGTGCTTTTGTAAACATCAAAATCCTAAGTACTTAGAACCAACTTGGTTCCAACAATCTCCCCTTTTTGATGATGACAAAACCTTAACTTATTTTGCTAGCTTGTGACTCGAAGTACTTGAAATACTCCCCCTCAAACCAATCTCTCCCCCTAAGTCTGATACTGACTTTTTCTTCTCCTTTTCAACTCCTTCTTGAATCACTCTTTCTTTTCTTCTCTTCTCCTCTCATTTTCAACTCGTTCTCTTTTCATCTCTTTCTGATTTATTTTTCTCTCTCCATGTTTCTTCTCCTTTTCAACTCCTTCTCTTTTCACTCTTTCTTTTTCTCTCTTTATTTTTCTCTCTCCCTGATTCTTCTCCTTTTCAACTCCTTCTCTTTTCATCTCTTTCTTTTTCGCTCCTCTTTTCTTTTTATCTCTCCTTTTCTACTTATTTCTCCTTTTTTTCTCTCTCTCCCCCTTTTTGTCATCAGCCAAAAAGAGGTCCTACTATTTTTGTATTTTTGTTTTTTTTCTTTACAAAGTACAGAAATTAAAAACAAAAAATAAAAGACAAAAAATTAAAATTACAAGAAAATTAAAAAAAAAACTCCTAAGAAGACTACTTGAGCTAGTCAGATATGGAGACAATGTCGAGATATTTCTTGATGTACTCGAACCTGTCTTCAGGTAATGCTTTGGTGAAGATGTCAGCCCACTGATGATCAGTGTCCACAAACTGGATGCTTAATGTAAGACCCTTAAATTTAATATTAATTTATGGAATTAATATTAAGGGTATTTTGGGAATTGTTGTAAATATTTAATATATGTATGTTTTAAGTGAATATATATATATATATATATATATATATATATTGGAAGAGGAATTAAATTATGGGATGAAGAATTAAATTAATTTAATTTCGAGTAATTAAATTAATTGGACCACTAATTAAGGATTAGTGATTAATTAAAGGATTAAGTGCTGAAATGATACAACATTATTTTATTAGTATTTTCGAGAAGGCACTCAAGTAATTCCATGAGTACACGGCAGAGGAACTGAGCAAAGACCAGAACACACACTCTCCTATTTTGCATGTAATGAGTGATTGCATGCAACAGTAATTTTCCTCCCATTTCTGCCCCTGGTTTCTGAGAAACAGCTTCACGGGTTCTTTAAATTCAGAAGAGGGAATTCCTCCAACACCATAAACTGGAAATCCAAACCTCAAATCAGAAAACCCACAATAGTAAAGTTAATCCCCACTCCTTTACGAAGCCAAAGAACCCAGTTTTGCAGCAGCAAACTCCAGGAACAGTTTCACCGTCTCTGGACGCAGAGAAGGGAACGCAGCAGAAAACACAGGAAATAGCAAAGCACGCTACAAGGGTAAGGGCACCTTCCATCTTTTAGCTGCATTAGGGCCATAAAGTGTGTTGTTTCAGTTCTGTTTTTAAAAGAAAAACTGTTTTCGAAAAATGACATTTTGAAGGAAAGTGCACTTTGTTGATATGTGATTATCCTGATGGTTGTTGCTGGCTGTTTTTCTAATAAAACATGCTATTTTACTTATGAATGAAAGCTGGAAAATGTTGCATTGTCATTTTAATGATGAATAAAATGCATATCTTAAAACTGTTTTGAAAATAGCATTAAAATGCAAAATGCATCATGTTGGTGCTAGTGTTCCGTGATGTTTCTTGTCATTCTGTTGTGTTTGAGAAAACTGAATACATGCATGTTTTCTCTGGTGTTTTGGGAAAAACTGAAATGTTGCATGTTTGTTCTGATGAGTACTGAAATGTTGCATGCTTGTTCTGATAAGTGTGAACACTGAAATGTTGCATGCTTGTTCTGATGAATAAGAACACTGAAATGTTGTGTGATGTTCTGATGATTGATCATCTGTCTCTGTTTTGGATAAACTGGTGTTAATGGTTCTGACTCTGTTTTATGTTGTGTGATTCTGGTGATGATAATGATGATTCTGCTTCTGGTTGTTCTGGGTGATCTTGATGATATTGTTGATTCTGATTCTGGTTGTTTTGTGTGGATCCTTTCGTTTCTGTTTCTGATTCTGATGATCCTTGAGTGGATCATACTGTTTCTGTTTCTGGTTCTAATGATCCTTGTGTGGATCATTCTGTTTCTGCTTCTGGTTCTGATGATCCTTGTGTGGATCATTCCGTTTTTGTTTCTGATGTTCTGGTTTTAATCATTCTGATTATGTTTCTGATGTTCTGATGTTGAACATTCTGCTTCTGTTTATGATGGTTCTGATGTGAACCATTCTATTTCTGCTTCTGATGGTTCTGATCTGAAACATTCTATTTCTGCTTCTGATGGTTCTGATGTTAACCATCTTCTGATGATTCTGATGTGAATCAGTCTGTTTCTGCTTCTGATGGTTCTGATGTGAACCATTCTATTTCTGCTTTTGATGGTTCTGATCTGAAACATTCTGTTTCTGCTTCTGTTGGTTCCGATGTTAACCATCTTCTGATGATTCTGATGTGAATCAGTCTGTTGTTTTTGCTTTTGGTGATTCTGGCATGAACCATTCTGTGCTTCTTCTGATCAATTCTGGATGAAGTCTG
Source organism: Cicer cuneatum (assembly GCA_037974295.1). NCBI lineage: Eukaryota > Viridiplantae > Streptophyta > Magnoliopsida > Fabales > Fabaceae > Cicer > Cicer cuneatum. The sequence continues at coordinate 12,779,753 of JBBPBO010000002.1, read as the reverse complement.
GGCGAAGTCTGGGTTATTCAAAATTCGACTATCATGCCATGTTCTGGTCAAATTATCTTATGGATTACTTCTTGCTTTTGACAACTTATGGCCTGGAGCAACTCTCCATATGGCAGGCTTCACAATGGTTTGGTCCAAAGAATCTTCTGATATTTATTCCCTCTGATATAATCCATCAAAGATATCTTCTGGTCACTTCTGGACAAGTATGGATTGTGTTGAAATTACACTGCTAGACTATGTTCTGATCAGTATAACTTCTTGATTGCTTCTGATATTTGAATCATTCTTGTTTGGAGCAATTCATATGATGGCAGGCTTCCCTCTGGTGTTTTCCAAATGTTCTTCTTATTTTGTTTCTGGTTGATATAAGCCTCCAAAGTTATCTTCTGGTCGGTTTTGGACATTCTGGTTTATCTTATGATAATTCCAGAAATGCATCTTCTGTAAATTCATAATGTATCCTCTGATACATTCATCTTCTGATGGTTCTGTGTGAATCATTCTGTTTTACTTCTGATGATTCTGATAATCATTTTGTTTCTGCTTCTGATGATTCTGACAATCATTCTGTTTCTGCTTCTGATGATTCTGATATAAATCATCCTGTTTCTGCTTCTGATAATCATCTTGTTTCTGCTTCTGATGATTCTGATAGTCATTCTGTTTTGCTTCTAATGATTTTGGTGAGTCATTCTGTTTTGCTTCTGATGATTCTGGTGTAAGTCATTCTATTTTGCTTCTGATGATTCTGGTGAGTCATTCTGTTTTGCTTTTGATGATTCTGATGTGAGTCATTTTGTTTTGCTTCTAATGATTCTGGTGTGAGTCATTCTGTTTTGCTTCTGATGATTCTGGTGTGAGTCATTCTGTTTTGCTTCTGATGATTCTGGTGTGAATCATTCTATTTTGCTTCTGATGATTCTGATTCTGGTACTATTTCTGATGTTGATCATTCTGGTTCTGTTTTTGATGTTGATCCTTCTGGTTCTGTTTCTGATGTTGATCCTTCTGGTTTGTTTTGATGTTGATCCTTCTAGTTCTGTTTCTGATGTTGATCATTCTGGTTCTGTTCTGATGCTGATCATTCTAGTTCTGTTTCTGATGTTGATTATTCTGGTTCTGTTTTCTGATATTCTGATTTTGGTTCTATTTCTGATGTTCTGGTGTTGATAATTCTGATTCTAGTTCTATTCCTAATGTTCTGATACTAATCATTCATTCTGGCTTTGTTTCTGATGTTCCGGTGTTGATGATTCTGATTCTAATTCTGTTTCTAATGTTCTGATGTTAATCCTTTTGATTCTGGTTCTGTTTTCTGATGATCTGATGTTGATCATTCTGGTTTTGTCTTCTGTATTCGACTACAGGCATGCTGTATTCGAATACAGAATGTTAAAATTTGCAGATTTTCACTAGTTTCAGCTTCTGTATTCGAATACAAGGGATCTGTATTCGAATACAGATTCGTATTTTCCAGAAAACTCAGTTTTAAACACTGTTTTGTGAATTTTAAGAGTTTGGGGAATAATGGAAAGACTTGTGATGATTAAGAGGGGAATTTTGTGATAATGTAAAGTGTTAATGATTACTTGAATGTTTAAGCATTGATGAGCTGATAATAAAATTGGTTGTGTTGAGGTATTTTGAGAAATGGTGGAAATGCATGAAATTCATTGATGTCGCATACTGTTTTCTAGAGAAGTGAAACACTGCATATTCATGCATTGCATAGTCAAGTGGTACCCGCGATGGGCCACAGAGTAATGCGCAACCACGTGCTGATCTGTTGACCGATTGCACGAGTGCTGGACTGTTGAGCGTCTGCACTAGGTACTGATCTGTTGAGCGATTGTACCTTGGTATATAAGTGCTGGACTGTTGAGCGTCTGCACTGGTACTAGACTGTTGAGCGTCTGCACTGGTACTAGACTGTTGAGCGTCTGTACCCTAAAATGCGCAGCCACGTGCTGATCTGTTGAGCGATTGCACAAGTGTTGGTCTGTTGAGCGACTGTACTGGTACTGGACTGTTGAGCGTCTGTACCCTGGAATGCGCAACCACGTGCTGATCTGTTGAGCGATTGCACGAGTGCTGGACTGTTGAGCGTCTGCACTAAGTACTGATCTGTTGAGCGATCGTACTTTGGTATATAGGTGCTGGTCTGTCGAGCGACTGCACTGGTACTGGACTGTTGAGCGTATGTACCCTGAAATGCGCAGCTACGTGCTGATCTGTTGAGCGATTGCACGAGTGCTAGTCTGTTGAGCAACCGCACTAGGTACTGATCTGTTGAGCAATTGTACCTTGGTATATGTCAAACGTGCTGGACTGTTGAGCATCTGCACTGGTGCTGATCTGTTGAGCGATTGCACCCTGGTCATGAGAGCCGTTGAGATGTGTTGGTCTGTCGAGCGACTGCACCTTGGTGATTCCAAGAAAATTGTATACATGAGCATATGCATATTGCATCTGGGTGTTTGACCGGTGGGTCACGTTTTGGATATTGTTGATGATTGGAAAATTGACGTGTGTAAGTACTTGTTGAAATATGAGTTTTCTGATGAATGTTTGTGATTGCTAAAGTGGTGATTGTACTTACAACATGTTTTTCCATATTAATTCGTTGCTGTTTTGAAAAGGCATACATGTCATGAAATTTCAAAATGAGCATCTTTTCATCATTATTATACAATATGCCATGATTATATGTGTTGTTGTGAGATATATGCTATGTGCTTATTTGTTAATTTCGGTCGGTGACCCTTGCTATTATATTGTGGACTTTGGGCTTTGCCCTCAGATGATATCCAAACCCGTCTCACCGATGGTTATACTAACGACGGAGACGTCGTTAGTTTTCCCAGACCGTCGCGTACGGTGTATTCGTGGACGACGCAGAGGGGCAGGCAACTGGCTGAAGAAGAGACTTGTATGGGATACGGTGGAGACCGTGCTACTGTAGCTTAGTGCATGATCAGTCTAGACTTTTGTATAGGGTCTGGAGTTTTGGGAAATGTAATTTTATTTTGGGAATTAATGTACTATTTTTCCGCTATATTATTCCGTACTCTGATATTTGGAAATGAATTGGTGAAAACTTTATTTTAATTCCCTTGACATTAATCTTCGAAAACTCATTTTAATTATTTATAAGAAAAAAAAATACACTCGCGCTGTGTTGTAAACTCGGGGTGTTACACTTAAAGTCCCTTTTTGAACATGGTCCCTAATGAAATGGTGTTTTATTTCAATGTGTTTGGTTCTAGAGTGTAAGATAGGGTTCTTGGTTAGATTTATGGCTGAAGTGTTATCACAGAATAAAGAGATATTGGTTTCGAAGATGTTGTAATCTTCAAGTTGATGTTTCATGCAGATTAACTGTGAGCTGCATCCTGCTGCTGATATATACTCATCTTTGGCTGTTGACATAACAATGGTGATTTGTCTTTTGCTTGACCAAGAGATCAAATTATCGCCTAAGAAAGTGCAGTTGCCGCTTGTACTTTTCCTTTCCAGTTTTTCTCCAGCATAGTCGGAATCACAAACACCTCTGAGTTTGTAGGTGGGGGCTTTCTTGTATAATAGAGTAAGGTTGGTGGTTCCTTTAAGGTATCTCAGAATTCATTTGACAGCAGTTAAATGGGATTCCCTAGGGTTAGCTTGAAAACAGGCACAGACACAAACACTAAACACGATGTCAGGTCTAGAAGCAGTTGCCGCTTGTACTTTTCCTTTCCAGTTTTTCTCCAGCATAGTCGGAATCACAAACACCTCTGAGTTTGTAGGTGGGGGTTTTCTTGTATAACAGAGTAAGGTTGGTGGTTCCTTTAAGGTATCTCAGAATTCGTTTGACAGCAGTTAAATGGGATTCCCTAGGGTCAGCTTGAAAACAGGCACAGACACAAACACTAAACAAGATGTCAGGTCTAGAAGCAGTTAAATAAATAAGGGATCTAATCATACCTCTGTATGGTCTACCTTTTGGCTGGTTTCATCTTTCTCAAGTGAGCAGGTTGGGTGCATGGGGGTGGCCATAGGCTTACATTCACTCATTTTGAACGTTTTAAGAAGTTCTTTAGTGTATTTAGATTGGTGAATGAGTATACCTAATTTACCTTGGTGAATCTGAATTCCCAGGAAGAACTTAAGTTCTCCCATCATGCTCATTGGGAACACTTTCTGCATTAGGTCAGAATACTCTTTGCACAAAGTTCCATTAGTAGATCCAAAGATGATATCATCAACATAAGAATGCACTTTTAACATCCATTTGATACAGCATTATATCATGATTAGCAGCAAATGATAAGAGAATTCTAATTGCTTCTAACCTGGCCACTTGAGCAAAAGTCTCAGTGTAATCTATACCTTCCTGTTGATTGTATCCTTGAGCTACTAATCTGGCTTTGTTCCTTACCACTTCACCGTTTTCATTGAGTTTATTCCTGAACACCCACTTGGTTCCAATAATGTTTTGGTTAGGTCTGGATACCAGATCCCAAACATCATTCATTTGGAATTCATTCAGCTCTTCTTGCATTGCAAGTATCCAACCTTCCTCTGCCAAAGCCTCATTAACATTGCTTGGTTCAATTGTTGAGAGTAAACCAAACAGACTGGTTTCTCTACTTGATGATCTGGTCTTTAAAGGTTCTGCTGCACTGCCAATAATGAGAGATTCTGGATGTGAAGACTTGTACTTCCATCCATTCTTTCCCTCTGACTTGTCTTCAGAGTCAGCATGTTCTTCTTTATCTTGATCTTTCTCAGATTCTGCTGCTGGTCCAGCTTCTGCTTCCTGTGCCTCTGGTTCACCTGCAATTTCCTCATCTTGCTTTGACTTTTCAAAGTCAAGCTGTTTATCATCAAACTTAATGTGGATTGATTCTTCCACAGTGTTAGTTTCTTTGCTAAACACTCTATAAGCTTTTGATCTCTCAGAGTAACCAATAAACGTACACTTTTGAGATCAGGAATCAAACTTAGCTAGATTGTCTTTAGTGTTCAACATAAAACAGATGCAACCGAATTGCTTAAAGTAGGAAATATTAGGTTTCTTACCTTTCCACAGTTCATAGGGAGTTTTATTTAAGATGGACCTAATGTAGACTCTATTCTGAATGTAGCAGGCTGTGTTGATAGCTTCTGCCCAAAGGTAGGTGGCAACCTTCATATCATTCAACATGGTTCTGGCCATCTCCTGCAGTGATCTGTTCTTCCTTTCTACCACTCCATTCTGTTGAGGTGTTTGGGGGATGAGAAGTTGTGAGAGATGCCATTCTCATCACAGAATTCTTCAAAATACTTGTTCTCGAATTCACCTCCATGATCACTTCTGATGGTTATGATCTTAATACCCTGTTCATTCATAACTTGCTTACAGAAAGAAATAAATACTTTGTGAGATTCATCTTTGTTCTTTAAAAATTTTACCCATGTCCACCTTGAGTAATCATCAACAATCACAAAGCCATATTTCTTACCACCGAGAGAAGCTGTTTGAACAGGACCAAACAGATCTAAGTAAAGCAGTTCAAGTGGTTGAGAGGTAGAAACACATTTTTTAGTTTTAAAAGAGCTTTTAGTTTGTTCACCTCTTTGACATGCTTCACACATAATCTCAGTTTTGGAACTTACCTTGGGAAGTCCTCTTACCAGCTGGAGTTTGCTTAACTCGGATATAAGTCTAGAGTTTGCATGCCCTAGCCTCTTGTGCCAAATCAGATTTTGCTCACTTACAGATAATACGCATTTAACCTGTTGTTTAGCAAGACTAAACAGATCAATTTTATAAACATTGTTCTTCCTAGTGCCAGTAAATAAAACAGACCCATCAAGTTCACTAACGGCTTTGCAAGTTTTTTGATTAAAGATAACATCATAATTGCAATCACTTAATTGACTTATGCTCAGAAGATTATGTTTTAGCCCTTTAACTAACAGAACATTTTTAACAGAAAGGGAAGAAGAAGTGTTACCAGTAGTTCCTGTACCAATAATCTGACCTTTCTAGTTTGGAGCATCCACTGTCAAGATACCAAGCTTTGTGTTGCTGATCAGACCTTGCTTTTTCTCTGTCAGAATCAGAGTTAGAGTCAGACTCAGATTCAGCTTCTGTTCGAGCCATCAGAGCCAGTTCTGCTTTTGGTCTGTTTGATCAGTTTCCTTGATTCTACTTTGGTCGATAAACCATGTTCCTCTGATGATTTTGGAACATGTTTTGGTTCTGGTAATTTTGGTGAATCCTGTGATTCTGATAAGCTTGATGATTCTGGTGATTTGGGTGAATCTGGTGGTTCTAATGAATCTGGTGATTCTGGTAATTCCTGTACTGATTCAGGTTCTGGTTCCAGTACTGATTCTGATTCTGGTTCCAGTATTGGTTTTGGTTCCAGTTTCTGTGCTTCTGATACTGGTTCCAGTGTTGGTTCTGGTTCCAGTTTCTGTGTTTCTGATACTGGTTCTGGTTCCAGTTCCTGTTCTGATTCTGGTTCCAGTTTTGATTCTGGTTCCAGTTCTGGTTCTGATTCTAATTCTGGTTCTGGTTGCGTTGACCAGACCTTCTTCCATCAGACTCAGATTGCCTTTGTCTAGTTGTAGCAGGAACATAAACCTTTTTCTGCTTGTGCATTGCCAACATCCATTGTCCAGGTACCATTGTTGGTGTCTCCTTCTGGTTGCTTAGAATATCTGCAACATAGACAATTTGATCTTTTGGTACTCAGAACTGATTGGGTCCAGGTTTTTTAGTCTTAACAGCTCTCTGATCTTGTTCATATTTTACCATTGGACAAGATAGTTCAGAGTGACCTTTCTTAGCACAAACAATGCATAAGACATCAGAATGAACAGCTTTACTTTCAGGAATCGTTTCTGTAAAACCAAGACCTCTCTTTCCAGTGTTACTGTTTCCATAAATCATAGATGCATATTTACTTCTTTCCATTCCATTGGAAATAAAGTTTTGAAAAAATTGCTCATTCATATCAGATTCACAAACAGTTTTGGAAGTGGAACAAATATTACTTTTGAGAGTTTGGTTTTCAGATTTGAGTCTTGCAAATTCAGTTTTAAAATCCTTGTTTTTAGTTGCATACTCAGAATTTCGATTCTTTAAAACTTGGACTTCTTTGGTTATTTTTTTCTTATCTTCCCTAAGAGTTTTTAGTTTTAAAGACATCTTATTGTTTGAATTTAAAAAGTCTTTTAAAGCCTTAATTAATTCAGATCTAGTGAGATCACAAAATACATCACTGTCTTCACCTTCTGATTCTGTTCCAGAGCTTGAGCTGTATCCAGACCTTGAGTTGGTATGAGCCATCAGAGCCATAATTGCTCCTTTTGATGTACTTCCAGACTTGCTTGAATGACTGCTTCAATCATTCTTCCTTCTACCTGCTTTCCTTCCTGAAATTGTGCCTTTATGAAGTCCAGAGGCAGACCTGATGTGTCCCATCTTTGCTGTTTCTGCCTCTTCTTCATCAGACAATTCTTCATCTGATTCTGATGCATCCCAAGCTGCCATCAGACCCTACTTTCTAAATCTGGAACTCTTCTTGTGTTGTTTGCCTTTTTCCAGATCTGGACATTCTGACTTGATATGTCCAGGTTCATTGCATCCATAACAAACAATACTCTTCTTATCAGATTCTTCCTTTCCTTTGTTGTTATGTTTCTTCTTGAAGCTTCTCCTCTTCTTGTTTTCCCAGATCTTAACCATCTGTTTGGTTAAGTAAGCCATATCATCACAGTCACTGTCGCTATTCTCTGATTCTGATGCTGCCCTTACAGCTTTCTTCTGTTTCACCTTCAGGGCCAGATTCTTCTTCTTCTTTGGTTCATCTACTTCTAGTTCTATTTCATGAGATCTGAGTGAGCTGATCAGATCTTCAAGTTTTAAGTTGTTCAGATCTTTGGCTTGCTGAACTGCAGTAACCATTGGTCTCCACTTGGTTCGTAAGCTTCTTAGAATCTTCTTGACATGATCTGCTGTTGTGTAGCTTTTCTTTAAGACCTTCAGTCCAGATATGAGAGTCTGGAATCTGCAGAACATTCCATCAATGTTTTCATCATTTTCCATCTTGAACATCTCATACTGTTTGACCAGTATGCTAGTCCTTGCTTCTTGAACCTGCTGGCTTCCTTCATAGGTCATAGCCAGACTGTCGAATATGTTCTTTGTTGTTTCTTTATCTGTGCATCTGTCAAATTCCTTGAATGTGATGGCACTGATCATGATGTTTCTGGACTTGTTATGCAGTTTGAATAATTTGCTCTGGTCTGATTTCATATCTTCCATGTCCAGTTCTAGTTGGATCTCCTGGAATAGTAGGTCCAGTGTATCCTTTGACTACCATCTTCCATAATTCAGGATCTTGAGATATGAAGAAACTTCTCATTTTGTCCTTCCAATACTCAAATCTTTCTCCATCAAATAGTGGTGGTCTATTGATGTTGCCTCCCAAATCATCTTTGGATTCTGCCATGTTGAACCCCTTGGACCTTTCCTCAAACACTATTAAGTGCTCAGCCTTGAGACCGAGCTCTGATGCCAATTGATGGTGCAAACACGAGAAAGGGGGGTTGAATTGTGTTTGACTAACTTGAATACTTTTTCTGTTTTTTCAGTATTAAAACCAAACTTGATGTATGAATAAAACAGAGATAGCAACGAATATAAAGTAAAAATAAAAACACATAATTTTATACTAGTTCACCGTTAACGAGGATACGTCCAGTCCCTTCACCTTGAAGGATTTCACTAATTCAAACCTTGAATTACAACAATACCACTGACCCTCCAAGTTAGTCTTCTCAAACAGTCTAACAATCCTAGACTTTTGAGGAATGCAACACCTTGACTTCTTAAGTCAAGTCTTCTTCTACCAATCTGACAACCCCAAATTGTAGAAGGAATTACAACGCCTTGAATCTAATTGCCAAGTAATCTGCTACCCCTTCTGACTCCCTCAGATTGTAGACTCAACTTCAACAACTTAGATCTAACACAAGGGAAAGAAAATAACACGAGTGCTTGCTTCTGGAAAGCTAGAACTCACAATTAACCTCACTGAAAACTTGAGTGTTTGCTTTTGGAAGTGTATGACTCTTTTGTAATTTTTGATGCTAAGTATTCTGCCTTGAGCCTCCTTTTATTCATGCAGATTAGGGTCTCTTTCAAGCTTAACTTTGAGATGTATCTTGCTGGATTCTCTTGCAAAAATATCTTGACCAATCGGGCTTCACTTAAATAAAAAACATATATTTTTTAGCTTCAGATTTGCTTTCAAAAATAATTGGCCAATCCTGTCTTTAGTTTCTTCCCACCAACAGCATCTGAATTCCACAAGACTTCACTTTATTTTTGAATCAAATCATTTTAATACTTTGATCAAATTAAATTAAATCTCCACCGATTATCATCATGATTAATTCTGGACCATTTGATCTTCTGCGCTAGTCCACATCTGGACCATACTAAGTGATCTGTTGTGATCCTCTGATTTCGGCCAACCCTGGACCAATCTTTCTGATATTCTAATCTTCTGATCTCGGCCAACCTGGACTTGCAAACTGATCTGCTATGATCCTCTGATCTCAGCCAATGCTGGACCACACATTCTGACCTTCTGATTTCGGCAAACACTGGGTCATGGTCTGATCTTCTGATCTCGGCTAACACTGGACCATATACTTAAATCTGGACCATTAATCTGAATGTCTTCCCTCTGATCTGGACTAATTCTGAACTGGGTCTGGATTGAACTGAAATTAAATCTAGACAAATAATATTTCAGTCTGGACATTTTACCTTCTGATTTGGATCAGGTTTGGATCAAATCTGGACATCATTTCTTCTGGTCTGGACTTAGTTTCATACCCTGAACCATGCTATCTTCTGGTCTGGGTTAAATCTAGATTGAATCTCTTGTTCTGGACCCATTATTTTATCCTCTGATTAAGTCTGGATCAAGTCTGGGCTGTTTATCATTTCACTGCCAGACCATCTTCTAGTCATAATAACTTCTGGTCTAAGTTTGACTAATGATTCCTTCTGGTCATGATCATGTCTCCCTCTGGCAGGCTTCCTTCTGGTCTGGCAGGCTTCTTTCAGGTCTGGTCTAGGCTAGCAAAGATATCTTCTGGTAATTTCAGGATGCATCCTCTCGTACCTTCTGGATGCATTATCTGGTGTCTTCATCTTCTGCCTCTGGAAACTTCATTTTCTGGTGGCATTTAATGTAATAATTCAAGGTATAAAATAACATTACATGGAGTGCTTTTGTAAACATCAAAATCCTAAGTACTAAGAACCAACTTGGTTCCAACAGTTTCTAGTATGATGCTTTCTTGAGATGCCTTCAGAGCCACTGCTTTGCTTTTCTTAGCAGGTTTATCTTCTTGTAGCAGTATTTCATGTGCTCTTAAGGTTCCTATCAGTTCTTCAGGGGAAGTGTTTCAAGATTCTTGGCTTGGCTTATAGCTGTTACCATTGGTCTCCATACAACTGGAAGACATCTCATGATCTTTCTCACCATGTCTTGTATTGAATAAGCTTTGCCAAGGGAACACATCTCATTCACTATTGTTGTGAATCTTGCGTACATCTCATCAATAGTTTCTCCTTCTTGCATCTCAAATAATTCAAATTTTCTTATACCAATGTCTATTCTTGTTTTGTTTAACATGGCTTGTTCCTTCATGGTGAGTTTGCAATGTGTCCCTTTCTTCTTTAGCAGTTTCACATTCGTCTACTCTTTCACTTTCTTCCCTGCTCAAAGCACACGATAAGAATAAATGAGCTTTAAAATTTAGGAGTACCTTAGCTTTATCATCAGCAGTCCAGTCTGCTTCTTTCTTCTTTGTTGAAGTTGAATCTTCTTGATTCATTCTTGGAATATGATTTCCATTGATTATGATGTTCCACATGCTTGTGTCTTGTGATGTGAGAAACAGTTGCATTTTTCTTTTCCAAAAGTAGTAATCAGTACCATCAAAGAATGGCAGTCTGTTTGAGGATCCTCCCTCAACAATGTATTTTGCTTTGGACATTTTTCTGGATCTTTTTCTCTAACACTTGTTAGGTGTTCTTTTTAGAGACCGTGCTTTGATGCCAATTGAAGTAGCAAAATTGATTTACAAGGAAGGGGGTTTCAATTGTAAATCTCCCTTTTTAAAATTTCCAGAAAAACTTAAGATTTGAACTAAAGAATGTTCTTGGTTTAAGAGAGCAGGAAAAAGGAGAACGTTCTTGGTTTATCAGAAAAACGGAGAACGTTCAGATTAGTTTGTAAAACAGAAAACAGTTTTGTATTTTTAATCTTGAAAAGCAATCAAACTGAATAAAGAGATAAAGGATAAGAAATACCACACACAAATGTATCCTGGTTCACCCAAATTGGGCTACGTCCAGTCCTCACAATTGTGAGATTTTCTATTATGTGTTTAAAACAAGAACCTTCTTGGTTTTACAGCACCTAGTCTAGATCAACCTTGATCTTTGTTACAGAACTTAATCTAATTCCACCCAGAAAGAGATTAATCAAATCACCTACCAACCTTGATAGGATTTCTTACAATCTACCCCAAACTATACTTAACTCTTATAGTTTGATTTTTACAATAATGATGAGATTGTTTTATTAGAATCTGAGATGTCTCAACTCTTGTTTGAGATTCGATTCTTTACAAAGAATTCAGTATAAATGTATCAGAGTAAAAAGAATTTAATCAAACTGATTCTTGTAAGTGATTGGAGAATTTCAAGTATGCAAATGTGAATGATTTTGAGAGACTTGTTAGCACTTGAACTTCTGCGTTTTCTTGAGTTGTGGCATTCCTTTTATAGGCTTGAGAGCATTAAATGGAGGTCAATAGAGCTATTGGTAGTGCCATTGTCGGGCTTGACCAGAGGCAATATTTCTGAATAAAAATAATCCAACTTTTGACTATTTTTATTTTCTGTTTTGACTGGGCTGTGTGTTGCGTTTTAGATCAGATTTTCTTGAGTAATTAATGATCCTTTAATGCTTCTGATAAGTGATGATATTCCTGGCTTGAACTGGAGCTTTGGATCAATTAAAACAGATTGAAAATGATCACAGAACGTTGTTGCAGAAAACTGTAGTGTAGTTGCTGGAGATTGATGATCAATCTGGAGCTTTAGCTTTTGGGTTTCCTGGAGATTGATAATCAATCTGGACTGATTTCTGAACATACTGAAAACTGTCTTGACTTCAAGATTGTTTTAACAGTCTTGACAGTCATTTCCAGAACTGTCTGGACAGGCTTGTTTGAGAGTCTTTTTTCTTTTGCAATTCGAATGTCCTATTTGATTTGAATAGATTCTATGTGTTCCCTGCCATGTAGTGATCATATCCATGTAACTTCCAGAGGCAATAACTTCAATTAATGATGGAGAAAGATTCGTCTTTATGCTGTCACGGAATGGCGAACATTCTCCGTTTTCCAAAATATGTCAAGAATGTTTTCTGCCTTTGTTTATGTTGTTTTCTTTGATTCTTTTGAAACTTATCTTTGAATTAACACACTCAAAAGCACAGGTTAAATTAACAATAAATTTAGAATCATAATTAACAATCTTTAATTAACCTTTGTTTATTTTCATCAAAACTTTAAAAATGAGAGTTTGTCTTAACAAACTCTACTTGATTATATTTCAGATTTCAAAGAATCATCAAAAACAGAAAAAGAATTCAAGTAGTACAAACACAATTCAACCCCCCTTCTCGTGTTTGCACCTTCAATTGGTATCAAAGCTCGGTCTCGAGGCTGAGCACTTAATAGTATTTGAGGAAAGGTCAAAGGGGGTTCAACATGTCAGAATCCAAAGAAGAATTTGGAGGCAACATCAACAGGCCACCACTGTTTGATGGAGATCACTTTGAATACTGGAAGGACAGAATGAGAAGCTTCTTCATCTCCCAAGATCCTGATCTCTAGACCTTGGTAGTTAAAGGCTACACTGCACCCACTATACTAGGAGATGAAACTGGTCAAGAACTGGATGTAGAAGATATGAATCCCAACCAGAAGAAGTTATACAAGCTGCATCACAAGTTCATAACCATCATGATCAATGCTATCACATTTAAAGAATTTCATAGATGCACCAACAAGGAAACAACAAAAAGCATCTATGACAGTTTGGTTCTGACCTATGAAGGAAGTCAACAGGTTCAAGACGCAAAGGCAAACATATTGGTCAAACAGTATGAGATGTTCAAGATGGAAGAGGATGAAGACATTGAAGCAATGTTCTGCAGATTCCAGACTCTGGTATCAGGTTTAAAAGTATTAAAGAAAAGCTACACCACTGCAGATCATGTAAAGAAGATCCTCAGAAGCTTACCAGCCAAATGGAGACCAAAGGTTACTGCAGTATTGTGTTGTAATTCCTTCTGCAATCTGGGGTTGTCAGATTGGTAGGAGAAGACTTGACTTGAGAAGTCAAGGTGTTGTATTCCTCAAAAGTCTAGGATTGTTATACTGACTTGGAGGGTCAGTAGTACTGTTGTAATTCAAAGGTTTTGAATTAGTGGAAAAATCCTTCAAGTTGAAGAGACTGGATGTAGCCTAGTTAATGGTGAACCAGGATAAATCTTTGTGTTGTTTATTTTACTTTATCCGCTGCTAACTCTACTTGATTATATTTCAGATTTCAAATAATCATCAAAAACAGAAAAAGAATTCAAGTAGTACAAACACAATTCAACCCCCCCTTCTCGTGTTTGCACCTTCATTATTTAAAGCTTCTACATCACTTACTAGTTCTGATTTAGCAATCAAGGCAAAATGAACTAATTCTCCATCTACAATGATGGCTGAGTCAGATGTTACTTCATATGGACTCAATCTTACTGAAGGCTGCCTTGCTCTTTCAGATCTTCTCCCAGGATCAGAAAATGGTTGGCTTATTGTCCCTGTTGGCTGGCCTTCATCTGGTTCCACCACTTCTACCCTGCTAATTGAATTGAATGGTCTGTCTCGGATGGCTTTACTGCTCGAGCTGGCTTCACTCATCTTCCAGTCCCATCCTCTTGATTCATCCACAAGTATGTCCCTACTTATTACTACCTTGTTCTTGTTTAGATGATACATCTTGTAAGCCTCAATTGAATCATAACCCAACAACACCATTTGTTTAGCCCTGTCATCAAGCTTCCTTCTATTTTGCACTGGCACATGTCTGAAACACAATGAGCCAAACACTCTCAAATGACTCACAACTAGCTCTCTTCAAGTCCAAGCTTCTTCTGGTGTCCTAGTGCTAAGTCTCTTGGTTGGACATCTGTTCAAAATGTACACTGCAGTTGATACTACTTCCCCCCAGAATTTTTGAGGCATCTTCTTGCATTTCAGCATGCTCCTAGCCATATTTAATATAGTTTTGTTTCTCCTTTCAGCAGTGCCATTATGTTGTGGAGTATATGGTGCAGTCACTTCATGCAATATCCCTTATTTTTCACAAAAAACATTGAATTCATGAGAATTATATTCTCCTCCTCCATCTTTCCTAATGATCTTTAGACTAAAGCCACTTTGTTTTTCTGCCATCACTTTGAATCTTTTAAGAACTTCAAGCACTTCACTTTTTCTATTGATTAGGTATATCCAAATTTTTCTTGTAAAATCATCAATGAATGATACAAAGTAGTAATTACCTCCTATTGATACTTCTTCAAAAGGACCACATACATCAGAAAAGATTACCTCCATCATTCTTGAAGATCTTGTTGGCAGTTCTGATTTAAATTTGTTCTTGTGTTGTTTGGCCTGCAAGCACTCCTCACATACCTCCTTTAACATCTGAATTTCTAGAATTCCTAGCACCATTTCTCTTCTCTACAACTTTTGAAGGCTCAGCAGATTATTCTTCATATTCTTCAGATTATTCCAAACCTCCGGTGCCACAACCAATCTTTACTTCTGACTTCAGCAGCTAGACACTGATTCTGATTAATCTGGATCCCAATCTTGAAGGTTCTATTTTTGGACAATGGTGCCTTCAAGACAAGCCTTTTTGCACTATCAAATAGCCTCATTTGTCCATTCTCCATATTCATAGAGTATCCTTTCTCCAGCAATTGTCCAAGGCTCAGCAGATTATTCTTCATATTTGGCACATATAACACATCACATATGAAAGACTGCTTGCCATCCCTTCTTTGAATCAAGACCTTGCCAACTCCTTCAGTTGTTACTGTGCTATTGTGTGCAAATTTGATCTCCCTTTTTACCTTCTCATCAATGCTTACAAACCAATCTTTATGGTCAGTCATGTGATTTCAACAACCTATGTCAAGATACCATTGCTCTGGGTAGTCATCGTCTAATTTTGTTGTAGCCATTAATAATAGCTCATTTGAATCTGAACCTTCAGCTGCCATTTGTGCTTCATCATCCTCTCTTTGGACTTTCTTGGATTTGCATTCATTTGCAGAATGCCCCCATTTTTTACAGTTGTAACATTGGATTCCTTTCTTGTTTAATTTCTTCTTGCCATTTGTATTCTTGTTGTTGTTATCACTTCTGTTTTGATTTCTTGAACTTCCAGCCCCTTCATCAGAATTGTCAGTCTCTTCATCAAAGTCATGTTTCTTGTACCACTTGAGTTTACCCTTTCCATTCTTGTGCTTCATATCACCTTGGTTGGTCTTCTTGCTAACTTGGGCCTGCAGGGCCTGCACTTGAGATGCTGAGGTTGTTGCACACCTTTCTCTCACTCTTAATTTATGAGCTTTAAGAGAACCTTGCAAATCCTCCACCTTCATCTTATCAAGATCCTTTGATTCTTCAATGGCCACCACTATGTGATCATACCTTTGTGTTAATGTTCTAAGGATCTTTTCAATAACCACCACTTCAGTTAATGTTTCACCATTTGTCCTCGTCTGATTAACAACAACCTGCACACGATTGAAGTAATCTGCCACAACTTCATCTTCTTCCATTTGCAATAGTTCGTATTGCCTTCTTAGCATTTGGAGCTTCATTTTTTTGGCCTTTTCTCCACCTGTATAGTACTTAACCAAGATCTCCCATGCCTCTTTTGATGTAGATGCCTTTGAAATTCTCTCAAAGTTGTTTGAATCCACACTTTGCTAGATGTAAAACAATGCATTGCAATCCTTTTTCTTGCAATCTTTGAAAGTTGTCTGTTGTCTTTCTATAGGATTTGCACCAAGTTGTTCATAACCATCTTGAACAATCTCAAACACTTCTTGAGCTCCCAAAAACGATCTCATTGATGCAGACCACCTCTCCCAATTCTTCAATCAAGGATTGGAAGATTCGATGGAAAACCCCCTCCATTCATGTCTTCTTTTCTTTTCTTTCACTAACACTTGTGTTTCCCTATTTGTAATTCCCTCACACTTTCACTCGTGTTTCCCAAGATTGGAACCTTGCTCTTGATACCAATTGTCTTTGATTGTATAATCAAAGAGGAATTGAAAATAGAGAAGAAGAAAGTAAAACAAATAATATTTAAAACAGAGATTGATTATCAGTCTTAACACTTAATCAAGAACGTTCTTGGTTTACAGACTTATTTTTAACAGTTTTGAATAATTTTTTGCTTAACAAACTAACTAACTTTTTAACCATCCTAACTGAATTACAATCATATTATAGTCATTTTTTAATTACATCCAACAGTCATTACAATTTTGCCCTTACTTGTTTATTTCATAAACATTCTCTTCTTCCCTTGTTTTTTATTCTTACCAAGTGTAGACATGAGTGTGATTCTCTTTTGCAAGTTTTTCACTGTGCCGCGTGTGCTTCTCTTTTGCAATTCTTGTTACCAATAGTGGTTTTATTACCTTGCCCGAACTAGTAAGCATATAATGGGACCTAAGAAGAGTTAAATATGATTTTTTGCTGCACAATGAATTCTTTTTGTTAAATAAAAATAGACACATTGAATGTTTATCGCTATTGCCATGAAACACTATCCACGTTGTTGATGTAGCTAAATTGAGTAGATGATTCAATATATTAATATTTTGAAAATAAAGGATAAAAATGGAATAAAAAAGATATAATTCATTCTGTTTCGTCAACTTTTCAAATAATAAGTGAGAAATTAATCCCATTCCATCATAAAGTATCAAATCAATGGAGTGAGAAATTTGTTCCATTCATTTCCATTTCATTATGTTCCGCTTCTTTAGTTTTAACTTATCCAAACATTGCTTAAAAAGAAATTAGGATGATTCCTCCACCCTAAATTATAGGTGTTGTTGTATTGGTTACCATCTTATCATTGCTAATTACCCAAGTAATTGACCTATTCTCCCTCTTTTGAGTCACATTCACCATTTTCATGACCTCCTCCATAAAAGTCACACCTTAGAACCTGTTGTGCAACAACTGCAGCGTTTTTAGAGCCTCCACTGAGAACTACCTACATCTACTTAGTTAGTTTGTCTATTTGTGAAGACATAGTTTTTTGAGAGGCTAACATTGCAGTGTTGGTGTCGACTTCAAGCAAACATTTTCTTGAGAACCCTTAATCATATTGTACCTAATACTCGACAAAGCCATATGTTCTATCAAACTAGTAGCTTCTTCTGTCGTTCGTATACCTAAAGATGCCCCAATTGAACATCCAATATCATCCTTGTTTGAGATTTCAACCCATGACAACATTTCTGCATTTGCATGAATTCATCAAATCCATGCCCCAAACATCTCTTTACAAACAATTTACACCTCTCCCAAACATCAACTAAATTTTCAGTGTCCTTTTGTTCAAAACATATGATCTCATCCCTCTTCTACATAAATTCGGAGATGGGAAAGTACCTATAAAAAAAGTCTTCCCTCAATTAATTTTATGTGTGTATTATTCCAAAAGAAATAACTGAAATCCAGTTTTTCACTATGTTTGGAACCATTGACTGTGGGAAGAAAAGAAATGAAAAATAAAACAACTTTCAAAATTTGTTCTCTCCTATGTAGGGTTGGACAAGCCAAGCTCAATCGATTGTACCTGACCGATCCACAAACAGAAAAAGGGAAATGAAGGGGTCAAATGGGTCAGCGGGTTGGAAGACCATGTAAATAAGGATGTAGGTGGGCGTGTTAGGGTTTGTAAATAACAACAATCGGTACCCGAACCCGATCAAGTCAGAAAATCTATTAGCAATCCAGTCCAATCTACTTAAGAAACCCTAAGTATAAAAGCAATTTTTTTTTCACATCAAGCCTAATTCCTCTATCCTGAGCAGTAGTTGTGGTGGTCCTCTCTCTCACACTCGTAAGTTTGCTTATCTCTTTCTCAATGTTTTACCTCTCTCGTTCTTATAACTCTACAACTTTGTCATTATCATCTTTCTCAAACTCTCAGCTTCCCTTGAATCTCGTTCTTCCCCTTTCTTTATCAAAATTTTTTGTTTTCTACTTTAGGGTTTTCGTTTTCTAACACTTTTGTGTTTTCTCTTTTTATTCTGAACTAGACAACCTTTGCTTGAAGGGTTCAAGACTAACAAAGAAAAACACTATTAAAAGGTTTGTTCTTTAACTTTCTATTTTATGCTTTTACTCTATTTTGATTTTAATTTTATGTTATGTTTGTGATTAGATCTTTCGCCTTCTCGTTCTTCCCCTTTCTCTGTCAAATTTTTTTTTTCTGTTTTAGGTTTTTCGTTTTCTAACTTTTTGTGTTTTTCCTTTTTATTCTAAACCGGACAACCTTGGCTTGAAAGATTAGAGACTAAGAAAAACACTATTAAAAGGTTTGTTCTTTAACTTTTGATCTTATACATTTACTCTATTTTGATTTTAATTTTCTGTTAAATGTGTGATTAGATCTTTCCCTCCTATTACAATATTAAGGATTGTTTTTCATCTTTATTAGGGTTTTGATATTTGAAATTTTCAAATTTCTAACATGTTTATTTTTTCTTTCTTTTTTAACCCACAAAATCTACCAAATTGACAGACTGAAAACATGGTAACAAAGGAATACATTATCTTAAAATGTTAGTTTATTTATCTTGTTCTTCTCAATACATTTTTGTTATTAAGGATTGTTTTTCTTTTGTATTAGTGGTTTGATTTTCGAACTTGTTCATGGTTCTACCATTTTTTTTTTAATATTTTTTTTAACCATGTGAGCCTTACAAATTAACATAGTGGAGATTTCCTTTTACAAGAGAATATGTCTTAAGAGGTTAGTTTATTTATTTATTGTGCTTTCATTATTTTTTATTTTTAAATTTTTTATTTTTCATTCTACACTTTTTTTAAAAATATATATGATTAAGTGATTAAAGTTTTTTAATAGAGCTAAATTAAGTGTGGGGACCAAAGGTTAATCTTTTTATTTATACAATGTTTTGGTTTTTATTTTTATTTAGGGTTCAATCTTTTTAATTTTTGTTTATGTCATGCCCTAGGTTTATGATGTTTGGGCATCATTTTAGGTTGGTTTATTAAAATTTTATTTGTTCGAGTTTCCGATTTAATTTTTTTTTATGATTAGGGTTCCTCTTTTTGGACTTCAAGCTTTTCCATCTAGTTTGTTTTTAATTAACTGTGATTTTTTTTATCCAATTTGTGTTTTTGGTTAGTTCTTTTATTCTTATTGTTTTTTTGTTTGGTTTTGATTCTTGTCATGTTTTTTTACTTACTGTATTATGAGGGGGGTTTAACAGCTTTTTCTATCTAGTTTGTTTCGTTTTGATTCTTGCCAATTTTTTTACTTATGAATTACGATTCATGAGGTGGTTTGTTAATGTATTTATTTATTTGTTATGCCTTCGTTATTCTATATTTTTAAATTTTTTATTTTACTCTGTTTTAAAAAATATATATGGTTTAGTGATTAAATTTTTGTAATAGAGCTAAATTAGGTGTGGGAAACCAATGGTTAATCTTTTTATTATACAAGTGTGTTTATTTTTATTTTTATTCAGGGTTCAATCTTTTTAATTTGTGCTATGTCATACCCTAGGTTTAGGCTCTTTAGGCATCATTTAAGGTTGGTTTATTAAAATTTTATTTGTTTCGGTTTTTATTTTTTTATTTACATTTTTTTCCAATTTAAAAGAGTTTTAAAATTAGAGTTTCTATTTTTAAATTTCAAGCTTTTTCGATCTAGTTTGTTTTTAATTAACTGTACTTTTTTTATTCGGTTTGTGTTTTTGATTAGTTCTTTTATTCTTATTGTTTGATTTTGATTCTTGTCAAGTTTTTTTACTTACTCTATTACGAGGGGCTTAATAATGAAGCTTTTTCTATGTAGTTTGTTTTGTTTTTATTCTTTCCAATTTTTTTTACTTACCGTATTATGATTTATGAGGGGGTTTGTTACTGTATTTATTTATTTGCTATTTCTTCATTATTCTATATTTTTAAATTTTTTATTTTTCATTCTACACTGTTTTAATAAATATATATGGTTTAGTGATTAAAATTTTTTAATAAAGCTAAATTAGGTGTGGGGGACCAAAGGTTAATCTTTTTATTTATAGACTGTTTTTTTTTTATTTATTTTTTTATTTCAGGTTCAATCTTTTTAATTTTTTCTTATGCCATACCCCATCATTTTAGGTTGTCTAGTTTATGTTTTTGGTTAGTTCTTCTTATTGTTTTGTTATTTGATTTTTATCCTTGTCAAGTTTTTTTTTACATACTGTTATATGAGGGGAGGTTTAACAATGGAGGTTTTCTATAACTGTATTTTTTAACATGATTATGTTTTTAGATTAGTTTTTTTTACTGTTATGGCTTTTGCTGTTTAGTTCTTATTCGGGTTGTTTATTATATCTGTTTTTTTTTTTGTTGCAATTTTTTAACTAATTGTATCTTTTTAACATGTTTGTGTTTTTAGATTAGTTTTTTATTCTTATCATTTGTGTTGCTTTGTTTTAATTTTTGTTAGGTTTGTAACTTACCTTATTCTGATAATGTGTGTTTTTGGACTTCAAGTTTTCTTCTTTGTAGTTTGTTCTTAACTAAATGTATTTTTTTGATCATGTTTATTTTTTTATTAGTTTGTATATTTATGGTTCTTACTGTTTGGTTTTTATTCTAGCTGATTATTAGTTCTAGTATTTATTTTGAGGGTTTGTGTTTAATTCTAGTTTTTATTAGTGTGGTTCTAACTTTAGAAGATGGAGCAAGGAGAGGGTAGCAGTCAAGGAGGACAACAAGAAGTAATGGAGCAACATCACTGTAAGTTTATTATGCTTAATTATGTACGTTGGTGCTTAATATGTATGCTTGTAAGATTTATATGTTAAATTTTCAATTGTTTTATGCTTAGTATGGACGCTTCATATTAATTGTTTATTATGCATGCTTGCAACTATTTTATGCTTAATGAGTATGTTTCATTTATGTTTAATTTGTATGCATGCTTCATGTTTAATTAGTATCTAGACTTGCAACTATTTTATGTTTAATTTGTATGCATGCTTTATCCTTAATTTGTATGTATGCACGTTTCATTTTTAATTTGTATGCTTGCAACTATTTTATTTTTAATTAGTATATATCTATTAAGCTTAATTTGTATGTGTACTTCTTGCTTAATTAGTATGTATGCTTCATATGTATACTTGCAACTGTTTTTGTTTAATTAGTATGTATCCTTTATGCTTAAATATTATGTATTCTTATGTTTAATTAGTAATTATGCTTGATTTTAGTTTTTATGTAATATATCAAGCACTCTATTACTAGTTATTAATTAAATATTTTAACTATCAAAAACACTTTAAACATTTTAACTATAAAAAAAAATTATAAGTAATTAAAAAATACACTTTAACTATCAAAATAATTAAACAATTAAACTCTTAAAATCTTTCAGTAGTAGAGAATTTTCAACCAACACAAAGCTACCGATGCATATGGGCTTCCTCCTCTTCCTATGGGTAGTAAAAACAGAAAACCTAATACTAGTGATCCTAGAAGAAGCTCTAAGGTTTGGTTGGACTCTAAAACACATGGCGAACCTCCAACATGAAAATTGACTCTGAGAAATACAAAAGTAATGCAGCCCACATTCTTAATGACCCAACTCAAACAATCATTTTTTTTAGTGAGGGTGGTAGTTTGGTTTCATCATGCCAAATGTTCAATATCCAAGCATCTACGAATGCCATTGTCCTTTTTGTTATCATTGATGAACATTTCTTTAGACAGTTGCAACCACAAAATACTTTAATATAATTATTTGTTATCATTTAAAAAAACAAACTTATATCCTACACAAGAGTTTAAAATATTAGAAAAAAATCAATTAGTTGTTTTTTATTCAAAAAAATTAATAGTAAAAAGAAATAGAAAAGTTCATTTTTGAAATAATGTAACAAATAATAGTTGAAAGAAAAACTGAAATTAAATGTATTAAAATAGTCACAATATATATATATATATATATATATATATATATATATATATATATATATATATATATATATATAACACGCATACATATTTATTGATTGTAGGTATTTTTCATGATAATCAAAATAGAAACAAAACAATTAAAAGTCGGTAGTCTAGAAAATTGTAAGTATTCAAAATAAGAATAAAGGGCAAGTTGCAATTAATTGGTACCCATTAAAAACTAATCTAATTTGTATGTAAATAATTCTTTGCTTTTAGTAGTTATAATATTTTGTTTGATAAAGGTTGTAACTTTATGAAATAATAATAACGTTAAATAAAAGAAAATTAGAAAAAAGAGTTTGACTTTTTTATTTATATTTTTTTATGTAAAATTGATATTTCCAGAGTGTAATGTTGTCACTTTGGATTTAATTAGATGTGTAAATGACTAATAGTAGAATTTGTTATACGAAATATGGCATAAAATTTCAACTAATTAACCAAAAAACTAACTAAAAAACCTATACATAACTGAAATTGTTAATTGATAAATTGACTCAAATAGCAATTGAATGCATGTTACGGGGAAATATCATTATAGTATATGTTTGATTAGTTAATTTATAGTTGTTAATTGCAAAAAAAAAAAAAAAATCACTTATACAAATCATAGACCTCTAGTGAATATCTATAATGTAATGCACAATGAAAAGTTGTTTCTTAAACAGATGTCCAATAAAATGCAAATTTTATTAATAAGTTGGCCAATTAAATTAGGAAAATCACATCTACCTCAATCAATGTTTGGTACAATCAATAGGCTTAAAAGAGACAATATTTTTTTTGAGGTCATAACCAACCAACAAGTTATGCTGCAGAATGTTCCCAAAAACTGCAAAACCTGGCGATGGGAGGAAAGCAAAGCACATAAGCCCTTCAGGAAGGGGAATAAAGGTACTATTAGAATCCAACTTGACATCTGTGCCACTAAAATGTGCAGTAATTGCAGGAAAATTTGATTGTATTGATGTGGTATTGTAGCATAGGTTTAATGGAATACTAGGAAAGTCTACACGCTTCAGTTTAACCACTTCTGCCACAGCTGATCTCAATTGAATGTAAACAGGTTGAGGCAAAATAGGTATTGTTGTACCAGAGTCAATTGCAATTTCATGTGAAGAACCATTTGTTTTTCCGAAATTGGACCCTTCAAACTTTATTCTTTTGTTTCCCACACTAAATGCTTCCAACGTTAGGAAGTACATACCTTCCCCATCACCATTGAGTTTGATTAAAGGAGTTGAAACAACACCTTCACCAGAAACAATAGCAGCATCTCCAAAGTTGAGTTTGCTAGATGGGCTAGACTTACTAAACTCGCTATGAAAAGGAATCAAGCAGTAAGAGAATTTTCCATCAGCTGAAGAGCCTAATTGATTTATAAGCGACAAAGGTCCACTTCCAAACCCAACTATACCAACGACACCGTATTTGTATGTCCACATCCGATCACAGTTTTAGGAAATGAGACACTAGATCCGGTGGTAGAATCCAATGTTAAGGTCTCCAAACTTAGATCTCCTGTTGACTTTGACTAATCACCATATTGTTGGGTATATTCACAAACATTTTTATCAGATGAACAAGTTGTTTGTTCTACAGATTTACATGTTATAGAAGAACAAAAAATGTTTTTGTAACTTGAAGAATTTGAAGGATTAAATATAGGAGATGTTTGGTTGTAACATATATTACAAGGCTTGCATTGAAGCCAAATATAATTACTACCTGTATCAATAATACCGTATACTTTAAATGGCGGAGTACCAACTGAATAACTCATGAGATACTCACCTAAGTCTGGAGTTGAAGTTGATATAGGTTTGTTAGTAGTGAGTGAAAATTCTTTGCTCAAATAATTGACACGATTGATGGAACGACGCACAACATTGAAAACTCTTTGAAACTTAGTTTCGGTAGGGTGGTAGAGTGGTGATTTTGAAGAGTCGTGGGGGATGAGTTCAACACTAAAATCATTATTAAGAGCATGAGAAAGAGCAATGAAATAAAAAAGACAAACAAAAATGAAAGTCTGAAATGAAAAATGTGACATTCTTGCTAGATATTTGAGTGAAAATTTGATACTATAAGCTAAGTTCTTTGGTGACTTTATATAAGACTCTTGGTGAGTGAAAGTTAAGAGTGAGAGTTTGATGGGATTGTGTAGAAAAAAATAATGTAAGTAGACAGATAAGAACAAGAGAAAATTAATTAAAATATTATTTGAACTAAATACTATAAATACATTTAATGATATTTATTTATATTATTAAATATTATAGTAATTGATGTTGACAAAAAAAATGATAAACAATACTTAATATAAAATAATATAAATATAATTAAAATTATTTTATGACAGTATTAAACATAAATATAGAAAATAGTTTAATGATTTTCTATATTTAAGTTTAATGTTGTCATAAAATAATTTTCTATATATATACTTAAAATTGTTTGATTTTATAATTAATGAAATACTCAATGACAAATATATTAAATAGTTTCCTTGTTTTATATTATATTTTATATTAATTTCCAGTGGACTAGGTTCACTGTTAAATATAATAGTTTCCTAGTTTTATTGTATATATATACATAACATAATATAAAATCAGATAAACCATGTAATAGAGATTATTAAATGTTTTTAGATTTTTTTAAAAAATAAAATTAGAACAGATAGAGCTATTAATGAAGGTGGCACAAAGAACTATATTACATTTATATTCTAGAAAATTTGAAGTCTGTTTTTGACGCTAAAATTGAAGAGAAAAAAAACTATATTATATTTATAAAACTAAATTTTTACTATTAAATTGACACCTAATGTTACATTTTAGATAGAAATATCTTTACGCTAAAATGCAGCTTGGTCGCCTTATTTTTCCCTTCAACTTTTGTCCTTCATATTAGAAAACGTTTGACACTTGATCGTTCTTAATTTTAGCTTTAATATTGGTGGTATGACAATAATTTTTTTTTCTTTGGCAAATACCATTATAATTAACTCAAACAATTACAAAATTTTAGTGGGACATGATGTCAAACTTAATCATATGGTGTTTTTCAGTTGAGTTATGATTTAAGAACTATAATTTAAATGATATGTAAAAAAAACTTATATAATAATGTGGAAAATTATTGTGACATATAATTTTAATTTAATTTTAAACTACTTAATACCACTTTAATATTACACCTAATGGATATTACATGTTTTTCGATAGAAATAAATTTAAATATATTTTTATGATGAAATATTTAATAGACTAGTAAATATTTTTCTCATTTATTTAATAATAATTACTTTTAGATCGTGACATTATAAATTAGTTATAATTCATGAAATATTAGATCCATTTTATTTTTGTCTATATATTAGATCCAATTTTAACCAAAAAGATATTAGATCCATTCAATGTATTTATATAAAGAAATTATTAATTAATTAATGCTTTAAATGCCTCTCAATTCTTTTAATTATTTATTTGATTAAATTTATTAGTTTTTCAAATTTTACTTTTTGGTGAAAATCATATAGGTTTCCTTTAATTATTATTTCTAAATGACGTAATACCCATTTGTTGAACTAATTTATCTATAATTAAAATTTACAATAATTTTTATTGAGTGAAGTTTTAAAATATAGGATAAATATTACTAATTAAATACATATATAATATATAAAAAATTGTTATTAATTTGGTAATTTAAAATTTTTATCAAAGAATAAATTTATTAAAAATTGATTTTGAAATTACAAATCCTTTTAATGTGTGTGATTGTTAAAAATATAATATTTTTTTTAAGGTTAGTGAAGTGCGGGAGTAAAAGGGAAAGACATCCCAGTGATATTGTGACTCGTAACCCCTAAAATAACAGCACACAAAATATTTAATAAAAAAAAAAAAAGAAAGAAAAACAGAAAACATACTTGAGGGCACTATACAAAATTCAAGAAAACAAACAGGAAAAATAATAAACAAATGTTTTATTAAAAACATTAATATGAAAACCAACTATCTTCTTTGTGAAACTCCTTTAATTTTCCAACCTTTATTATTGGACTACACATTCGGATAAAAAAAATAGTACTTGATATTATAGTATTATTTATATAATAAATGATAAATTACATCCATTTAATATCTCATATTAACAGTGATTTATTTTTAAAAAATTTTAATTTTGAAAACATTGTTTTGTTAAGGAGTTCCATGTAAATATGATGTTGATTTAAGTTTAAATTTTAAAAAAGCGAATTGTTAAGGGTAAATTTGTCTAAGAAAATGTATGACCAATAATAGGAGTTTAATTTATAAATTCTTATAATATTTATTTAAAATGACCAAAATTTCTATGTTATGTTATATGTTTTAAAATTTGAATTTTGTCATTTTGCAAAGGAGTTCTCATCGAAGGTGCTGAAAAATACAAGAAATGATGTTTGATTTCTGTTTTGTTATTTCTGAAAATTATTTAAGTTGTTTAACCAAAAGATATATTTTTTTATCAAATTATTCAACTTATGATTATAAAACATTTTTAGTGAAAATAAAGTTGAATCATAAAAAGCTTAGATTAAAATAACAGAGTAAAGACATAGAAGGAACACACATTTTTATACTAGTTCATATCAAATTGCTGCTACATCTAATCCTCTCCCAAGAGAGAGATTTTTCATCAGTACAAACGACGACTTAATCCACTATTCAAACAATAACATACACGTATTATTTATTTTGCCTCTTCAAGCTTTGAATATTTTTCTTATGCCTCTTCAAGTAGTTACCATTAGCACCCTTCTCAACTTTTTGGCAAACTATTGTTGAAGTTCATAAATATTTTTACACCTCATAAAGTACCTCTTATGGATGAAAGAGCTTTTGTCAATATCAAATGATTTACGTCAATTGTAATTTATATCTGATTTGACACAAAGTTTGTTTCTAGGATTTTAACTCTCATTGAAAGAATATTACATTTCAAGTCTTATGTCAATTCAAGTGTATGAAACACTTTAACTGATTTTCATCAATTCTAATAACTCTCTACTAAGAGGATTTTTCAATCATTCATTTATTTTTATGTGTTCTAAACTTTTACAGAAATTCTTCTAAACACATTGCGTCTTTCATTCTCAGTCACATTTTCATATTGATCGATTTCTACTTAAATACTGAGGAATGTATCTGTTGATGATATTACCATTGGAGATCTTGAATTTTCATTTAAGACAAATCAGCCTTTAAGACATGTACATATCTTTATAGTTAATTTAGCGTATCTTGATTTGAGAAGACATATCTTTAAGTTGACCCTTTTAGAGGATGTCATGCGCTTCTTGAGCTAGAGGATAAGTTCATCTTTGATGAGCAGAGGAAATTGTCTTCTCCATGGTTCTAGGTTCAAATGATTAACTTAAGAAAGTTGACATTTTATCAAAGTGTTGACTTTATCAGGGTGTTCACTTGAAGCGTTGACCAGACACTCAACTAGTTTACCAAAATTATGAGACACAAAATTGTCAAAGTGAACTTGTAATCAGATTCAACATTATCAGAGTCAGACATAACTTCAAAAGAGCATTGTCTTGATTTCCTTGTTTATCTTCTCTTATCACCAGAGTATGCAAAGATGTTGGTTGACTTCTTCAAAGTTATGGACTCAAAAGTTCGACTTAAGAGAGTTGACCTTAAATCAAAGCATTGACTCAAACATAGGCTTTATTCAAAGTTTTCTTCTTTGGCCTTAAGTCTGAGGATCAATCATTGATTTATATTTCAATTGTCTTTAAAGCTTTGACTCGGACTGCATATTATCATACGCTTGCTGCAATACTTCTTATTGTTATATTATAACTTACTCTATTAGTAAACAGAATTATTTGTTTATTATGTGATAATATTATTTGTGTTAAAAATACTTATGTTATCTTAAATTAAATAGTAATTAATATAAATATTTGTTTTCTAACGTAATCTGCACAATGTTTAACAAATATAGTTAGAGGACAATTATACGTAATTTGCACAATATCGCAAGTTGACGAAGACCCACACAAGTTGGGCGTTCTATTGATCACAACCAGGGCACATTATATGTGGTAAATATCTATTTAGAAGGTTGGAAGGCTCAATCTATAGCAGGAAAGTTAAAATTGTTGAAACGAAAACCAAATATATGGAATAAGGCGGTGTTTAGCATGCTCGATACATATATTGAGTGAGTTGTTAAAGAGACGAGTTCGTAGTGTTAGAATCATGTTGATTTGAAGTATAATGATTCTTAATTTTTGTTTTGATGATAACGAAATACGCGCGATAATAGTTTATGTTTTAATGTATTTCTCTAAGTGTGTAGATTCTCTAACACAAAATTTGTTTGTAATCATCTGATTAAAAAATAATTTTTCACTCCTACACCATATGACCATCTCAAGATCTGACCAATGTGCCATATTCCAACCTTGTTTCGTCTGCATTTGATGAACGTATCTAAAGATTCTTTTGATCCTCAGGTCAATGTTTCAAGAAAATTCAATCCTCTGAGTTGGGCTGAAGAAGAAGTCAACATTCAACATCTCTCAGTGGGCCCAAGTTAAATTAGTTGTAATCCTCTCATAGAAGTTATCCTCTGATTTAAACATCCAACAACAAATTTGATGTGATCCTCTGATTCACACATCCTCTGATTTTCATATTTTAATGATCAAAGTACATTGAATCATCACAAGCTATGATAGGACAAGAATAAATGTGAAGATTCAAGACATTTGACTAATGTGCGATCCTTACATTTTGTATGAGAATTGTGTAACATTTCTTGCAACGACAGAAACCCTATTGGCATCAAGTTTCTCTTTATAAAAAAGTGTGAACAATAATTCATATATACAAGATCGCGAGTGAAACTTCTAAGCAAAAAAAAAATCTTTGTAAATAAAAAAGAGAAAAAGTTTTTAAGATAATCATATTGTTTTTACTGAGTTTTCTCATTGTAATACCCTCTTGTAAGAGTTAACCATAAAGACCCCCTTATATTTGTAACTTAGACGAGTAGTGGCTGCAACTTCAAAAGTTTGACTGTACTAAACTAGAATTTTGAGAAGATTAGAACATAGTCAGGAGACCAGTAGATGTTCTAGTGCTTGTTGAAATCAGTTTGATTTAGTGGGTTGAAGTCTTTTAAGGGACTGAACGTAACTACCGCGTTGGTGGTGAATCTAAATAAATTCATTTTGTTATCTCTTTCTCTTATCTCTTTATTTTTTGTTAAGGCCAAATTGTAGTTTTGGTCCCTCTATTTTTACCAATTCATGAAATTGGTCATTCTATTTTAAAAATTGCCAGTTTTGGTCCCTCTCTTAGATTTTTGTACTAAAAAAAAATGAAGATTTGACATATTTTAAATATCCTGAGATACAACTTCATAACATAGAACCTTCTAGATGCATTAATTATTCATATGTTATTAATTAAATTACAAATGTGAAAAATTTATGAAGTTGAAGGTTAAGTTTTTACGATTTTTATTCTGACTTTATGTGTGTTAATCATTTTATTTCACCGTATCATATAACACATTATTTAAAGCAAGACATGTCATTTTTTAGTTCAAAAATTATAGAGAGGAACCAAAATTGTCCTTTTAAAATATGGTGACCAATTTTATAAATAAATAAAAATAAAAGAACAAAAACTGCAACTAAACATTTTGTTAAAGTTTTTTTTAGTTTATATTGAAAATCTATTTTTTATAAATATAAAAAAGAAGTTTTTAAAAGAAAAACAAAATTCAAACATCTTTTCTCGTATTTTTCACCTTTAGGCAATAGATAGTGAAGGTGAGCACATAGACATGTGCAAAAGAAAAAGAACTTTCATCTTAGTTCTTGAACCAAAGGAATGGATAAGGAGATAGCAATAGACGCTACTTCCACTCACGCTTGCAAAGCAATAATATTCTGTCGCAATTTGAAAAATGTATTTAATGTATTTATATATAATTTTTTATTTAACCTTCATTATATATTTTATTATTGATGAACTTTCCATTTACTTTTTTATTTAATATGTTTTTTTAATGATTTATTACTTAGTTTTACTGTGATATTAATTTTTTTTTATGACCATAGAAACTCCCACACAAAAAATTAATGATTTTGTCAAAGACATAGAAACTCCCACAATAAAATTAATGATTTATTAAAGACATTAGGATGAACATCTTACAATAAAAAGACACCGGGATGAATATTTTACAAGTAAATACATATGAGAAAATTGTATTAAATTCACTATTTTGTTAAAAAAAATTGTTCACATGTATCTATATATATGTTTTAACACTTAGAAATATAATATATAAGTAGTTGATATAATTAATTATTTGATTTTAACCTTAACAATAAATATATATATATATATATATATTTATTGACCAAGAAAAAATTAAATTTATTTTCTTTTGTGGTGAGATATTTTGTAGTGTATAGTATTAAATATAAAATTATAAGATTTTATTAATTTTGATTCTATAACATATGATTTTTTTCAAATGATTTTATAAAATTTCTCTTTTTTTTTATTATGTCCAATAGAACTTCAATTTTTTCTAATTTATATTTTTCTAGCAAATATTAACTCGTGCTTTGCACAAGTAAGTTTACACTAGTAATTATATATTAAGAAATCTTAATTATTAAATTTAGACAATCATTTTCGTTTATTTTAAACTTCATTTTAGTAATTGTACATTTTAAAAGTTTTGAGTTGGCTCTTTATTTTACTAAGGTTACGTTAAGTTTGTCTCTTTTGTTAAATTTTCACCGAACACCAAGAAAATTTATGTGTGTCAAACGATAATTTGACGTGACAATTACTATATTAACTTAATTTCATATTTAGTCTCACATATTTGTTTCAGATTTTAATTTAGTCTCATGTATTTTAAAAGTTTTAAGTTGATCTCTTGCGTTAATATAATATTATAATTCGTTGATTGTTTATGATAAGTTTCTAAAATTCTATATTTTGCAACATCAATGTCACCAATTAATATAACTATTTCTCTAATAAATAATTGTAATATCAATATATAAAGTGTTATAGTTTTTCACTTTTTTTTATAGTTAAATGTATTCTTAAACTAGATTATGAGTACAATGGCGAATAATGTTCAAAGAATCATATACCCAAAGATTTAATAAGCTCGTTATAAAGGAAGAAGAAAAATGGGTGACAGTAGTAGCCATTAGAAGATGAAACTAAAATTAATAAATTAGTTAATTAAGACTCGTTAAGGAGTAGAGTTTATGTTTTTACGTTAATCAAATTATCGAAACATTAGATAAGTCTCAATATATTTTTAAATTGATATATGTAAATTCTTATCTATAATATATTCAAAAAAAAAATATATATATATATATATATATACTCTTATGTATAATATATTTAATATATATAACATATTAACCTAAGGGACTAACTTGAAAATTTTAAAACATAGAAGTCTAAAATAAAACTTAAAATAAATGTAATAGATCAAATATAAAATTAAATTAAAATATGAATTACCACATCAGATTTTTGTTGGACACATAACAAATTTAATAGGTGTTAAGTCAAAACGTAATAAAAAGTACTAATTACTTAACCTAATGTTATCGATGTAAGGGATCAATTTGAAACTTTTAAAACATAGAAGACCAAAATAAAACTTAAAATAAATGTAAGAGATCAAATATAAAATTAAATTAAAGGCATAATACTTCATGTGGTTCTTTAACTTAATTTCAAGTAACGTTTTAGTCTTTTATTTTTTTTTTATTTCAGTATTTTAAATTTTCAAATAATTACAATTTTACCCTTTAGGCAGATTTCCGTTAAGGCAACGTTAAAAAATTATCTGTTTTGTTTTCTTCTCTTTCACATCACGAAAACAATTTTTTGGTCTTCTCCTCTCCCACCAATCTGAAAACCAAAATCCCAAAATTCAATTTAACAACCTCAAATAAAATAATCGAAAATCATAAAGGTATTAATGCTTATCACAAAATTCCTACAACCCCAAAATTTTCTTCCTTTGTTCAGACCCAATTTTGTCATTGTGCGTATCACATGTTTCAGACCACAAACACAATTTGGAATCTGACGAGTTCTATTGGAAACGAAAGAACCATAGTTGTAGGACTGTGAATTTCACCCATTTGAACATGAGGCAGAAATGAATTTCAAGTTTTGGGAACAGTGAATATGATTTTTCATGTGTGGGAGAGGAGAAGACCAAACAATGGTTTTCGAAATGTGAAAGAGAAGAAAACAAGAAGAAACAGAGCAAGGAATTTTTTAACGTTGCCTTAACGGAAACTCACTTGAAAGGTAAAATTGTAATTATTTAAAAACATAAAATATTGAAATAGAAAGAAAAAAAGAACTAAAACATTACCTTAAATTAAGTTAAACGATCGCGAGAGCTATTATACCTAAATTAAAATATGAATTACCACGTCATATTTTTGTTGGATGCATAACAAGTTTCACGTTAAGTCAAAACGTAATATAAGGAACTGATTACTTAATCTAATGTTATTAACGTAAAGGATCAATTTGACTCTTTTAAAACATAACATCAAAATGAAAACTAAAATAAACAACTAAGCCCTTAAATTTGAAATATTTATATGTAAATATTTATATGTATAATTAAAGTATTAAGTAGTAAGATCACCTCATGATATTAAGTGTCAATTATTAGTCAAATGCAAAAAATTTGGAAATTTTTTAACTAAATTGATAATTAATATGATTTTTTTGGGTACAAATATGATATACATATTTATAAGTAATTAACATTATTAAGGGACGTATTTTTTATGAAAACATTATATAATAACATAGTAAGTAATTATTGTTCAAATTTTATATTGTTGATCATTGTTTTCAATAGGGTTAATTTAAATATAATAAAATCATTATAATTTATTAAATAATAATTATTATTATGTGTATATTGAATAAACTATCAATATACTTTGAAATCTAAAATCATCTATAATTCATATGATTCATATGAATATTTTTCTAAATTTTGCAAGAAATATATATAAGAAAAAAATGCACTTATACAAATCATAAACGACTTGTGAATGTCTATAATGCAATGTATAATGGAAAGTTGTTTCTTAAAGAGATGTTAAAAAAAATAAAAAAAAAATTATTAATAATTGATATAGTAAATTAGACAAAATTAGATCTACATTTAATTAGTGTTTGGTACAATCCATAGGTTTAAAAGAGATAATATTTTTTTTGACGTCACAGTCAACCAACAAATTATGTTGGATAATGTTCCCAAAAAGTGCAAACCGTTGGAATGGGAGGAAAGCAAAGCAAAATAAAGAGATGTCAAACAAAATAAAAAATTTATTAATAAATGATCCAGTAAATTAGACAAATCAGATCTACATTTAATCAGTGCTTGGTACAATCCATAGACTTAAAGGAGATAATATTTTTTTTGACATCATAGCCAACCAACAAGTTATGTTGGATAATGTTCCCAAAAATTGCTAACCCCTGGGATGGGAGAAAAGCAAAGCACATAACACCTCCACCAATTGGAATAAAGGTGCTATTGGAATCTAACTACATCTCCGCCACTAAAATGTACAGTAATTATTGGAAAAATTAATGGTTTCGATGTAGTATTGTAGCAAAGGCTTATTGGAAAATTATAAAACTTTACACGCTTCAGTTTAACTACTTCTGCCACAGCTGATCTCAATTGAAGGAAAACACGATGTGGTAAAAAAGTTAATGGTGTACCAGAGTCAATTGTGATAGTATTTGTGGTAGCATTTGTTCTTCCAAATTTGGACCCTCCAAACTTTATTTTTTTGTTTCCCACACTAAATGCTTCCAATGTAACGTAGTAAAAGTCATTTAATTCACCACTGAGTTTGACTAAGGGAGTTGAAACAACACCTTCACCCGAAACAACAGCAGCGTCTCAAAGTTGAGTTTGCTAGATGGGTTAGACTGACTAAACTCACCATAAAAAGGAACCAAGCAATAGGAGAATTTTCCATCAATTGAAGAGTCTAACTGTTTTATAAGCGACATATGTCCAGCTCCAAGACCAACTATGCCAGAGCTTTGACCTTTAAACGACACTGTATTTGTGTGTCCGCATCCAATCACAGTTTTAGGAAATGAAACACTAGATCCAGTGGTAGAATCCAATGTTAAAGTCTCCAAACTTACATATCCTGTCAACTTTGACCCATCACCATATGATATCGTATATTCACAAACATTTTTATCATAAGAACAAGTTGTTTGTTCAACAGATTTACATGTTCTAGACGAGCAATGAATGTTTTTGTAACTCGATGATTTTGAAGGATTAAATATAGGAGATGTTTGATTGAAACATATATTACAAGGCTTGCATTGAAGCCAAACTAAATCACTACCTGTATCAACAATACCATAGACCTTAAATGGAGGAGTACCAACTGAATAACTCACGAGATACTCACCTAAATTTGGGGTTAAAGTCGATATAGGTTTGTTTGAAGTGAGTAAAATTTTTTTCTCAAATAATTGACACGATTGATGGAACGACGCACTAACATTGAAAACTCTTTGTAAATTAGTTTCAGTGGGGTGGTAGAGTGGTGATTTTGAAGAGTCACGGTGGATGAGCTCGACACTAAAACCATTATTAAGAGCATGGGAAATAACAATGAAGTGAGAAATACAAAAGAAAATAAGAGTCTGCAATGAAAAATATGACATTCTTACTAGATATTTGAGTGAAAATTTGATACCATAAATTAGGTTCTTTAGTGGCTTTTTATAAGACTATTCGTGAGTAATAGTTTGATGGAATTGTGTAGAAAAAGATAATGTAAATAGACAGATAAAAATGAGAGAAAATTAATTAAGAAATTGTTTGAATTAAATATTATAAATTCATTTAATGATATTTATTTATATGATTAAATATAATAATAATTGATGTTGAGAAAATAAAAATAATTAATATAAAAATATAAATATTATTAAAATTATTTTATGTCAACATTAAACCTAAATATAGAAAATTATGCTTTTCAACACACACATTAAACCTAATATTAATGAAAATATATATTAAAATTAATTAAGTAAAAAAGACAAAAGTAGAGACACATCTATGGAGGACTGAGCATGAGATTTGCCGCTCCATCCCTTGAATATTATTTATGTGTTTATATACTGTTTGTTTAATTAATTATTTAATTTTAATATAATTTAAAATATTTTTACAATATAGTAATATTTGACTTTTTTTAAAAATTATTTCATCTGTTTTATGATTTACAATGAGCGACATGTTTGCATAAAAAGATGTTTTAAAATGAGAGATAATTTTTATACTTTTAATGTGATATTAATTGTTTTTGTTTTCAAATGTACACTGTATTAATACCAAATGCAATATTTACAAGTAATATCTTACAATTTATATTTTTGGTAACCGTAAATAATTAATCCTAGATAAAATTAATTTGATAAAATTATCATTATATTTGTTTGAACTAAATACTATAAATTAATTTAATGATATTTATTTATGTTATTAAATATAATAATAATTGATGTTGAGAAAATAAAAATAATTAATATAAAAAATATAAATATTATTAAAATTATTTTATGTCAACATTAAATCTAAATACAGAAAATTATGCTTTACAATATATATATATAATTAAAAAAATTCATTTAAAATTAATGAAAATATATATTAAAATTAATTAAGTTAAAAAGACAAAAAGTAGGGACAAATCTATGGAGGATTGAGCATGAGACTTGCCCCTCCGTCCCTTGAATATTATTTATATGTGTATATATATTATTTATTTAATTTTAATATAATTTAAAATATTTTTACAATATTTTTATATTTGACTTTTTTAAAAATTACTTCATGACATGTTTACATAAAAAAATGTTTTAAAATGAGAGACAATTTTTATATTTTTAACGTGATATTAATTATTTTTGTTTTCAAATGTACACTCTAATTAATATCAAATGCAATATTTAAAGTAATATCTTACAATTTATATTTTTGGTAACCGTGAATATTTAATACTAGATAAAATTAATTCGATAAAATTATCATTATATTTGTTTCATTTATAATCACTCGCTAATTTGTGTGTGACACGACGATAAAAATCAGAGAAAACTATTTAAAAAATTGTTTGAGTTAAAAACTATATATGCATTTAATGATATATATTTATATTATTAAATATTCTAGTAGTTAATATAATAATAATTAATTCTGTAAAAATATATAAATAATTAATATAAAATCTGTAAATATGATTAAAATTATTTTATATGAACATTTAACCCGAATATAGAAAATTATGATCATTTTCTGTCATTTAACTTATACTTTCATATCTTCTTGTAAAAATAATAATATATTTCATTAGAAATTAAATATATATATATATATATATATAATTTTTCCATTAAAAAATTTATGAAATAAACAAAGACAATTATATTAAATAGTTATTTTTATAAAATACCGTTATATAGTTTCCATGTTTTACATAGGCATATGTAAAATATATGGTTAATTGAACCATATTAAAAAATTGGATGGCACTGTACCAAAAAAAATTAAACCATTCAAATGGTCTATGAATAGTTATAGAACAAAATATTTAAAACAAATTAGTTAACCAAACTTAATTTAAAAATCAGTTTAACAATTTTAAATTTTTTTAACCTCAATTCAAATTTATTTTTCTTATAATATTTTTTATATTTCACTTTCTTGAAAAAAAAATATAGAAAAAAATCACTTTAAATCAAAAAAATTTATTGGAAAATTTTTGAGAAAAAAGTGGAAAACAATTTTTTCTGGAAAGTTTTCGATTTGTTTTTTGAAAAATAATCGAAACTTTTTTTTGAAATTTTTTTATATCTATTTTTGTCAAAAAAAAATCGAAAAATTTTTGCTAAAAAAATTTCAAAAAACTATTTTTCTCATAAACAAATCAAAAACTTTTTTCTCAAAAAAAATAGATAATTTTTGTTAAAATAATTAAAAAAATTTTTTGAATAACTGGTTCGAAACCGATTTTAACTAAAATTTTGTTCAAAATATTAAACTAATTTATATTTCAAATTGGCTGAGAAATGCATCGAACTTGATTCGAAAATAGTTTTTAAGAACGGAACCATATCATTAACGTGGTCTAACGAAATTCCGTTTTTATATTATGAACACCCCTAGTTTTACATATATTTTATTTGGATTTCCGATACTAATGGACCAGGCACATTGCTAAAAATATAATATAAGGTAAAAAAAATATTATTAAAAGTGTTTAGATATTTTTAAGAAAAATTAAGAAATAATAAATGTTGAGACAAAATCTCTTTCTAATGGTTTTAATGATAACAAAATTAAATGATTATGATTCTTGTTAAGACTAATATGTGCTCTTGAGTGTATTATTATTAGAAAACATGTTCTTCTTTAAAAGAGATAAAATCTTTGTCAATTCAACAAGTTTTCAAACTGGAGGATGGATCTTCAAAGAGGATGAACCAACTATTAGGCAAAATATTCAGAATCACGATAATATTGATTTGTTGCCATATGGAAAGTCAAATCAATGTTAAAGTTTGAAAGAAAAACAAAGACAACTGAAGAAAAAGAAAGGCAGAGGATGAACATAAAAATTTGGAATATAGGAGAATGGACCTCTAGCTCTCTTCATAGGCTTATGATGAAAATGGTTCTACCTTTTTAACTGCACATAAAGATTATACTAAACAAAGCCCAAAATAGAATCTAACATGCCTTGGAGAACGAAAAAGCAAAAGGACAGCTAAGACACGAACTTCTAGGAGGTTTGTATCTGCCATACGAGGATGGACTGTATTCTCATCCTCCTGCACTCAAACAAGACAAAAGACAGCTGGATGGCATTTCTGTAATTCAGAATA
>JBBPBO010000002.1:12615254-12740988 GCA_037974295.1 Cicer cuneatum | reverse complement strand
ACATGCCTTGGAGAACGAAAAAGCAAAAGGACAGCTAAGACACGAACTTCTAGGAGGTTTGTATCTGCCATACGAGGATGGACTGTATTCTCATCCTCCTGCACTCAAACAAGACAAAAGACAGCTGGATGGCATTTCTGTAATTCAGAATATTGACCTTGACTTTTTGATTAATGTGCCCAACGGACATGAAGCACCAAAACACATTGTTAGACCTTCTTACAACTCTATAAAAGGAATGATGCACTTCCTCATTCAACACACAACTACAAAACATTCAAAGAAAAAGGTTAAGAGCTATCAAGTGTCATTCTCATCATCTCTTTATACTTTCTATTGTATTACACTAGATCTTTGAAACATCCTTTTAGAAAGTGCTAGTAAAGAGAAACATCACAAACACCTTCAAACTATACTGTAATTTCTATGTGTGTTACACTTAGAAATAGTTGAAATCCGTGAAAAGATATTGTAAGCTTGGTGAAGCTCAAGAACAC
The DNA here is from genome assembly GCA_037974295.1 of Cicer cuneatum. Lineage (NCBI taxonomy): Eukaryota > Viridiplantae > Streptophyta > Magnoliopsida > Fabales > Fabaceae > Cicer > Cicer cuneatum. The sequence goes on along the minus strand of JBBPBO010000002.1, from coordinate 12,740,491 downwards.
AAAAACTGTAACTAACCTCTGTGAGAGGTTGACTGTTTTCTTAGTGAAATCTCACAAGTGTGTGAGGATTGGACGTAACCCGTTTTTGGGTGAACCAGTATAAAATTGTGTGTGTCATTTTCTAATCTCTCTCTCTCTTTTAAAATTTGTTCTTACTCATAGTTTGAATTTCCAACCTCTGACTTTCATCCTCTCGAAGAGGATAAAGCTTTAAAACTTAAAAGAAATTTCTAAACTTCAAATATTTATATTCAACCCCCCTTCTAGTAATATTCTAGCTACTTCAATAAATTTTTATTAATTAAAGCGGCACTGATAACTAGTATTATATTACATTTATATCTTAGAGTATTTAAAGTTTATGTCATCTAAAATTACAAGACTAAACTCTTATCACATAATAGACATTACATGTTTTAAGATAGAAATAACTTTAAATATATTCTTAAGATGAAATATTTAATTGACTAGTAAATATATTTCTCAATTATTTAATAATAATAATGTTTTAGTTCACGACGTTATACATTATTTTATAATTCATTATCCATTCAATGTACTTATACTTTTAAATAAATAAATTATTAATTAATTAATGTATCCTCCCAATTCTCGTAAACTTTTATTTGTGTGTGTTTTGGTAGAAATTTTAAATGATTCAATTTAATAATTGAGAAAAATAAAAATAAAAATACTTTTTCATCTTTAACAAAACTAAATCATACCAAATTAGTTACTATGTAAATCATAATTAGAAATTTTGGTTTTTTTTCTTCCTTATCCAATGACTTGTCAATTTGAATATCCTATGTAATTTCTATAAAAAGTGAGAATTAGGTCTTTGACAATAATTAAAAATAGATAATTAAATTCAAGAATTAAATAGACACGTTTAGAGTCTTTGTCAGGACATGATTGTCTATTTTTAATTATTGTTAAAGACATAATTGTCATTTTTTTTATAGAAATTACATGCGAGACAGGTCGACGAGTCATCGGACAAGTCAACAAAAAAACTCAATTATGTACATATGTGTTTCACATAATGACTAATTTAATTCGATTTATTTATTTTAGGGATTAAAAAGTGTTAATTGTATTTTATGTCCACTTATTTTAAAATTAGACTTTTTGGTTCCTCTTTTTTCATATTTGTTTCAATCTTATCAGAAAAGTTCAATAAAAAAAAAACCATAGTAAATATAACCTAACATAAACTATGTTAAAACAACCATGAAATATTATACCAAAAAGAAACTATTAAAAATTCTAAGCTCGAAAAAAATTAAAATTTATTTTTACAAAAATAGTTTTTTATTGCAATAGACATATTTGCCATCATTTAATTATAAAAGGTCAATAATAGTAATAACTAAAAGTTCAATAATAGTAAAATATCAAGGCAGATAGTCGCCGCCTCTCCAAAAATTTAACCCTAAGTTTCTTTATTCTACTAACAGAGAGAGGTGGCTTAAGACTATTTTTTGGTCTATAATTACCTCTTCAAATAATATTTTTCCTTGATTTTATCTAAATAAGTAGCTTCCCACAAATATAGTTTTTTCTTTTCGATTTTTTGTTTTGATTTCATCGTCTGAGTGCGACGTTTTTTTTTTTTTTTTTCTGTTTTGGTGCGGCGTTTAATTTGTTTAAATTGACATAGTAACATTGATCGATTACATATTTCAGTAAATGACTTTGGAGTCGTCGATGTTATAGATCTAGAGACATAAGAATGCTAGACACTTGACTTTTGTCATATTTGTATTTTGAAAACATTGTGTTGTTAAGAAGTTTCATGTAAATATGTTGTTGATTTAAGGTTAAATTTGTTTTTTGGTCTGGATGGAGTGAGAAAACAAATTCGAATACAATTGTGAAGTTTTGAGACATGATATATAATCAAACAATATTGACATTTTACAAATTAAACTAAATCTTAAAGATTATTTAAATTTTATCGTTAAAAAACTGGATTGTTAAGGGTAAATTTGCCTATAAAAATATTTGACCAACAATAGGAATTTAATATATATGGTAAAAATATTATCAAAAAATACTTTTAAATAAAAAAAATGTATAATATGAAATATTCCTCATTATAAGGTGAAGTTTAAAATTATATAATAATTTATTATAGTGTGAATAATTTTTCAATGAAGTGTCCACTCAATAGTAATCGTTTGATTTTATAATCTCAAAAAATTAAATTTAAATCTCCTCTAAAATGGCAATTATTGTTACCATTATTAATATTATTGTTACCATTATTCAAGGTTTAATATTATTTGTCACCATTATTAATCTTATATTCCCCCCTTCCCCAATATGAAAAAGGTAACGAAGAATACTAGAAAATAAAATATAAATTAAGATCTATTAATTTGAAAGTTGAATAACATATTAAAATAATAAAATTAAATTTTTGTTCTAGAAAGTAATATAAATGTTTTCATTTAATTTAATATTAATATATTACCACTCTTTTTATGGGATTAACTGTTGAAAATATAATATAAAACAAGATTTTTTTGGCAGATCATAATACAAGATAAACTATAGTAAAAACTATTATTAAATACTTTAACCCGAAAAAATCTTTAAAATAGTGAGCAATACATAAATTTCTATAACTAATAATGTAATAACCAGTAGAAAATGTAATGTCATGAACACGTCATCCAAATACCTTCATCAACTCAATCGACCATATACCTCAAATTATCGAAAATATAAATTTGTAATCAACAGTCCACAATTTCTTACATTTATTACATTTCACATAATTCAAAATATGCTTTCTCTCGAGAAAACAACTTTGACGTCCAAAACTTTGAAACAATTTTCCATAAAGAGTATTGAAAATGCATATATTCCCAGCAAATATGATTTTTCTATGCTTTAATAACAATTCAATTTTCAATGTAATTTATCTTCTCAAAACCGTTTCTTTTTATCATCTTTCTAAAGTCACTTCATTACACCTTTTGCACCACGTTCCCCATGTTAACCATTTTTCTGAGATAATAATGTTACTATATGCATCTCCCTTAAAAAAAACTGTTACTATATGCATCTTTCAGTATCTTTTCTTGTTTAGTTTTCAACCATTTTTATTTTTCATGTAATGACATTGCAATTGCTTCTCAAGAGACTTTCTCTTCTTCAATATGAGTCTATGTCTATCTTTCTTCAATGTTGGTATCCTTGGACATACATATTTGTTTTTTTTTTTAGAATTAACCGGTTCTCTTTAAATGGCATTTACATCTTCTAATTTTGAAAAAATGCACTTTTATTTCATTAAAAAAATTAAGTGAAATATTTTTTCATCTATTCCTATAGTTTATAATGACACAATAAAAATTTTTGTTTTAAATTTTAGAGGTACGATGATACAGTATTTGTAATTATGAAATGTATGATTATATTTTTAGTGTCACAATTATATTCAAGTAAAAAACAAATATATTTTGAAAACTAGAGATAATCTTAGAGTTTGTTTGATTCTTCTCTCAAAAACTATATTTTAGTTTTTTAAAATTTAAAATCTAAAAAACTTGTTTGAATTACTTGTTTTTAAAAACTGTTTATAAAACTATTTTTAACATTATACTTTTTAAAATTAAAAAAGCATGACAGTTAAATAGTGTTTTATTTCTCAATTTTCAGTTTTTTTAGTTCTCTAATCAAAAACTGTTTTAAAAATTTAGATTAACAAATAAGTTTTTTCTTTTTCTCATATCTAAAATTGTTTTTAAAAACAAGAATCTAAAACAAAATTTTTCTTTAATTCTATTCTTTAAAACAATTTTTAAAATTAAATTTATAAAATATTTTTTAAAAATTAAATTGTAAAAATATTTTAAACAGACCCTTAGGGCCTATTTGAAACATTTTTGCATTTTAATTTTTAAAAAAAGTTTTATAAATTTGATTTTAAAAATTGTTTTAAAAAATAGAATAAAAAAAACTTATGAGCAATGAATGTTTTTGAGACGAGCTAAATGCTTCCAAACTTTATTTTTTTGTTTCCCACACTAAATGCTTCCAATGTAACGTAGTAAAAGTCATTTAATTCACCACTGAGTTTGACTAAGGGAGTTGAAACAACACCTTCACTCGAAACAACAGCAGCGTCTCAAAGTTGAGTTTGCTAGATGGGTTAGACTGACTAAACTCACCATAAAAAGGAACCAAGCAATAGGAGAATTTTCCATCAATTGAAGAGTCTAACTGTTTTATAAGCGACATATGTCCAGCTCCAAGACCAACTATGCCAGAGCTTTGACCTTTAAACGACACTGTATTTGTGTGTCCGCATCCAATCACAGTTTTAGGAAATGAAACACTAGATCCAGTGGTAGAATCCAATGTTAAAGTCTCCAAACTTACATCTCCTGTCGACTTTGACCCATCACCATATGGTATCGTATATTCACAAACATTTTTATCATAAGAACAAGCTGTTTGTTCAACAGATTTACATGTTCTAGACGAGCAATGAATGTTTTTGTAACTCGATGATTTTAAAGGATTAAATATAGGAGATGTTTGATTGAAACATATATTACAAGGCTTGCATTGAAGCCAAACTAAATCACTACCTGTATCAATAATACCATAGACCTTAAATGGAGGAGTACCAACTGAATAACTCATGAGATACTCACCTAAATCTGGGGTTAAAGTCGATATAGGTTTGTTTGAAGTTAGTGAAATTTTTTTGTTTAAATGATTGACACGATTGATGGAACGACGCACAACATTGAAAACTCTTTGTAAATTAGTTTCAGTGCGGTGGTAGAGTGGTGATTTTGAAGAGTCACGGTGGATGAGCTCGACACTAAAACCATTATTAAGAGCATGGGAAATAACAATGAAGTGAGAAATACAAAAGAAAATAAGAGTCTGCAATGAAAAATATGACATTCTTACTAGATATTTGAGTGAAAATTTGATACCATAAATTAGGTTCTTTAGTGATTTTTTATAAGACTATTCGTGAGTAATAGTTTGATGGAATTGTGTAGAAAAAGATAATGTAAATAGACAGATAAAAATGAGAGAAAATTAATTAAGAAATTGTTTGAATTAAATATTATAAATTCATTTAATTATATTTATTTATATGATAATAATAATTGATGTTGAGAAAATAAAAATAATTAATATAAAAATATAAATATTATTAAAATTATTTTATGTCAACATTAAACCTAAATATAGAAAATTATGCTTTTCAACACATATATATATATACATATATATATATCATTAAAATTTCATTTAAAATTAATAAAAATATATATTAAAATTAATTAAGTAAAAAAGACAAAAGTAGAGACACATCTATGCAGGACTGAGCATGAGATTTGCCCCTCCCTCCCTTAAATATTATTTATATGTGTTTATATACTGTTTATTTAATTAATTATTTAATTTTAATATAATTTCAAATATTTTTACAATATAGTAATATTTGACTTTTTTTAAAAATTATTTCATCTGTTTTATGATTTACGATGAGCGACATGTTTGCATAAAAAAATGTTTTAAAATGAGAGATAATTTTTATATTTTTAACGTAATATTAATTATTTTTGTTTTCAAATGTACACTGTATTAATATTAAATGCAATATTTACAAGTAATATCTTACAATTTATATTTTTGGTAACCGTAAATAATTAATACTAGATAAAATTAATTCGATAAAATTATCATTATATTTGTTTGAACTAAATACTATAAATTAATTTAATGACATTTATTTATATTATTAAATATAATAATAATTGATGTTGAGAAAATAAAAATAATTAATATAAAAAATATAAATATTATTAAAATTATTTTATGTCAACATTAAACCTAAATACAGAAAATTATGTTTTATAATATATATATATATATATAATTAATTAAAAAAATCATTTAAAATTAATGAAAATATATATTAGAATTAACTAAGTAAAAAAGACAAAAAGTAGGGACAAATGTATGGAGGATTGAGCATGAGACTTGCCCCTCCGTTACTTGAATATTATTTATATGTGTATATATATTATTTATTTAATTTTAATATAATTTAAAATATTTTTACAATATAATAATATTTGACTTTTTTAAAAATTATCTTTGGCCATTGTTATAATGATATGAACTGAATAACATCTTTTAATAAAATAGCAATGTGTTATTTATATATAAAGTATCTATTTGCAATTATAATAGAAAAAAAACAACAAACCTAAAAAAAATGAGCAAGAATAAGAGACAACATAAAGTGAGAACTACGTAACTTCACGACTCCTCAAGCTAGAACTAAAGATGTCAATGAGGTTAAGCTTGGTCACAATTGAGTGAAAAGAAGATGAACGTAAAGCCTTTGTATGAATATCAACGAGTTGAGAAGCATACGTAACTGAAAGTAGATTAATAGTGTCGGACTAGACTTTATCTCGCACAAGATGACAATCCAACTGTATGAGCTATGTTCACTGGTGAAAAATTGGGTTTTGAGCAATTTGGATTGCTGATCTACTATGACAGTAAATCGGAACATGAGTATTGTGACAATCTAAACCCAAAAATAATATATATAATAATTTATATTATATTTCTATAAAATTTCATGCAGATAAATAAAAACTTTTTCAAATAAAAGAAACTTTTACAAGTTATTTAAGATATCACATTTCTCAAAATACAAATGGAATACTTTAAATGTTTTTCTTCTTATAAAGCAATGCAATCACCACAAACTCAATTTTAACTATAATTTCTTAATTAAATTCCAAAAATTACTAGTACTTATAAGGTTTTCATAAAAAAAGTTGTTTCTAATTAAATAAGTAAAATACAATTTACGGTATCACTTATAAGAGCGGGGCTTCTCTCAAACTTAAACTTTAAGACTCATTAATGTGTAATAATTGCGATTTCGCAAACTTAGGGTCAAGTTAGTCAAACACAAATAATGAAGGATGTGAGTTTTGAAATTATGTTGATAGTGTAATATAAGTAAAAAGAACACGCAAACAATCATAATAGACCGTATCATAACACATCATGATATATCAAAATACTCAAGAAAAATAATATCATATTATAATGTCAAAATCACTCAAGTAAAATCAATATATCGTTATATCGTCACATCATCAAAGGGAAATTATTATCACTTTTGAAACACATTAATCACAACAAAACAATCACACACAAAATGCAATATTATGCATGAACTTGGACTCTACTTCACAATTCGGTACCATTCTAACTCTGAAGTACTTGGTTAGGATGCTTGATAATATGTCACCATTCCGGTGGACAGACAATTCAAATTGGTCGCATTCTCATAGATCTCCTCAACTCAACCCCAAACACATATACGCGACAGTCGAGGTAAACGTGTGTTGCATGGTAGCTCCTGACATTTGGAGTGCTACCTCCAAGTCACCTAGGAATTCCCCATCCAAATACCTCCAAGATCTAACAATCTTGCCTTAAGGCTCAACAACAAACCGTCATGATCAGACTCATTCAGTTGTACTTTCACAAAATCACCAGGCTTGTCAGACCCTACCTATATGATGATAAAATAATCTCCACTTCAAAATTAATTTAAACAATTAATTTCATTAATGAAAAAAATCATAATTATTTAAATAAATTTAATTTATCAATAATTTTACCATAAAAAATAGGACATTATCTAATGTGCACAAGTGACTTATGTGTTGCATGGTGCACAAGTGTTTTTCACCTTTAGATTTTGAAGTCCTATAATATTTAATGGTAAACCTACCACACCAAATGCACTCTGTAAGACCCTTAAATTTAAGAATTAAATTATGGAATTAATATTAAGGGTATTTTGAGATTTTTGTAAAATATTTAATATATGTATGTTTTGAGTGAATATATATATATAAATATTTATTTTGGAAGATGAATTAAAATTATTGAATGAAGAATAAATTAATTTAATTACGAGTAATTAAATTAATCGGACAGTTAATTAAGGATTAGCGGCTAATTGCAAAACGTTCAAGTGCTGGAGGATCCAGCAATGTTTTAACATTATTTGTGATGAGGTGGCACATGGAGGTGCCTATATATGGACTGCAAAGGACAGAGCAAAGGCAGAAACCTTTCTCTCCTCCATACTGCATGTAACAGTACCCTTCTCTCCCATTCTGTTCTGCTTACCAGTTCACGATTTCAAAAGAAAGGAAAAAGAGAGTTCCTCAAAAGTGCCATTACTTGGAAATCCAAGCACCGAAACACCAAACCCCCAGTACAAAAGTTGTACCCCACATCATTACGGAGCTAAAGAACCCATGTTCGTAGCAGCAAACGCAGGCGGGAGTTTCGCCATTTTTGACGCATAAACGTGAGCAGAAGCAGAAAACGCAACAAGGGTAAGGGCACCTTCCAGTTTCTAGTTGCATTAGAGCTGTAAATGCATAACTGTCATGACATTACTGATGTTTTCATCATTGTTTAAAGAAAAACTGTTTTTGCAATGACATTTTGAAAATGAAGAAAATGCATTCTGTGATGTGTAATGAATATGTGATGTTTGCTGTTCTGGTTGTTACTTCAATGCTATTTGGTTTGTGTAAGAAAGCTAAAAAATATTTTGCATAAAATGTGAAAATGCATTATGATGGTGTTTTGATGATATGTGATGCTTACTGTTTTGGCTGAATGCATTAGTGATGTCCTGTTGTGTGAGAAAGCTGGAATATGCTTTGCATGTTGTGTTGGTTGTGTAAGAAAGCTGGAATATGCTTTGCATGTTGTGTTGGTTGTGTAAGCAAGCTGGAATATGCTTTGCATGTTATTTTGAAGATGATCAAAATACATATCTTTAAAATTGTTTTGAATGTTGTTATAAAATGTGTTATGTGGGTGTTTTGCTGCTATGTGATGATTCTGTTTCTGTTTTGGATGATCCTGGTGTTGATCATTCTGTTTCTGTTTCTGATGATCTTAGTGTTGATCATTCTATTTTGCTTCTGATGATTCTAGTGTGAATCATTCTGTTTTGCTTCTGATGATTCTGGAGTGAATCATTCTGTTTTGCATATGATGATTCTGGTGTGAATCATTCTATTTTGCTACTGATGATTTTGGTGTGAATCATTCTATTTTGCTTCTAATGATTTTGGTGTGAATCATTCTATTTTGCTTCTGATGATTCTGGACTGAATCATTCTATTTTGCTTCTGATGATTCTTGTGTGAATCATTCCGTTTTGCTTCTGATGATTCTGGTGTGAATCATTCTGTTTTGCTTCTGATGATTTTGCTGTGAATCCTTCTGTTTTGTTTCTGATGATTCTGTTGTGAATCATTCTGTTTTGCTCTGATGATTCTGGTGTGAATCATTCTATTTTGCTTCTGATGATTCTGGTGTGAATCATTCTGTTTTGCTTCTGATGATTCTGGTGTGAATCATTGTGTTTTTCTTCTGATGATTCTGGTGTGAATCATTGTGTTTTTCTTCTGATGATTCTGGAGTGAATCATTCTGTTTTGCATCTGATGATTCTGGAGTGAATCCTTCTGTTTTGCTTCTGATGATTCTGGTGTGAATCATTCTGTTTTGCTTCTGATGATTCTGGTGTGAATCGTTCTGTTTTGCTTCTGATGATTCTGGTGTGAATCGTTCTGTTTTGCTTCTGATAATTCTAGTATGAATCGTTCTATTTTGCTTCTAATGATTTTGGTGTTAATCGTTTTGTTTTGCTTCTGATGATTCTGGTGTGAATCGTTCTGTTTTACTTCTGATGATTCTGGTGTGAATCATTCTGTTTTGCTTTTGATGATTCTGGTGTGAATCATTTTGTTTTTCTTATGATGATTCTAGTGTGAATTATTCTGTTTTGCTTCTGATGATTTTGGTGTGAATCATTCTGTTTCGCTTCTGTTGATTCTAGTGTGAATCATTCTGTTTCGCTTATGATGATTCTGGTGTGAATCGTTCTGTTTCGCTTATGATGATTCTGGTGTGAATCGTTCTGTTTAGCTTCTGATGATTTTGGTGTGAATCGTTCTGTTTTGCTTCTGATGATTCTGGTGTGAATCGTTCTGTTTTGCTTCTGATGATTCTGGTGTGAATCGTTCTGTTTTGCTTCTAATGATTCTGGTGTGAATCGTTCTGTTTTGCTTCTGATGATTCTGGTGTGAATCGTTCTGTTTTGCTTCTGATGATTCTGGTGTGAATCGTTCTGTTTTGCTTATGATGATTCTGGTGTGAATCGTTTTGTTTTGCTTCTGATGATTCTGGTGTGAATCGTTCTATTTTGCTTCTGATGATTCTGGTGTGAATCGTTCTGTTTTGCTTCTGATGATTCTGGTGTGAATCGTTCTGTTTTTCTTCTGATGATTCTGGTGTGAATCGTTCTGTTTTGCTTCTGATGATTCTGGTGTAAATTATTCTGTTTTTCTTCTGATGATTCTGGTGTTAATCATTTTGATTCTGGTGTTAATCATTTTGATTCTGGTTCTGTTTTCTGATGTTCTGGTGTTGATGATTCTGTTTCTGATGTTCTGATGTTGATCATTCTGGTTCTTTTTTTGGCTTATGTATTCGACTACAGGCATGGTGTATTCGAATACAGAATGTTGAAATTACAGTTTCAACTTATCTATTCGAATACATGGGATCTGTATTCGAATACAGATTCGGGTTTTCAGAAATTCGAAGTTTTTCAACATTGTTTTGTGAACCCTACGTGTTGGGGAGTATTGGGAAGGTTTATGACGAATTAAAATGGAATTTTTTGTGATAGTTTGAAGTGGGGGTGATGAAGTTTTTGGGACTTTACTGATGTAGTGAGAAATGTTGATTTGTGCACTAATACTGCCTCTGTATTCGACTACCAAGGGGGCTGTAGTCGAATACAGTGTGTTAATTATGCACTGTTTGGGCTCCTGTATTCGAATACAGAGAGGCTGTATTCGAATACAGATTCGTATTTTCCAGAAATCTCAGTTTTAAACACTGTTTTATGAATTTTAAAGAGTTGAGGAAAGACTTATGATAATTCAGAATGGAATTTTGAGATAATGTAAAGTGATAATGATTGCTTAAATGTTTAATCATTGATGTGTTGATGATGAAGTTAATTGTGTTGAGATGTTCTGGGGGAAATGCTGGAAAGGCTGAGTGTTTCTGATTTTTTTTTGCATACTGTTTTCAGTGAAGAGAAAACATTGCATGTCCATGCATTTCATAGTCAGGTGGTGACCGCGATGGGCCACAGAGTAATGCGATGACCGTGATGGGCCGCGAAGTTAAGTAGTAACCACAGTAGTGGGCTACGGAATGGCCGTGTGTTCGTGGTGGTCCATTCTATCCGTGCAAGGATTTAACTTCTATGTATTTGGCCTGTGTGAGGCTAATACACGTGAATGTAGTAACCATGATGGGTTGTAGAGTGGCCGTGTGTTCGTGGTGGTCCATTCTATCCGGGCTGCGGAATGGCCGCGTGTTCGTGGTGGTCCATTCAAATATGTGAAACGTGCTGGTCTGTTGAGCGACTGCACTGGTGCTGATCTGTTGAGCGATTGCACCAATGGTCTTGAGGGCCGTTAAAGTCTATCATACATATAAATTGTGATGGTCTGTTGAGCGACTGCACCTTGGTGATTACAAGAAATTGTATACATGATCATAAACATATTGCATCGGGGTGATTGACCGGTGGGTCACGATTTGGGCATATGTTGATGATTGGAAATTGCTGTGTGTATAAGTACTTTTTCAAATCTGAATTTCTGATAAATGATTATGATTGCTGAAGTATTGGCTGTACTTGTGACATATTTTTCCATGTTAATTGATTGTTGTTTTGAAAAGGCATACATGTCATGAAATTTCAAAATGAGCATCTTTTTCTCATCATTGTTATATGATATGCCATGGGTGTATTTGTTGCTGTGAAATATATGCTATGTGATTATTTGTTAATTTCGGTCGGTGACCCTTTACTATTATTGTGGAAATTGGGCTTTGCCCTCAGATGATACCCGAACCCGTCCCACCGACGGTTACACTAACGACGGAGACGTCGTTAGTTTCCCTTGATCTTTACGTACGGCGTAGCTGTGGACAACGCAGAGGGACGGACAGATGGGTGAAGAAGAGACTTGTAGAGGATACGGTGGAAACCGTGCTACTGTAGCTTTAGTGCATGATTAGTTAGACTTGATGTATAGGATTTTGAGCTGGAAAATGTAATTTGTTTTTAAATTGGGAATTATTGTACTACTTTTCCGCTAAACTATTCCGCACTCTGATATTTTCTCTTGAAATGAATTAGTGAAAACTTTATTTTAATTCTTTTTGAATTAAAATTGGAAAATTCTGTTACTTATTTATATTTTAAAAAAAAAATGCACTCGCGCTGTGTTTTAAACTCGGGGTGTTACAATTGTGGTATCAGAGCATTTAGTTAAAGTTTTGGGTTAAAGCTCTGATTAAAGTATTTGTTTTGAGTTATTAGCTGATCATGCATAGGAGCAAGTAGTTAAAATGTCAAGTCTTGTGTAAGTTGTGGTGTGACTGAAGTGATAATGGTTTTGTAGGAAATAATGCCTCCACGAAGAGACGAGACCACAAGAGCCAATGCCAGCCGAGAAGATATGATGGCTGAGGCGATGAACAACATGGCTGCGTCTGTTGCTGCATTGACAGCTGCAAAGACTCAACGAGATCTGGAGAAGAGAGAAAGAGAGATTCGCGCTGCTGAATCTAGAGGACTAGAGGATTTTCTCCGTCATAATCCTCCCAAGTTCAAGGGTGATGAAGGTCCAGAAAGAGCGGACTAGTGGATTCAAGAGATGGAGAAAATCTTCGAGATGATTAATTGCCGAGCAGCGGTAAAGGTCAACTATGCCACGTATCTGCTGATAGGGGATGCAGAGTACTGGTGGAGAAGTACAAGGCTACTGATGGGGTCAGCTCACGAGGAGGTGAACTGGGAGTCGTTCAAGAAGAAGTTTTTGGACAAGTACTTCCCGATGAGCACTAGGACCAAGTTGGGTGACGATTTTCTGAAATTGCACCAGGGTAACATGACAGTGGGGGAATATGCGGCTAAGTTTGAATCACTGTCCAGACATTTCAGATTCTTCCGGGAAGAAGTTGATGAACAGTTTATGTGCCATCGCTTTCAAAATGGACTGAAGTATGAGATACAAGACTCGGTCTTACCATTGGGAATACAACGTTTCCAAGTGTTAGTGGAGAAGTGTAGAGAGGTTGAAGAGATGAAGAACAAGAGGGCCAACAGAGGAGGGAACTTTAATTCTGGAGGGCCTATCGGATGCACAATCAGCACAATAGAGGGAAGCAGGTTGCTAAGCCATATAACCGACCCCAGAACAACAACAGGGGCCAAAATCGGCCGGGAAATCAGAATTTTGGACGGCAATTAGGACAAGGGGTTCGTTGTTTCCGATGTGGGAAAGGACACTACGCTACTGCATGTACCGTAATGGATTCTCCTTGTTTCAATTGCCATAAGCCAGGAAACTTTGCAAGGGATTTCAAGGCTCCGAAGGTGGAACCAATGGTGAACGCGACTAGGGCTACTCGTCCTACTGCTAGAGGCCGCGTATATCACATGGGTGTTGAAGCTGGGAATCAAACTCCAAATTTAATCCAGCAAGACTGCGAGATTGCAGGTAACACCCTAACTGCACTTTTTGATTCGGGGGCAACCCACTCATTCATTACTATGGACTGTGTGAATCGTTTGAAGTTGTCTATGTCTGCTTTGCCTTTTGATTTGGTTGTTTCTACACCTGCTAAGACTTTGACAGTAAACTCTGCATGTTTACACTGTACTGTAACGATTTAGAATAGGGATTTCTTGGTTAATTTAATCTGTCTACCCCTACAATCACTCGAGATCATTCTCGGCATGGATTGGATGACGTATAATTACGTAGTCTTGGACTGCGCTCGAAAACTAGTTCTTTTCCCCAAACCTGGAGTCGTTCGGTATTTGGCTGCTAACAAACTCGAAGTATCTCTTAGAGAAGGAACTCAGGAATTTTTATCATTGGCTAACGTGGAGACCAAGATGGATGTGAACATAGAAGATGTGGTGTTAGTCAAAGAATATCCAGACGTATTTCCATCAGAAATTCCAGGATTACCCCCGGTGAGAGAGGTGGAGTTCTTCATTGATTTGCACCCAGGAACTGGACCTATTTCAATTGCGCCGTACCGGATGTCGCCATTGGAACTAAGCAAGCTTAAGGGTCGGACCAGATAATATTCTGAGATGTAATGGAAGAGTTTGTGTACCGGAAGTTGCAGATTTGAGGAGAATGATTTTGGAAGAGGCTCATAAGAGTAAATTGAGTATTCATCCTGGAGCAACCAAGATGTACCAAGACTTAAGACAAAATTACTGGTGGCCAGGAATGAAAAGGGATGTAGCGGAGTACGTAGTGGAGTACGTATTGGCTTGTTTGACTTGTCAGAAAGCGAAAGTGGAACATCAACGACCTGCTGGAATGTTGCAACCTCTGGACATACCGGAATGGAAGTGGGACAGCATTTCCATGGATTTTATAACAGGACTGCCCAAGACAAGGAAAAAGAATGATTCAATTTAGGTAATAGTGGATCGATTGACAAAGTCCGCACATTTCCTACCAGTAAGAACCACTTACAAAGTAGATAAGCTGACTGAAATCTACATTGCTGAGATTGTGAGATTACACAGCATTCCATCGAGTATAGTATCGGACTGTGACCCAAAGTGCACATCTCATTTTGGGGAGCACTCTATGAAGCTTTAGGAACAAAACTGAAATTGAGTTCCGCTTATCATCCGCAAATAGACGGACAGACTGAGAGAACAAATTAGTCCTTGGAAGATCTATTGAGAGCATGTGTGCTGGATGACAGAGGAAACTGGGATGAGGTGTTGCCATTGATTGAGTTCACTTACAACAACAGCTTTCACACAAGTATTGGAATGGCACCCTATGAGGCTTTGTATGGGCGCAAGTGTCAGACGCCTTTATGCTGGTATAAGGACGGAGAGAGTATGATTGTTGGACCTGAGATGGTGGAACAGACTACAGAGAAAATCAAGAGGATACAAGAGAAAATGAAGGTTTCGCAAGATCGTCAGAAGAGTTATGCGGACAAGCGTCGCAGACCTTTGGAATTCGAGCAGGGTAATCATGTATTCCTAAGGGTTACTCCTACAACTGGTGTTGGCAGAGCTATTAAGTCAAGAAAGTTGACTCCGAAATTTATTGGACCATACCAGATTACTGTGCGTATTAGACCTTTGGCTTATCGGATTGCTTTACCTCCCATACTGTCCAATATCGACGACGTATTTCATGTGTCACAGTTAAGGAAATACATTGCAGACCCGTCACATGTGATCGAGCCGGATACAATTCAGCTGAGGGACAACCTGTCATTTGAAGTATTCCCTGTAAGGATTGAAGACAGGAAGATTAAACACTTGAGAAACAAGAAAGTCCCACTAGTCAAAGTGATCTGGAATCCGACTACGGGAGACGCAACTTGGGAACTGAAGAGTAAGATGAGGGAACAATATCCTCAGTTGTTTACTGACATGTAGTTTCGAGGCTGAAACTAATTTAAGGGGGGTGGTAATGTAAGATCCTTAAATTTAAGAATTAAATTATGGAATTAATATTAAGGGTATTTTGGGATTTTTGAAAAATATTTAATATATGTATGTTTTGAGTGAATATATATATATATATATAAATATTTATTTTGGAAGATGGATTAAAATTATTGGATGAAGAATAAATTAATTTAATTACGAGTAATTAAATTAATCGGACAGTTAATTAAGGATTAGCGGGTAATTGCAAAACGTTCAAGTGCTGGAGGATCCAGCAATGTTTTAACATTATTTGTGATGAGGTGGCACATGGAGGTGCCTATATATGGACTGCAAAGGATATAGCAAAGGCAGAAACCTTTCTCTCCTCCATACTGCATGTAACAGTACTGCATGTAACAGTACTCTTCTCTCCCATTCTGTTCTGCTTACCAGTTCACGATTTCAAAAGAAAGGAAAAAGAGAGTTCCTCAAAAGTGCCATTACTTGGAAATCCAAGCACCGAAACACCAAACCCCCAGTACAAAAGTTGTATCCCACATCAT
This sequence comes from Cicer cuneatum, assembly GCA_037974295.1. Taxonomy (NCBI): domain Eukaryota; kingdom Viridiplantae; phylum Streptophyta; class Magnoliopsida; order Fabales; family Fabaceae; genus Cicer; species Cicer cuneatum. Next base: position 12,724,301 of record JBBPBO010000002.1, on the reverse strand, counting down.
TACGGAGCTAAAGAACCCAGTTTCGTAGCAGCAAACGCAGGCGGGAGTTTCGCCGTTTTTGACGCATAAACGTGAGCAGAAGCAGAAAACGCAACAAGGGTAAGGGCGTCTTCCACTTTCTAGTTGCATTAGGGCTGTAAATGCATAACTGTCATGACATTACTGATGTTTTCATCATTGTTTAAAGAAAAACTATTTTTGCAATGACATTTTGAAAATGAAGAAAATGCATTCTATGATGTGTAATGAATCTGTGATGTTTGCTGTTCTGGTTGTTACTGCAATGCTGTTTGGTTTGTGTGGGAAAGCTGAAAAATATTTTGCATAAAATGTGAAAATGCATTATAATGGTGTTTTGATGATATGTGATGCTTACTGTTTTGGCTGAATGCATTAGTGATGTTCTGTTGTGTGAGAAAGCTGGAATATGCTTTGCATGTTGTGTTGGTTGTGTTAGAAAGCTGGAATATGCTTTGCATGTTGTGTTGGTTGTGTAAGCAAGCTGGAATATGCTTTGCATGTTATTTTGAAGATGATCAAAATGAAGGTGCAAACACGAGAAGGGGGGTTGAATTGTGTTTGACTTAACTTGAATACTTTTCTTGTTTTTATACTTTTAAAACAAAACTTGATGTATAATTAAAAACAGAGTTAGCAGTGGATAAAAGTAAAAATAAAACTCACAGTTTTTATACTGGTTCACCGTTAACGAGGCTACGTCCAATCCCTTCATCTTGAAGGATTTCTGTAAGACCCTTAATTTTTAATTAAAATTATGGAATTAATTTTAATTGTATTTTTTGGGGATATTTGTAAAATATTTAATATATGTATGTTTGAGTGAATATATATATATTTAAATATTTATTTTGGAGGATGAATAAAAATTATTGGGTGAAGATTAAATTAATTTAATTATGAGTAATTAAATTAATCGGACCATTAATTAAGGATTAGTGGCTAATTGCAAAAGGATTAAGTGCTGGAAGAATCCAGCATTATTTTATTATTATTTTTGAGGTGGTAGCACTTGAGTACATTCTATAAGTACATGTGAGGAGGCAGGGCAGAAATCAGAACTTCACATCTCCCCATTTTGCATGTAATAGTGTTGCATGTAACAGTAACTTCTTTTCCCATTTCTGCCTCCTGTTTTCCTGAAACACGGTTTCACGATTTCAAAAATACCAAAGAAAAAGTTGCTCAAAAACACCATAACTGGAAATACAAACACCAAACTAGAAAACCCCCAATATTAAAGTTGTTCCCCACGTCATTACGGAGCTAGAGAACCTAGTTTCGTAGCAGCAAACTCAGACAACAGTTTCACCGTTATTGACGCACACACCTTAGCAAAAGCAGAGCACGCTACAAGGGTAAGGGCACCTTCCAACTTTCTAGTTGCATTAGGGCTGTAAATGCTTGTTGTTTCATTTTTTTTTTGAAGAAAAAACTATTTTGCAATCACATGTTTGAAAAATGAAGATAATGCATTTTTGGTGATGTGTAAGGAATCTGTGATGTTGTTGTTCCGGTGGTTACTGCAAAGCAGTTTTATTTGTGTGGGAAAGCTGAAAAACGTTTTGGCATGTTATTTTAAATATGATTAAAATGCATGTCATAAAACTGTTTTGGAAAAATGGTTTTAAAATGTAAAAATGCATTCTGTTTTGCTGCTCTGTGATGCTGCATGTTATTATGAGGTGTGTGAAAGTTGAAATGCTTGCATATTATTCTGATATTGAGAAAACTGAAATGCTGTGTGATGTTCTGATGATTTGAAAGTCTGGATGATTCTGATGATTGATCATTCTGTTTCTGTTATAAATGATTCTGGTGATGTTGATGTTTTAAAAAGAAAAGGGATTTTTAATGAGGAAAGTATCGTCTGGAAAAAAATGTTGAATCTGTTTTGATGTTGGTTGTTTGTTTTTAAAAGAAAACAGTTTGAAAAGGGTTGAAATCTCAGGAAAATTTCACTGGTTTTCGAAGGTGTATTCGACTACAACATGTGTGTATTCGAATACAACCTGTCAAGTTTCTATTTTTCTCAAGTTTTCAAACTTGTATTCGACTATGAGCCCCTGTAGTCGAATACAGAAGAAGGATTTTTGCTTCTGACTTAGCATCTGTATTCGACTACGACCCTGTCGTATTCGAATACAGAAGTGAAATTTTAACTCTGTATTCGCATCTGTATTCGACTACAGGCATGCTGTATTCGAATACAAAATGCTGTTTTTCACTGGTTTCATCTTCTGTATTCGAATACAAGGAATCTGTATTCGAATACAAATTCGTGTTTTTTCTAGAAGTACTATTTTTTAGCTTCTGTATTCGAATACAAGGAAGCTGTATTCGAATACAAATTCATGTTTTCCAGAAAATCAAGTTTTAAACTCTACCTTGGGAATTTTAAAGTGTTGGGAACTTTGAGAAGGATTAAAGTGATTTTAAATGGAGTTCTTGAAGTATCTTTGAAGAGGAGAGGATGAAGTATTGAAAACGTTTAAGGATCTGGAAGAAAAGATTGAAATTTTCAAGGTTTTGTCTTCTGTATTCGACTACAGGCATGCTGTATTCGAATACAGAATGTTAAAATTGCAGTTTTTGGCTTCTGTATTCGAATACAAGGGGTCTGTATTCAAATACAGATTCGAACTTCCAGAAATTTCAATTTTTTAAGAGTGTTTTGTAAACCCTGAGTGTTTGGGGAATTTGGGATTGTTGTGGGGAATTAAAATGGAACTTTTGGTGATATTTTGAAGTTGTGGTGATGAAGTTCTTTGAAACTTTACTGATGTAATGAAAGATGTTGTTCTGTGCACTGAGACTGCCTCTGTATTTAAATACCATAGGGCTGTATTCGAATACAGAGTGTGATTCTGCACTATTTTTGGCTTCTGTATTCGAATACAGAGAAGCTGTATTCGAATACAGATTCGTAAAATTCCAGAAAATCCCAGTTTTGAACACTGTAATTTAATTTTAAGAGTTTGGGAAAACATTTCAAAGTATTAATGATTAATTGACTATTTAATCATGATTGTGATGATGTTAATTCTGACTATGCTGAGATATTCAAAACATGATAAAAAGCATGAATTTTCTTATTTTGCATTCTGTTTCTAGAGAAGTGAAACACTGCATATTCATGCATTGCATAGTCAAGTGGTACCCGCGATGGGCCACAGAGTAATGCACAACCACGTGCTGATATGTTGAGCGATTGCACGAGTGCTGGACTGTTGAGCGTCTGCACTAGGTACTGATCTGTTGAGCGATTGTACCTTGGTATATAGGTGCTGTCTGTTGAGCGACTGCACTGGTACTGGACTGTTGAGCTTCTGTACCCTTAAATGCGCAGCCACGTGCTGATCTGTTGAGCAATTGCACGAGTGATGGTCTGTTGAGCGACTGCACTGATACTGGACTGTTGAACGTATGTACCTTGGAATGCGCAACCACGTGCTGATCTGTTGAGCGATTGCACGAGTGCTAGACTGTTGAGTGTCTGCACTAAGTATTGATCTGTTGAGCGATTGTACTTTGGTATATAGGTGCTGGTCTGTTGAGCAACTGCACTGGTACTGGACTGTTGAGCGTCTGTACCCTGAAATGCACAGCCACATGCTGATCTGTTGAGCGATTGCACGAGTGCTAGTCTGTTGAGCGACCGCACTAGGTACTGATTTGTTGAGCGATTGTACCTTGGTATATGTCAAACGTGCTGGACTGTTGAGCGTCTGCACTGGTGCTGATCTGTTGAGCGATTGCACCCTGGTCTTGAGGGCCGTTAATGTCAAACATAATGTGCTGGTCTGTTGAGCGACTGCACCTTGGTGATTCCAAGAAAATTGTATACATGAGCATATACATATTGCATTGAGGGATTGACCAGTGGGTCACGTTTGATTATATGATGACTGAGTGGAAATTGAATGTGTGTGAGTACTGTTCCAGAAACTGAATTTCTGAATTAATGATTGTGATTTGCTGAGGTGTTGTTTGTACTTACCACATATTGCATAATAATTGGTTGCTGTTTTTGAAAAGGCATATATGTCATTAAAATTCAAATGAGCATGATTATTTTCCTCATCATCATATGTTAAACCATGGACATAATTGTTGCTGTGAAATATATGGTATGTGATTAATTGTTAATTTCGGTCGGTGACCCTTCCTATTATATTGTGGACTTTGGGCTTTGCCCTCAGATGCCCCCCAAACCGATGCCACCTGTGGGTACCCAAACGACGAAAACGTCGTTGGACTTCCTTGATCGCTATTCCCGTACTGCTTGGGTATTTGACCCCATCTCAAGTAGGGCGACTTACACGGGGTGGTTGGAACGGACGAGCAGGACTGACGGCGTGGAGGATTTCGTAGAGCGCACACATGCGAGTATAGATTTTCCCGTGCCTTCCCGTCTAATATTGGAGGCGCACGGAATTTTCGACGATGCTGAGGAATCCGTTAGAGGGGTTGAGACAGAGGCCACCGTAGGAGTGGTGACTCCCAACCCGATGACTGGAGGAGTTGTACATGAGTCCGAGGCAGAAGGGAAGACTGATGAGCCGAAGCTAGTAGCAGCTGAGATTCCGGGTCCGTCTAGGATCTCCGACGATTGTTATGAGATTCCGGCTCCGCCGAAGCGGCCGAGACTATGTATTGATCTGACTTCTGAAGAGACCGACCCCTCTCTGTATGATGAAGAGGAGGAGGAGGTCACGTCGAGGCGGGCGGTAGATTCGGAGAAGACTTTCTTAGGATGCGGAGGAAATCCGTGCTACTGTAGCTTTAGCGCATGATCAGTTAGACTTGATGTATTAGGATTTGAGCTGGAAATGTATTTTGTTTTTATTTTGAAAAACAATTGTTGTACTATTTATTCCGCACTCTGATATTGACTTTTGGGAATGTTATGACATTATTATCTTCCAAAGATGTTTTATTATTTAACATTAAATTTCCAGAATTAAATAATTATTTTAATTCCTTTCGAATTAATTTTGGAAAACTCATTTTAATTATTTATATAAAAAAAATGTACCTGCGTTGTGTTTTAAACTCGGGGTGTTACAATTTCACTAATTCAAACCTTGAATTACAACCTTTATACTGACCCTCCAAGTCAGTCTTCTCAAACAATCTAACAATCCTAGACTTCTTTGAGGAATGCAACTCCTGTCTTCAGCCAATCTGACAATCCCAGATTATAGAAGAAATCACAACACTATGAATCTAATTGCCAAGTAACCTGCTACCCCTTCTGACTCCCTCAGATTGTAGACTCTACTTCAACAACTTAGATTTAACACACAACACTATGAATCTAATTGCCAAGTAACCTGCTACCTCTACTGACTCCCTCAGATTGTAGACTCTACTTCAACAACTTAGATTTGACACAGTGGAACGAAAATAACAAGAGTACTTGCTTCTTGAAAGCTGGAACTCACAATTGACTTATCTAAAAATTTGGGTGTTTGCTTTGGAAGTGTATGACTCTTTTGTCATTTTCGATGCTTGAGTATTCTGCCTTGAGCCTCCTTTTATAGATGCAGATTTGGGCCTCTTCCAATGCTTAAATTCGAGCTGAATCTTGTTGGATTCTCTGTAAAAATAACTTGACCAATTGGGCTTCATATAAATAAAAAACATATCTTCAGATTTCCTTTCAAAATAACTGGCCAATTAAATCTGTTGGTTCCTTCCCGCCACAGCTCCTGAATTCCACAACACCTCACTTTATTTTTGTAATAAATCTTTTTAATCCTTTGATCAAAATAAATTAAATTCTCCACCGTATAAATTTCCTAATTAAATCTGGACCATTGGATCTTTATGCGCTAGTCCACATCTGGACCATACTGATTGTTTATGCTGTGATCCTCTGATTTCGGCCTTCCCTGGACCACACTTCCTGACCCTCAAATCTTCTGATTTCGGCCATCTTGATGCGCACCTGATATGCTATAATCCTCTGAATTCGGCCTTTGCTGGACTATACATTTTGTCCCTCTGATTTCGGCCAACACTGGGTCATGGTCTGATTTTCTGATCTGGACCATCACTGGACCAAATAATTAATTCTGAACCACTGATCTGTAAATCTTCCCTCTGATCTGGACTAATTCTGGACTTTGGTCTGGATTAAATTGAAATTAAATCTGGACAATAAATATTTCAATCTGGGCATTTTACCTTTGATTTTAGATCATGTATGGATCATTCTGGAAATCATTTCTTCTTGTCTTGACATAGTTTCCTGCCCTGAATCATGCTCTCTTATTGTCTGGGTCAAATATGGATTGATTCTCTTGTTCTGGACTCATAAACTTAGCTTCTGGTTGAGTCAGGAACAAGTCTGGGCAGTTTAATATTTCACTGCCAGGCCATCTTCTGGTCAGAATAACTTCTGGAATAAATCTGATATTTGATTCCTCTTGGTCTGGACAAACTCTCCCTCTGGCAGGCTTTCCTCTGGTATGGTCCAGGTCTTCTTTTGATTTTTCTTCCTTCTGTTCTGGGCCAGCAAAGATATCTTCTGGTGATGTTTTGACATTCCTGGGGTATCTTCTAGTAATTCCATAATTCATTTTCTGGAATCCTTTGGTCTTCTGCTTCTGATTATTTCAGTTTCTGGTGGTATTTAATTTAATAATTCAAGGTACAAAATAAGATTACATTGAGTACTTTTGTAACCATCAAAATCCTAAGACTTAGAACCAACATGGTTCCAACACAAAATACATATCTTTAAAACTGTTTTGAATGTTGTTATAAAATGCGTTCTGTGGGTGTTTTGCTGCTATGTGATGATCCTGGTGTTGATCATTCTGTTTCTATTTCTGATGATCATGGTGTTGATCATTCTGTTTTGCTTCTGATGATTCTGGTGTGAATCATTCTGTTTTGCTTCTGATGATTCTGGTGTGAATCATTATGTTATGCTTCTGATGATTCTGGAGTGAATCATTCTATTTTGCTTCTGATGATTCTGGTGTGAATCATTCTGTTTTGCTTCTAATGATTCTGGTGTGAATCATTCTGTTTTGCTTCTGATGATTTTGGTGTGAATCATTCTGTTTTGCTTCTGATGATTCTGGAGTGAATCATTCTGTTTTGCTTATGATGATTCTGGTGTGAATCGTTCTGTTTTGCTTCTGATGATACTGGTGTGAATTGTTCTATTTTGCTTCTGATGATTCTGGTGTGAATCGTTCTGTTTTGCTTATGACGATTCTGGTGTGAATCATTCTGTTTTTTCTTCTAATGATTTTGGTGTGAATCATTCTGTTTTGCTTCTGATGATTCTACTGTGAATCCTTCTGTTTTGCTTCTGATGATTCTGGTGTGAATCATTCTGTTTTGCTTATGACGATTCTGGTGTGAATCATTCTGTTTTTTCTTCTGATGATTATGGTGTGAATCATTCTGTTTTTCTTCTAATGATTATGGAGTGAATCATTATGTTTTTCTTCTGATGATTCTGGAGTGAATCATTATGTTTTGCTTATGATGATTCTGGTGTGAATCATTCTGTTTTGCATCTGATGATTGTGGTGTGAATCGTTCTGTTTTGCTTCTAATGATTATGGTGTGAATCCTTCTGTTTTACTTCTGATGATTCTGGTGTGAATCATTCTGTTTTGCTTCTGATGATTCTGGTGTGAATCGTTCTGTTTTGCTTCTGATGATTCTGGTGTGAATCGTTCTGTTTTGCTTCTGATGATTCTGGTGTGAATCGTTCTGCTTTGCTTCTGATGATTATGGTGTGAATCGTTCTGTTTTGCTTCTGATGATTCTAGAGTGAATCAATCTGTTTTGCTTATGATGATTCTGGTGTGAATCATTCCGTTTTGCTTCTGATGATTCTGGTGTGAATCATTCTGTTTTGCTTCTGATGATTCTACTGTGAATCCTTCTGTTTTGCTTCTGATGATTCTGGTGTGAATCATTCTGTTTTGCTTCTGATGATTCTGGTGTGAATCGTTCTGTTTTGCTTCTGATGATTCTTGTGTGAATCGTTCTGTTTTGCTACAGATGATTCTGGTGTGAATCGTTCTATTTTGCTTCTGATGATTCTGGTGTGAATCGTTCTGTTTTGCTTCTGATGATTCTGGTGTGAATCGTTCTGTTTTGCTTCTGATGATTCTGGTGTGAATCGTTCTGTTTTGCTTTTGATGATTCTGGTGTGAATCGTTCTGTTTTGCTTCTAATGATTCTGGTGTGAATCATTCTGTTTTGCTTCTGATGATTCTGGTGTTAATCATTCTGATTCTGGTTCTGTTTTCTGATGTTCTGGTGTTGGTGATTCTGTTTCTGATGTTCTGATGTTGATCATTCTGGTTCTGTTTTTGGCTTCTGTATTCGTCTACAGGCATGGTGTATTCGAATACAGAATGTTGAAATTACAGTTTCAGCTTCTCTATTCGAATACATGGGATCTGTATTCGAATACAGATTCCGGTTTTCAGAAATTCCAAGTTTTTCAACATTGTTTTGTGAACCCTACGTGTTGGGGAAGGTTTATGACGAATTAAAATGGAATTTTTTGTGATAGTTTGAAGTGGGAGTGATGAAGTTTTTGGGACTTTACTGATGTAGTGAAAAATGTTGATTTGTGCACTGATACTGCCTCTGTATTCGACTACCAGGGGGGCTGTAGTCGAATACAGTGTGTTAATTCTGCACTGTTTTGGCTCCTGTATTCGAATACATACAGGCTGTATTCGAATACATATTCGTATTTTCCAGAAATCTTAGTTTTAAACACTGTTTTATGAATTTTAAAGAGTTGAGGAAAGACTTATGATAATTCAGAAGGGAATTTTGAGATAATGTAAAGTGATAATGATTTATTAAATGTTTAATCATTGATGTGTTGATCATGAAGTTAATTGTGTTGAGATGTTCTGGGGGAAATGCTTGAAAGGCTGAGTGTTTCTGATTTTTTTTTGCATACTGTTTTTAGTGAAGAGAAAACATTGCATGTCCATGCATTTCATAGTCAGGTGGTGACCGCGATGGGCCACAGAGTAATGCGGTGACCGTGATGGGCTGCGAAGTTAAGTAGTAACCACAGTAGTGGGCTACGGAATGGCCGCGTGTTCGTGGTGGTCCATTCTATCCGTGCGAGACTTTAACTTCTGTGTATTTGGCCTGTGAGAGGCTAATACATGTGAATGTAGTAACCGTGATGGGTTGTAGAGTGGCCGCGTGTTCGTGGTGGTCCATTCTATCCGGTTTCAGAGTGGCCGCATATTCGTGGTGGTCCATTCTATCCGGGCTGCGGAATGGCCGCGTGTTTGTTGTAACGCCCCGGATTTTTGGTCCAAAACGTTACTAAAAAAAATACTTTTAGAAAAATTTACAATAATTTTTTTTTTGGTAAGAATATCTACATTTATAATTTTAAATAATTAGTAACGATCACATTTATGCTTTTAAATAATTAGTAACAATCACATTTATTTAATATTATAAAAAAATCGCATCACATTTATGCTTTTAAATAATTAGTAACGATCACATTTATGCTTTTTAAAACCATCATCTTATTCACATCACAAAGATCACATATCACACATCCTTATCATGAGAATCATATATTCATAGACAAATAATAATTAAATAATAATTTTTACCACGTACGCATAAAAATCGGGACTTGACTTCATTTACACCATAAAGATTAAAACTTTATATCTAACTAGAAGCTTCAAACTCCAACTCATAATACATCATCAAAATCAAAACATTATCATATATATAACATAAGAAAAAATCATGTTTCGCTTCATATCCATCATAAAAATTAAAACTTTATCATGTATAATATAAAAATTCATATTTTACTTCTTAAAAATACATACATTACATATCGAACTCAACGTAAAGGATTTCAGATTCCATTATTTTATTTTATTGATCAACATTTATTTCTTTCAAAAGCAAGCAATTACCATTATTAGTTCCATGTCATCCAACTAACGGTCTAACTCAAATTTGTGTGGGGAAAAGCCCTTACCTTGACCGCTTTTCTTCTTAGTACGAAACTCTAAGCCCCCACGAAGTTGTTCAGACGAATAGTTTGCTGCACGAAGGAGATGAGGTGTGAAGGAGATGACGGCTAGGGTTTCGGTATTTTTTTCTGCTTACTATTACTTAGTATGGAAATATTGTGGACTTTAGAGAAAATTTAAAGTGGAGATTATTGGGTAGATAGTGTTGGGCCCAAATAAAGAATAGAAAAGAGAAAATATTATTTTATTTATTTATTATTATTTTTTTCTTAACCTTGATCATACAAAAACTAAGCCACCAACTCCAAGCCCAAATTTCTATTATGGGTTGGGTCACACCTAGCCACAAACCCTTAACTCAAATTCTTCTTGTACAAAAAAAACATATATATATATATATAATTATATAAAACTTCTCCATTGATTAAATAATTCTTACTAATAATTTTATCAACTACAATAAGTCGAACAAGGTAAATAATTATCACACCTAAATTAATAATGAAATATAGAGGATGTTACAATACTCACCCCCTTAAAAATAGTTTCGTCCTCGAAACTAGTCTAACATGAAAAGGTTAGGGTAGAGCTCTCTCATTTTTTTCTCTAATTCTCAAGTTGCATCTCCAGTTGTTTGGTCCCAAATTACCTTGACCAATGTGATCTCCTTACCTCGTAGGTGCTTAGTAGTCCTGTCTCCAATGCTCAATGGTGGAACTGCAAAAGAAAGGTTATCCTTCAACTAGATATCATCTGGCACGATAATATGGGAAGGATCAGCCATGTACTTCCTCAACTGTGACACGTGGAACACATCATGCAACTTGGCCAAACTCGGAGGCAAGGCAATTTGATAAGCTACTAGACCCACACGTCGGAGGATCTAGTATGGGCCGATGAATTTAGGAGTTAATTTCTTAGACTTCAGTGCCCTACCAACTCCAGTAGTAGGCGTCACTCTAAAAAATACATGTTCACCCTCTTGTAGGTGAACTCAATGAGAGGCAATATATTATCCCAACTTCCTCGCTCATCCAACACACACGCTCTCAATAAATCCTCCAAGGTCTGAATAGTTCTTTCTGTTTGTCCGTCGGTTTGAGGTTGATAGGTCGAACTCAATCTCAACTTAGTACCCAATGCCTCATGTAATGCTCCCCACAAACGAGAAATGAACTTCGGATCTCTATCTGACACAATGCTAGAGGGTACCCCATGTAGTCTGACAATCTCTGCAATGTATATCTCTGCAAGCCTAGTCATATCATAATTAGTCCTAACGGGTATGAAATGGGCAGATTTGGTCAACCTGTCGACAATCACCCAAATGGAGTCAAACTTTCGTTGAGTCTTAGGCAATGCTACCACAAAGTCCATGGATATACTATCCCATTTCCATACTGGTATGTCTAATGGCCTTAATAGTCCCCCTGGCTTTTGATGTTCTACCTTAGCTTTCTGACAAGTCAAACACGAAGCCACATATACTGCTACTTTTTTCTTCATTCTCGGCCACCAAAACTTCTGCTTAAGGTCTTTATACATTTTGGTGGTACCAGGGTGAATACTCAGCTTGCTTTTGTGGGCCTCATTCAAGATAGTCCTCCTTAATTCGGTATTTTCGGGTATACAAACACGTCCATTACATCTCAAAATATCATATGGGCCCACCTTGAATTCAGGTGCCCTGCCAACCTCGATCAATTTCCTTTTCTCTTTAGTCAACACGTCTGTAACTTGGAGAACTTTAATCTCATTCATCAGTTCACTGTCTATAATGATCATTCCACAGTGCACTTTCCCCAATGTAGAATCCAAATTAAGATTCAAGTCACAAAACTTCTCTAACAACTCCAACCCCTTCATCGTTACAAACGAGAGATGAACGCGCTTCCTGCTTAGGGCATCAGCCACCACATTCGCTTTCCCTGGATGATAATGCAATGTGAACTCATAATCTTTAATAAACTCCATCCATCTCCTCTGCCTAATGTTAAGCTCCTTTTGATCAAACAAGTATTTCAAACTCTTATGGCCACTAAATACATCAAAACTACACCCATACAGATTATGTCTCCAAATTTTCAATGTAAAGACAATTGCAGCTAACTCCAAGTCATGAGTGGGATAATTCTTTTCATGCACCTTCAATTGCCTTGAAGCATAGGCCACTACTTGTTTGTTTTGCATCAGTACACAACCCAATCCTTGATATGAGGCATCACAATAAACTTCGTAAGGCAAATCTGCTTGTGGCAACACTAACACTGGAGATGTAGTTAGTTTCTCTTTCATCAATTGGAAACTTTTCTCACACTCTTCAGTCCAAGCATAAATCTGGTTCTTCTTCGTAAGGTGTGTCAAAGGAGCAGCAATCTTGGCAAATCCCTCAATAAATCTCCTATAATACCCAGCCAAGCCTAGAAAACTCCTAATCTCTGTGACTGTCTGCGGTTGTTTCCATGCCATCACGGCTTCTACCTTGGATGGGTCGACAGCGATCCCTTCCTTAGAAATTACATGTCCCAAGAACTTCACTTCTTCCAACCAAAATTCACATTTTCCTAGATTGGCATATAGTTGTTGCTCCTTCAGTACTTGCAGAACTTGACGCAAATGTTCCTCATGTTCCTCCTGACTCTTGGAATAGATCAAGAAGTCATCAATAAAGATCACCACAAACTTGTCTAAGAACGGACGGAAGATACGGTTCATATAATCCATGAAGATAGCTGGCGCATTGGTCACTCCAAAAGGCATCACCAAGTACTCATAGTGCCCATATCGTGTTCTAAAGGCTGTCTTGGATATATCATCTTCTTTCACTCGAATCTGGTGGTACCCCGACTTTAGATCAATCTTAGAAAACACCTTTGCCCCTCTGAGTTGGTCCATTAAATCATCAATGCGAGGTAAAGGGTATCTGTTTTTTATTGTGACTTTGATGAGCTGTCGATAATCAACACACAATCTCGACTTTCCATCCTTCTTCTTGACCAATAACACGGGGGCTCCCCATGGTGACACACTAGGCCGGATGAATTTCTTAGACAAAAGGTCTTCCAATTGATTCTTTAGTTCTGATAGCTCAAAGGGGGCCATTCTGTAAGGAGCGATAGAGATGGGTCCAGTACGTGGAATAACATCGATAGAAAATTTGACATCACGGACTGGGGGTAGTCCTGGTACGTCTGGTGGGAAAACCTCAAAGAAATCCTTCACTACCGAGATCTCATCGACAACAACCTCTGGACTCATGCTTACTGAGTTGAGAAACACATATTTCTGGACTCCTCCGTTCAGAGAAAACTTCAATCTGTTGGTTGAAAGGAACTTCGAAATATCGGGATTTGGAAATATCACGTTCCGTCGGGCACAGTCTAACATGATGTAGTTGCTAGACAACCAATCCATTCCCAAAATTACTCCAAGGTGTTTCAAAGGAATACAAATTAAATCGATCTTAAAATTCATTTTAAACACAGTAAGCGAGCATTGCAAACACGCCAAATTACATTTTACTGGTTCAACAGAGGGAAGGGTAACCATTAAATCGAATGGTAAGGTAGTGACATCTAGTAGGAGCGATTCCACCCAATCTAATGAAATGAACGAGTGTGTTGCCCCAGAATCATATATCATAGAAAGTATTTTTCCAGCAATAAGACACTCACCATGGATAAGTTCTGAGGAAGATGGTGCTTCTTCTCCTCTAATGTGATAAACACGTCCTCGAGCAGTAGGGCGTGCCACATCCTTGTTGTTGACAGTATCCTTCTCTCGACAATCTTTTGCCATATGGCCTAGTTTCTGACAAGCATAACATATCCTGGTTCTTCTTGGACACTCAGTCAGCCTATGTCCCTCCTGTCCACAGTGATAGCATCGAACAATATGCGCCTGGTTTTGTGTTGGACTCTGATGCCTCTGATCTCCCCTGTTTTGTGGTCCCGGTCGATCTCCAGTAGTCCCCTGTGGGCGGGCATACGGCTTTTTCTGTTGGAACTGATTGCCTTTGTTTTGTTGGTAACCATTTCCCTATTTGAAAGAAATAATTAGAGATAGAACCCCATAATTAAATGGTAAGGTTGTGTTTGATTTCCTACTTGGGGTCTCATTGGTCCCCCAATAGCACCTCTGTTCAGGCGGCCCCGTTTCATGATCTCCACCTTTTTGCACTTCTCCACCAGCACCTGATACTGACGTATCTCTAGAGGTCCCATAGACTCCTTAATTTCATATCTGAGCCCGCTTTCAAACCTCTCACACATGTACTCTTCATCCATTTGGTTACGAAAATAGCGAAAGTGTTTTGCTAGGGACTCAAACTTTGCTGCATACTCGGACACTATGAGACTCCCCTAATATAGTCTCAGGAATTGGGCCTCCTTCTCAACCCTGGCACTCTTCGGAAAATATTTGTCCAAGAACTTTCTCTTGAAAACTTCCTAGGTCACCTCTTCGTGATTTCCTTCCATCATTTGCCTCGCCCCTCGCCACCAATTTTCAGCTTCACCATTCAACAGATAGGTGGCATACTCCACCTTCATGTCATCTGGGTAGTGGAGGACCTCAAGGATCTTCTCGATCTCCTGCAACCAGAGGTCGGCCTTGTCAGGGTCATGCTCCCCTTTAGATTTTGGCGGATCTTGCCTAAGGAATTCAGTCAGGCTTCTTGTTGCCATAGCTGCTTCCTCCCTCAGGTCCCTCTGCGCATTACGTTGAGCCTGGTCTGCAGTCTGTTGAGCTTGAATTGCCGCTTGTTGGGCCATTGCGGCAGCCATTGCATTCATGGCTTGGATTGCTTTAGTCATGTCACTTTCTCCCTGGGGCACTGATCGATTCGCGCAACGAGCCATACTTCCTACAAATTATCTAACCAGGATAACACTGCGATCTCCTTGTAACCTTAGGGTCGTAAGGAATATTTTATTCACGACTATATAGTAGGTTCGGGTCACACAATAAATTGTGAACTATGGGGGTTCCCAGGAAAGAGAGGTGGGTCTACGGACCACTTGATAACCAAGTCTTTCCTTAGCGAGAATCCCACTACTACAACTTTTTACGGTATTACCCTTCCCTTTTATTATGGGGACAATAGCTTTAGGTCACACGATAAGTCGTGTCCTAGTGGGGTTCCCAGGAAAGAGAGGTGGGTCAATGGACCACTTAATAACCAAGTCTTTCCTTAGCCAGAATTCCACTAAAATACAACTTTTTACGGTGTTACCCTTCACTTATATTGTGAGAATCATACAATTTTATATCAGTTAGAGATTTACCGCATTGTCTTTATTACAAAAATTTAGATCATAACACAAAATTAAGTAATTAAGGAACATTCATAATCATTATAAATTCAATTGGCCAAATTAATTTTATAATTAAGGTGGAGACCAATTAAATGTCGTATGTCTTCAAATTAAATCAATCTAATTTATTACGCAATAATTTCACTGTATAACAAAATAACAACTAATCATTTATAGTTTTAAAAAAAACATCAATCAGTTTCAATTAATTGATAATGTCATAATAGTAAATTCAAAACGTCATAATTTCATAAATCACGATTACTAAATTCATAACATACAAATAATTATTAAAAATTCAAATCACGAGTAGTAAATTCATAACATCATAATATTAAATTCACAACGTCATTAATTCACGAATAATAAATTAATGACATAAAAACAATAATTAAAAAAAATTCAAATCACGAGAGTAAATTCACAACGTCATAAAATTAAAAGCAATTATTGGATTGAATCAAATTAAATCGAGATAATTTCAAATTATAAAGCAATAAATTCATAATTTATACCATCATAAAATCGTAATTAATTATTGCATTTATACCATCATAAATTCAGAACGTCATTAATTCACGAATAATAAATTTATAACATTTCAACAACAATTATTAAAAAATTCAAATCACGAGAATAAATTCACAATGTCATAAAATTAAAAGCAATTATTGCATTGAATCAAATTAAATTGAGATAATTTCAAATTATAATGCAATAAATTCATAATTTATACCATCATAAAATCGTAGTTAATTAATGCATTGAATCAAGTTAAAGCTATTTCAAATCATAGGATTAAGAAATTAAGGCATATCATAATTGCAATTAATTGAAGAAAAATTTATGTCTTTGAGTAGAAGGAAAAAAATCAATCAATATTAAAAGAGACCAAATAATCAATGCAAAATGTTAACTTTCCCTATATGAATATATATATAACCAAATTAGTAATAAATCATAGAATAAAATATACCAAAATCAAACATCACACATAAATCAAGGCATGCGTCATACAAAATCGTCCCACCCAAAAATTTTCGAGGATTATTGCTTTGATACCATAATGTAACGCCCCGGATTTTTGGTCCAAAACGTTACTAAAAAAAATACTTTTAGAAAAATTTACGATAATTTTTTTTTGGTAAGAATATCTACATTTATACTTTTAAATAATTAGTAACGATCACATTTATGCTTTTAAATAATTAGTAACAATCACATTTATTTAATATTATAAAAAAAAGGTTTATTCAAACTAAAATAAAAGAAAAATCAATTATTCCTAACGGAAGCAAAAAACCACTTCCGTATTTATAGAATTCGAATGCATTTAAAAGTTTTGTGACAAAAATTAAAAAAAATAAATAAACATAGAAATGTTGCGGCAATACTTATTATTACAAAATTGTCTTGAAAACCCTATTTTTACCCCACGTTCGCCGCACGTTAATACTCATCAATTACTCTTCAATCTCCTCGAATTCATTAGTACCTAAAATGTTGTTGTAAGGGTCAATTTTTTTCCATCATCCACATCAAACCAAAGCTAAACATATAGAAGAATAACACAAAACATATAAAGGTAAAAACTTCTAATTTAAAAAAAAAATGCGCAAACGGTAAATCGTATATATAAATATATGCATAATGCATGCTCCTAAAACTATATGATCCGGATATAAACCTGCCACTAAGGCAACTTCCACACAGAAAGATCACCCATACCAATGGGGAAAATAAACATGCCACTAAGGCAACTGCCACGAAGATGCATATGCCATGACATGATCATATATTATCACAATTATACTCGCACACAACCCACTAATAATCATGTCATATGCATTCAAAAAAAAATCACCTTTTTAAAACCATCATCTTATTCACATCACAAAGATCACATATCACACATCCTTATCATGAGAATCATATATTCATAGACAAATAATAATTTTTACCACGTACGCATAAAAATCGGGACTTGACTTCATTTACACCATAAAGATTAAAACTTTATATCTAACAAGAAGCTTCAAACTCCAACTCATAATACATCATCAAAATCAAAACTTTATCATATATATAACATAAGAAAAAATCATATTTCGCTTCATATCCATCATAAAAATTAAAACTTTATCATGTATAATATAAAAATTCATATTTTACTTCTTAAAAATACATACATTACATATCGAACTCAACGTAAAGGATTTCAGATTCCATTATTTTATTTTATTGGTCAACATTTATTTCTTTCAAAAGCAAGCAATTACCATTATTAGTTCCATGTCATCCAACTAACGGTCTAACTCAAATTTGTGTGGGGAAAAGCCCTTACCTTGGCCGCTTTTCTTCCTACACGAAGTTGTTCACACGAAAAGTTTGCTGCACGAAGGAGATGAGGTGTGAAGGAGATGACGGCTAGGGTTTCAGTATTGTTTTCTGCTTACTATTACTTAGTATGGAAATATTGTGGACTTTAGCGAAAATTTAAAGTGGAGATTATTGGGTAGATAGTGTTGGGCCCAAATAAAGAATAGAAGGGAGAAAATATTATTTTATTTATTTATTATTTTTTTTTCTTAACCTTGATCATACAAAAACTAAGCCACCAACTCCAAGCCCAAATTTCTATTACGGGTTGGGTCACACCTAGCCACAAACCCTTAGCTCAAATTCTTCTTGTACAAAAAAAACATATATATATATATATATATAATTATATAAAACTTCTCCATTGATTATGTTGGAACCAAGTTGGTTCTAAGACTTAGGATTTTGATGTTTAAAAAACCACTCAATGTAAACTTATTTTATACCTTGAATTATTAAATTAAATGTCATCAGAAACTGAAGAAATCAGAAGCAGAAGATCAAAGGAAAATGAATTCTGGAATTTCCAGAAGATGTTTCAAGATGACTAAACTGAACCAGAAGATAACTTTGCAGGCCTATATCAGAAGGAATAAAATTCAGAATGAAACATGGATCATATCATTGGAAAGCCTGCCAGAAGGAGAGTTGATCAAGACAAACAACAATCAAATATCAATTTTATTCCAGAAGTTATTCTGACCAGAAGATGGCCTGGCAGTAAAAATTACACAGCCCAGACTTGTTCCAGACTTGACCAGAAGGTATGTTTATGAGTCCAGAACATGAAGATCAATCCAGATTTGGCCCAGACCATAAGATAGCATGATTTAGGGCATGGAACTAAGTCCAGAACAAAAGAAATGAGTTCCAGAATCAACCCAGACCTGGTCCAAAATTAAAGGTAAAATGTCCTGACTAAAATATTTTTTGATCAAGTTTATTTCAGTTTGTTCCAGACCAAATTCCAGAATCTGTCCAGATCAGAGTAAAAATATCCAGATCAATGGTTCAGAAATAATTTTTTGAGTCCAGTGATGGTCAAGATCAGAAAATCAGACCATGGCCCAGAAGTGGCCGAAATCAGAGGGACAGGCTGTGCAGTCCAGAAATGGCCGAATCCAGAAGTTCATAGCTGATCAGGCGCGCATCCAGGAAGGCCGAAATCAGAAGATCAGAGGGCTATGAAGTGTGGTCCAGGAATGGCCGAATTCGGAGGATAATAGCTTAGCAATCAGGCTGGTCCAGCTGTGGAATATCGCATGGTGCATATTTGATCATGGGAATCAATGGTGAGGATCTGAAGATATTTTTATCAAATTATTGTTAAAGATTCGTGTTAAATTAAAGTGGAGTAGCATGGAAGTCAGGAGCTGTGGCGGGAAGCAATGCACAGATTTGATTGGCCAGTTAAGATATGAAACAAATCTAAGGCTTAAAAAAGATATGTTTTGGAATTAATTGAAGCCCGATTGGTCAATTTATTTTTGCCAGAGAATCCAGCAATATTTAGCTCGAATTTAAGGATTGGAAGAGGCCCAAATCAGCATCTATAAAAGGAGGCACAAGGCAGATTACTTAGTATCGAAAATCACAAAAGGGTCATACACTTCAAAAGCAAACACTCTCAAATTTTCATATAAGTCAATTGTTGAGTCTTAGTTTTTAAAGCAAGTACTCTTGTTGTTTTCGTTCCACTTTGTCAAATCTAGGTTGTTGAAGTAGAGTCTACAAGCTGTGGGAGTCAGTAGAGGTAGCAGGTTACTTGGCAATTAGATTTGTAGTGTTGAGAATTCTTCTACAATCTGGGGTGTCAGATTGGCTGAAGAACAGGAGCTGTTTTTCCTTAAGAAGTCTAGGATTGTTAGACTATTGAGAAGACTGACTTGGAGGGTCAGTAGCAAGGTTGTAATTCAAGTTTGAATTAGTGAAATCCTTCAAGGCGAAGGGACTGGACGTAGCCTCGTTAACGGTGAACCAGTATAAAATCTGTGAGTTTTTATTTTTATTTTTATCCGCTGCTAACTCTGTTTTAATTATACATCAAGTTTTGTTTTGAAAGTATTAAAACAGGAAAAGTTTCAAGTTAAGTCAAACACAATTCAACCCCCCCTTCTCGTGTTTGCACCTTCAATTGGTATCAGAGCTCGGTCTCAAGGCTAAGCACTTAACCGTGTTTGAGGAAAGGTCCAAGGGGCTCAATATGGCAGAAGAATTGGGAAACAACATCAACAGACCACCACTGTTTGATGGAGAAAGGTTTGAGTATGGGAAGGACAGAATGAGAAGCTTTGTCATATCTCAAGATCCTAAACCATGGAAGATGATATTCAGAGGATACACTGCACCTACTGATCCAGAAGATCCAACTAAGAAACTGGATATGTTTGATATGAAACCAGATCAGATCAGATTACACAGACTTCATCACAAGTCCAGAACCATGATGGTCAGTGCACTCACATTCAAGGAATTTGATAGATGCACAAATAAAGAAACAGCAAAGAGTATATTTGATAGTCTGGTTCTGACCTATGAAGGAACCAAGCAGGTTCAACAAACAAAGGCTAACATATTAGTCAGAAAGTATGAGCTGTTCAAGATGGAAGAGGATGAAGACATTGACACAATGTTCTGCAGATTCCAGACTTTGGTATCAGGACTGAAAGTATTAAACAAAAGCTATACCACTGAAGATCATGTCTGGAAGATTCTGAGAAGTCTGCCAAAGAGGTGGAGACCAAAGGTTACTGCAATTCAAGAAGCAAAGGATTTGAGTACCTTGAGGCTGGAAGATCTGATCAGCTCACTCAGGTCTCATGAAATAGAACTGGAAGAAGATGAACCTAAGAAGAAGAAGAATCTGGCTCTGAAATCGAAACAGAAGAAAGCTGCAAAGGCAGAATTAGAATCAGAGGATAGTGAAAGTGACTGTGATGATATGACTTACTTAACCAAAAGGATGGTTAAGATCTGGGAAAACAGAAAGAAAAGAAACTCCCAGAAGAAACATAACAGCAAGGAAGATTCTGACAAGAAGAACATCATCTGTTATGGATGCAATGAACCTGGACATATCAAGTCAGAATATCCAAATCTGGAAAAAGGAAAACAGAACAAGAAGAGTTCCAGATACAGAAAGAAAGGTTTGATGGCTGCCTGGGATGTATCAGAATCAGAGGAAGAATCTTCTGATGAAGAAGAGGCAGAAACAACAAAGATAGCTCACATCAAGTCTGCTTCTGGACCTCATAAAAGCAAACAAACCAAGGAAAATTCCAGATTCAGAAAGAAGGGTCTGATGACTGCCTGGGATGTATCAGAATCAGAGGAAGAATCTTCTGATGAAGAAGAAGCAGAAACAGCAAAGATGGCTCACATCAAGTCTGCTTCTGGTCTTCATAAAAGCACGAATTCCAGAGGGAAAACAGGCAGAAGGAAGAGTGATAGAAGCAATCACTCAGGCAAGTCTGGAAGCACATCAGAGGAAACAATTCTGTCTCTGATGGCTCATACCTACTCAAGTTCTGAATACAGCTCAAGCTCTGAAACAGAATCAGAAGATGAAGACAATAAGGTATTTTCTGATCTGTCTAAATCTGAATTAATTGAGACTTTAAAAGACTTGTTAAATGCAAATAATAAAAGGTCTTTAAAACTGAAAACTCTTAGGGAAGATAAGGAAAATCTAACCAAAGAAGTCCAAGTTTTAAAGAATCGAAATTCTGAGTATGCAACTGAAAACAAAGATTTTAAAACTGAAGTTGCAAGACTCAAGTCTGAAAACCAAACTTTGAAAAGTAATAATTGTTCCACTTCTGAAACTGTTTGTAAATCTGATATGCATGAGCAAGTTTTTCAAAACTTTATTTCCAATGGAATGGAAAGAAGTAAATATGCATCTATGATTTATGGAAACAGTAATTCTGGAAAAAGATGTCTTGGTTTTACAGAAACAATTACTGAAAATAAAGCTGTTCATTCTGATGTTTTGTGTATTGTTTGTGCCAAGAAAGGTCACTCTGAATTATCTTGTCCAATGGTAAAATCTGAACAAGATCAAAGAGCTGTTACAACTAACAAACCTGGACCCAATCAGTTCAGGGTACCAAAAGAACAAATTGTTTATGTTGCAGATATTTTGAACAACCAGAAGGAGACACCAACAGTGGTGCCTGGACAATGGATGCTGGCAACGCACAAGCAGAAGAAAGTCTATGTTCCAATATCTACCAAACCGAAGCCAAGTGACTCTGGTAGAAGAAGAACTTGTCAACACAATCGGAAGCAGAACCAGAATCATAGGAGGAACAGGAAATATGAAAGATATCACACGAATCAGAACAGGAACTGGAACCAGAATCAGAACTGGAACCAGTATCAGAGGAACAGGAACTGGAACCAGATACAGTATCATAGGTACAGGAACTGGAACCAGAACCAACACTGGAACCAGAACCAGAACTGGAGGCACAGAAACTGGAACCAGAATCAACACTGGAACCAGAATCAGAATCAGTACCAGAACCAGAACCTGAACAGGTATCAGTATCAAAGGGTGAGGTATGATCATCAGAACTACTTTAATTATCATAATCAGTATGATTACCAGAATCACCATAAGTTCCAGAATCACCAGAGGAACATGGTGTATGTGCCAAAGCAGAAATTAAAGAATCAGAATCAAGAGAGTTCTTCAAACACTCCAGTGAAGACTACAAACCTGGAAGGGAATTCAAATTCCCTCATCCAAACCATGTAATCTCAGAACATATAGATTAGGAATCTGAAAATCAGAAGCAAGAGGATTTTCAGAGTAAAACCGAGGCTACATCTTGCTGTAAATACTATTATTATTTTATATTTATGTTTACTGTGATAACAAGAAGCTTGATCTTAACCAATCAAAGCTAGATAAGCATTCTGCAGGTCTTCAAACTGTCAGAGGAACCAGGTGAT
Organism: Cicer cuneatum; assembly: GCA_037974295.1. Lineage (NCBI taxonomy): Eukaryota > Viridiplantae > Streptophyta > Magnoliopsida > Fabales > Fabaceae > Cicer > Cicer cuneatum. The sequence continues at coordinate 12,701,614 of JBBPBO010000002.1, read as the reverse complement.
TCACCCAAGTTGAACACTCAGAAGAAACAACATTCCAGTGGTTTCAAAAACAAACAGAAACCACCAGAAGCAGAATTAATGGTTTGGTTGTACTAAGTTCATTTTTAAATTAATTGATTTGCATTATGTAATATGACAAACTGCTTGATCTTAACAAATCAAAGCAAGATAAAAACAATGCAGGGAACAAAAGCACAAGAAACAGAAGTACCTGGAAAGAACCAGAAGCTGATTTATCAGAATCAGAAGCTGTTACAGAACCAGAAGCTGATGCGAACCAAGCAATGTTGATGAAGGTTTGGCAGAGGAAGGATGATGCAAGAAGAGCTGAATGAATTCCAAAGGAATGATGTTTGGGATCTGGTATCCAGACCAAACAAATACATTATTGGAACCAAGTAGGTATTCATAAACAAATTCAATACAAAGGAAACTTAAGCTCTGCCTGGGAATTCAGATTCACCAAGGTAAATCAGGTATACTCATTCACCAATCAAAATATACTAAAGAACTTCTCAAAAAGTTCAAAAAGCCTATGGCCACCCCCATGCACCCAACCTGCTCACTTGAGAAAGATGAAACCAGCCAAAAGGTAGACCAAAAAACATACAGAGGTATGATTGGATCCCTTCTCTATTTAACTGCTTCTAGACCTGACATTATGTTTAGTGTTTGTGTCTGTGCCCGATTTCAAGCTGACCCTAGGGAATCCCATTTAACTACTGTCAAAAGAATTCTAAGATACCTTAGAGGAACCACAAACCTTACCTTGTTATACAAGAAAACCCCCACCTACAAACTTAAAGGTTTTTGTTATTCTGACTATGTTGGAGACAAGTTGGAAAGGAAAAGTACCAGTGGCAACTGCACATTCTTAGGTGATAACTTGGTCAAGCAAAAGACAAAGCACCATTGCCATGTCAATAGCAGAAGTTGAATATATATCAGCAGCAGGATGCAGTTCACAACTACTTTGGATGAAACATCAACTTGAGGATTATAACATGTTTGAAACTAATATCCCTTTGTTCTGTGATAACACTTCAGCCATAAACCTCACCAAGAACCCTATCTTACACTCTAGAGCCAAACACATTGAAATAAAACACCATTTCATTAGGGACCATGTTCAGAAAGGAACCTTAAGCATTCAATTTGTGGACACTGATCATCAATGGGCTGATATCTTCACCAAGGCATTACCAGAAGATAGGTTCGAGTTCATTAAGAAGCATCTCAGCATGACCTCCATATCTGACTAGCTCAAGTAGTCAACTTAGGAGTTTTTTATATTTCTTGCAATTTTAATTTCTGTCTTTTATTTTATGTTTTTTTTACCTTCTGAAATTTGTACAGAGAAAAACAAAAATACAAAAACAGCAAGACCACTTTTTGGCTGATGACAAAAAGGGGGAGAAAGAGAGAGAGAGAGAAAGAAAGAAGAAATAAGTAGAAAAGGAGAGACAAAATGAAAGGAGAAAGAAAAAGAAAGAGTGAAATCAAAAGAAGTTGAAAAGGAGAGGAATCAGGGAGAGAGAAAAAGAAAGAGTGAAATAAGAAGGAGTTGAAAAGGAGAGGAAATGTGAAGAAAAAGAAAGAGAGCAAAAAGAAGGAGTTGAAAAGGAGAGGAGAAGAGAAAAGAAAGTGTGAAAAGAAGGAGTTGAAAAGGAGAGTATCAGACTTAGGGGGAGAGATTGGTCTGAGGGGGAGTAATTCAAGTCATTTGAGTTATAAATTAGCAAAATAAGTTAAGGTTTTGTCATCATCAAAAAGGGGGAGATTGTTGGAACCAAGTTGGTTCTAAGACTTAGGATTTTGATGTTTACAAAAGCACTCAATGTAAACTTATTTTATACCTTGAATTATTAAATTAAATGTCATCAGAAACTGAAGAAATCAGAAGCAGAAGATCAAAGGAAAATGAATTCTGGAATTTCCATAAGATGTTTCAGGATGACTAAACTGAACTAGAAGATAACTTTGCAGGCCTATATCAGAAGGAATAAAATTCAGAATGAAACATGGATCATATCATTGGAAAGCCTGCCAGAAGGAGAGTTGATCAAGACAAACAGGAATCAAATATCAATTTTATTCCAGAAGTTATTCTGACCAGAAGATGGCCTGGCAGTAAAAATTACACAGCCCAAACTTGTCCCAGACTTGACCAGAAGGTATGTTTATGAGTCCAGAACATGAAGATCAATCCAGATTTGGCCCAGACCATAAGATAGCATGATTTAGGGCATGGAACTAAGTCCAGAACAAAAGAAATGAGTTCCAGAATCAACCCAGACCTGGTCCAAAATTAAAGGTAAAATGTCCAGACTGAAATATTTTTTGATCAAGTTTATTTCAATTTGTTCCAGACCAAATTCTAGAATCTGTCCAGATCAGAGTAAAAATATCCAGATCAATGGTTCAGAAATAATTTTTTGAGTCCAGTGATGGTTAAGATCAGAAAATCAGACCATGGCCCAAAAGTGGCCGAAATCAGAGGGACAGGCTGTGCAGTCCAGAAATGGCCGAATCCAGAAGTTCATAGCATATCAGGCGCACATCCAGGAAGGCTGAAATCAGAAGATCAGAGGGCTATGAAGTGTGGTCCAGGAATGGCCGAATTCAGAGGACAATAGCATAGCAATCAAGCTGGTCCAGCTGTGGACTATCGCATGAAGATCCAATGGTGCAGATTTGATCATGGGAATTAATGGTGAAGATCTCATGATATTTTTATCAAAATATTATAAAAGATTTGTTATAAATTAAATTGGAGTAGCATGGAAGTCAGGAGCTGTGGCGGGAAGCAATGCACAGATTTGATTGGCCAGTTAAGATATGAAACAAATCTAAGGCTTAAAAAGATATGAAACAATTGGTCAAGATATTTTTACAGAGAATCCTGCTATATTTAGCTCGAATTTAAGGATTGGAAGAGGCCCAAATCAGCATCTATAAAAGGAGGCACAAGGCAGATTACTTAGTATCGAAAATCACAAAAGGGTCATACACTTCAAAAGCAAACACTCTCAAATTTTCATATAAGTCAATTGTTGAGTCTTAGTTTTTAAAGCAAGTACTCTTGTTGTTTTCGTTCCACTTTGTCAAATCTAAGTTGTTGAAGTAGAGTCTACAAGCTGTGGGAGTCAGTAGAGGTAGCAGGTTACTTGGCAATTAGATTTGTAGTGTTGAGAATTCTTCTACAATCTGGGGTGTCAGGTTGGCTGAAGAACAGGAGCTGTTTTTCCTTAAGAAGTCTAGGATTGTTAGACTATTGAGAAGACTGACTTGGAGGGTCAGTAGCAAGGTTGTAATTCAAGTTTGAATTAGTGAAATCCTTCAAGGCGAAGGGACTGGACGTAGCCTCGTTAACGGTGAACCAGCATAAAATCTGTGAGTTTTTATTTTTATTTTTATCCGCTGCTAACTCTGTTTTAATTATACATCAAGTTTTGTTTTGAAAGTATTAAAACAGGAAAAGTTTCAAGTTAAGTCAAACACAATTCAACCCCCCCTTCTCGTGTTTGCACCTTCAAGATCATGTCATGAAAATTCTGAGAAGTCTACCAAAAAGGTGGAGACCAGAGGTTACTGCAATTTAGGATGCTAAGGATCTGAGTACATTGAGGCTGGAAGATCTAATCAGCACACTTAGGTCTCATGAAATAGAACTTGAAGAAGATGAACCTAAGAAGAAGAAAAATCTGGCTCTGAAATCGAAACAGAAAAAAGCTGTTAAGGCAGAATCAGAATCAGAGGATAGTGATAGTGATTGTGATGATATGGCATACTTAACAACCAAAAAGATGGTTAAGATCTTGGAAAGCAGGAAGAAAAGAAACTTTAGAAGGAAACATAACAGCAAGGATAAGGAAGAATCTGACAAGAAGAATATTGTCTGTTATGGATGCAATAAACCTGGACATATCAAGTCAGAATGTCCAAATCTGGAAAAAGGAAAACAACACAAGAAAAGTTCCAGATACAGGAAGAAAGGTTTGATGGCTGCCTGGGATGTATCAGAATCAGAGGAAGAATCTTCTGATGAAGAAGAAGCAGAAACAGCAAAGATGGCTCACATCAAGTCTGCTTCTGGTCTTCATAAAAGCACGAATTCCAGAGGGAAAACAGGCAGAAGGAAGAGTGATAGAAGCAATCACTCAGGCAAGTCTGGAAGCACATCAGAGGAAACAATTCTGTCTCTGATGGATCATACAAACTCAGGTTCTGAATACTGTTCTGAAACAAAATCAGAAGATGAAGACAGTGAGGTATTTTCTGATCTTTCTAAACCTAAATTAATTGATACTTTAAAGGACTTGTTAAATGCAAATAATAAGATATCTTTAAAACTGAAAACTCTTAAGGAAGATAAGAAAAATCTAACCAAAGAGGTCCAAGTTTCAAAGAATCGAATTTCTGAGTATGCAACTGAAATCAAAGATTTGAAAACTGAAGTTGCAAGACTCAAATCTGAAAACCAAACTCTGAAAATTAATAATTGTTCTAATTCTGAGACTCTTTGTAAATCTGATATGCATGAGCAATTTTTTCAAAACTTTATTTCAAATGGAATGGAAATAAGTAAGTATGCATCTATGATTTATGAAAACAGCAACTCTGGAAAGAGAGGTCTTGGTTTTACAGAAACAAGTACTGAAAATAAAACTGCTTATTCTGATGTTTTATGTATTGTCTGTGCTAAGAAAGGTCACTCTGAATTATCTTGTCCAATGGTAAAATCTGAACAAGATCAGAGAACTGTTAAGACTAACAAACCTGGACCCAATCAGTTTTGGGTACCAAAAGATCAAATTGTCTATGTTGCAGATGTTCTGAGCAACCAGAAGGAGACACCAGCAATGGTGCCTAGACAATGGATGCTGGCAATGCACAAGCAGAAGAAGGTTTATGTTCCTGCTACATCAAGACAAAGGCAATCTGAGTCTGATAGAAGAAGGTCTGGTCAAACCAACCAGAACCAGAATCAGAATCAGAACCAAAACTGGAACCAGACTCAAAACTGGAACCAGAACCAAAACAGGAACTGGAATCAAAACAGGAACTGGAATAAGTATCAGAAGCACAGATACTGGAACCAGAATCAGAATCAGAATCAACTCTGGAACCAGAACCAGAGTCAAATAAGAAGTTACCGGAATCATTAGAATTACCAAATTCATCAGAACTTCCATACTCACCCAAATCACTGGAATGACCAGAACCAAAACATGTCCCGGAATCATCAGAGGAACATGATTTATCAACCAAAGCAGAATCAAGGAAACTGCTCAAACAGGCCAGAAGAAGAACTGGCTCTAATGGCTTGAACAGAAGCTAAGCCAGAATCTGAGTCTGACTCTAACTCTGATTCTGACAGAGAAAAGGCAAGGTATGATCAGCAACACAAAACATGGTATCTTGACAGTGGCTGCTCCAAACATATGACAGGAGATAAATCTATGTTTCTGGATCTGACTATGAAGAATGGAGGAAAAGTTTCCTTTGGAGGAAACCAGAAAGGTCAGATTATTGGTACAGGAACTGTTGGTAACACTTCTTCTCCCTTGTCTATTAAAAATGTTCTGTATGTTAAAGGTTTAAAACATAATCTTCTTAGCATAAGCCAATTAAGTGACTGCAAATATGATGTTATATTTAATCAAAAAGCTTAAAGTCACTCTAAATATGATGTTTAAAGTCACTCTCTCACAATATGAGACTATGACCACTCATAAATAAATAAAAACTACGACATAACAACCGTTCTAAAAGAACATTAGTATTATGACCGCTCCAAAATCGAAGGGACTACGGCATAAAAACCGATCTAAAAGGAAGTGGTATTAGAACCACTAAAATCGAAGGGACAGAAAGAAAGGGGAGAAGTGACTTGAAAATATATCGAGTAGAATAAAATAAGGGACAAAAGATAAAGTTGGGAAATGCATCCAACTTTGTTGTACTTTTCATAATAGATTGACACTCTTTATATAGTGATGGAAGCAAACCCACATATGTTTTCTATTCAATATGGGACTTCAACAAAAGTTTGAGAATCTTTATAAAGTGATGAAAACTACTCAACATATAAGATTTTTCCAATGTGGAACTTCAACAATTTTTAAATTCACACACTATGTTCCAACAATCCCCCACTTGAATTAAAAAATATGTCTCTGATATAGCGTCAAACGCTTCTATAAGATTGTGTATAAGCAAATGTGTCTCTTAACTTAAACCTTTGCATAATAAGTGAGATTTAGATTCAACTAGAGTGACTCGTAGTCTTAAACTCTATCTCTGACATCAAACTCACATACAACCTTTTCATAGGGTGTATTCTCAAAATCTCGTGCGTTAATGGCTCTGCACGTTTATCCAAGTATAGTGAATGCTCTATAAATTATGCCTTTAAATTCCATAGGAAGCGACACCACTTCCATATTCACATAGGTGAGTCTATCAAGAGTACTCTTGTAGCTAGGTACTCCACTCCACATGGAGTATAGATCTCATTAAGAATTTCTATTATGTTATCCTATCATCACTTTCGGAATCATGCTTCTCTAATATATAATAGCATGTTCATCTCATATCACTTCACGACTTGTTATGACCCATTGAACCTAATTCTTAGGATCTCCAATCTTTTAGGTCATGTTACCATCATAAGTGACTCTATAAGCATTAGTCTCATCCTTTTGGATGTATTTAGGACTTTGTCTCTAGCTAACCCTTTCGCCAAAGGATCCGCTAAATTCTCATCAGTGCGTACATGATCCACTATAACAACTTATTTAGAAAGTAATTCTCTAACTGTGTTGTGCTTACAACGTATTTGTCGTCTCTTACCGTTGTAATAACAATTATCAATCTTTGCAATATCTGCAGTACTATCGCAGTGGATCAACACAACTGACATAGATTTTTCCCATAAAGGATCTCAGCTAGCAAGCATCTCAATTAGCTCGCTTCTTTACTAGTAGTAGCTAGTTCTATCATTTTAGACTTCATAGTAGACTGAGCCAATATCGTCTGTTCTTCGATTTCCAAGATACATCACCATCGGCTATACTAAAAATATAGCCATTGGTTTCTTTGGAGTAATCTGACAAGGTGTTCCAATCAGCATCACTGTATCTTTCAAGATATCTCATGACTCTTTCGATAGCATCCCAATGCTACATATTAGAGTCTACTAGTAAACCTGCACAACAGTCCCACGAAGTAGGCAATGTCAGGTCTAGTACAATCAGTGGCATACCTGAGGCTGCCAAAAATGCTTGCATATTCAGTTTGTCTAACACCTTCACCAGCGTTCTTGAAAAGTTTCACACTTGGATCATATGGTGTGCAAGCAGGTTTACAGTCAAAGTATTATATTTCTTTAGGATTTTTTCAACATAGTGAGACTGATCCAAAGAAATTCCCTTTTCTGACCTAGTAATCTTGATTCCTAGGATTACACTCGCTTCTCCGAGATCTTTCATATCAAAGTTGTTACTTAACAATGATTTCATAGTATTTACAGCATGAATGTTTGAACCAAATATGAGTAAGTCATCTACATAGAGACATATGATAGTGCAAATGCCAATTTCAGATTTGTAATAAATACATTTATCACTTTCATTTACTTTAAACTCATTCGATATAATCAAGTTATCAAATTTTTTCATGCCACTTATCTAACTTATAGACCTTGTCTTCTTGTCCATGAATTACAAAACATTTAGGTTGTTCCATATAGATTTCTTCTTCTAGATCACCATTTAAAAAGTTGTTTTAGCATTCATTTGGTGTATTATCAAGTTATTAATAACTGCTAGAGAAATGAGTACCCTAATGGATGTTATTCTAGTGACTGTTGAAAAAGTGTCGCAGAAATTTATATTTTCTCTTTGTCTAAAACCTCTGGCTACAAGGCGTGTCTTGTATTTATCAACAATTCCAATGAGTTTTAGTTTCTTTTTCAAAATCCATTTACAACCTATTGGTTTGCAACTAGGAGGCAAGTCTACCAAATGCCAGGTCTTGTTAGACTCTAGAGAATCCATTCATCGTTTATAACTTCTTGCCATAACTCTGCATCCAATGATGACAAAGCTTCTTTATGATTTACAGGATCCTCTTCTAAATTATAGGTCGTATATTCGAGTCCTAATCTTAGCAACTCTAACTCTCTTACTTCTTCGAGTTTCTGTTTCGCCTTGTTTGTTGCTTTCAATGCTTCTTGTCACAGGAACGTGACTTGCTTTGCTGCCCCACTATATCTCAATTTGAAAGGGAATTTATTTTCATATAAGTCAACATCATTTGACTCTATGATCACTTTCGTGTTTAGGTCATAAAACTTATACCCTTTACTGTTTACTACATACTCAATGAGTACACATTCATAGGCTTTACCGGCGAGTTTAATTCGCTTGGGATCAAAGATTCTGACATAAGCCAGACAACCCCATGTTCGAAGATAAGACAAGTTTGATTGTCTTTTCTTCATTATCTCATAAGGAGATGTTTTGTTTTTAGATTTAGGAACTCTATTCAAAACATAGCAAATAGTCAAAATAATTTTCCCCCACCAATGAGATGCAGCACTGGAGTTAAGCATAATAGCAACAACTAGTTTTGTAAGAGTTTTATTTTTTCTATCAGCTTTACTATTATTTCAGGTGAATAGGGTGTTGTAGTTTCATGTATAATTCCTTGCGTTTTATAAAACTCATTAAATAAACTAAAATCATACTCTATTCCTCTATCACTACGAAACCTCTTAATCTTTTTACAAAATTAATTTTCAATTTCAGTTACATAGATCCTAAACATGTTAAGCGCTTCTTTTTTATTTTTCATTGGATATACAAAAGTATAGTCAAAACGATCGTGAATAAAAGTGATAAAATAACATTTTTCATTTGTTGTTAACGTCCCATCAAGTTCACATATATCATTGTGTAATAAATCTAAAGACTTAGATTCTCTAACTACATATTTATGTGAACTCTTTGTTATTTTAGCCTAACTACAAAAATCACATTTTTTTTTTCAAAATAATTTAAAGATAACTTTGGTATTAAACCTGAATTACTTCAGTTTGAAATTACATGTTTGTTCACCATGACAAAGTCTAGCATGCCAAATATTAAAATAACACAACATGTAAACAATATGAGATATTCTTAATTTCAACATTTAATTTAAACATGCCTCAAATGTATCATTTGCCAACAAAAATGTCGTATTTGAAATTAGTGTACAAATGAGCTCCTGTAGAGTAAGTAAACTTTGCATTATTCAGAAAAAAATCATAAACAAGATTTTTTTTCTTATCTCTATACACGAGTTATCATACTCTTTAGAGAAAATTCTTTTTATTTATGCTTTGAGAGAATTTTTTGAAATCCTTCCAAATAGAGGCAGTTTGTCGATAATAACAATCAATTTGAAATTCATCTAAAGTCATACCTTAAGAGATTATCTCATGAGCTGTCTTTTGAATTTCATAGGAGTGAACCTCCGCATATCTGTCATCTGTCATATGATACTCTGATATTTGAGGTAACGGCTACAATACACTTTCTTCAGCTTTCTTATCCTTTTCTATTTGCCTCAAAGAAACAGATTTAGTAATGTCTTCAGTTGACATGATAGAAAGCAACGTCTTAAAATTGTTGTTTTTTGAATTTCAAAAACTATTTGAATGTCACCTAGGAATTCCCCACCCGAATACCTCCAAAGTCTAACAATTTTGCCTTAAGGCTCAACAGCAGATCGTCACGATCACTCTCATTTAGTTGTACTTCCCCGTAATCACTAGGCTTGTCATACTCTACCTATATGATGACAAAATAATCTCTACTTCAAAATTAATTTAAACAATTAATTTCATTAATGAAAAAAAATCATAATTATTTAAATAAATTTAATTTCTCAATAATTTTACTATAAAAAATAGGGCATTGTCTAATGTGCACAAGTGACTTATGTGTTGCATGGTGCACACAGATTTTTCACCTACAGATTTTGAAGTCATATAACATTTAATGGTACACCTACTACACCAATGCACCGTCTCTTTTCCCTTTTTCCTACCTTTTTTTTATTTGGATCCAATCATACAAAGTTTTCTAATCACTTAATGTTGTTTTTTGAATTTCAAAAACTGTTTGAAAATCAATTTATGTCACTGAAAATATTACTGAATTGAGTCACGGACTAGGTCGCTCTCTTTAAGACGTTTCGCAGCACTGCCCAAATTGTGCAAAACAGACTATCAACCACGATGTCTCCAGGATAAAACCGTTCTAGAATTACACCCTCAATATGACAGTTAAGGCTCAATATGGCGGTTAAGATCACTCTCAATATGACGGTTAAGATCACTCTCAATATGACGGTTAAAGTCACCCTCTGCATAACAACCGCTCTAAAAGGACAGTGGTATTATGTCCACTCAAAAATCGTAAGGACATTGGTATACCGATATAAAAGGACAGTGGTATTATGACCACTCAAAAATTGAAGAGACTACGACATAAAAATCGCTCTAAAAGGAAGTGGTATTAGAACCACTAAAAATCGAAGGGACAGAAAGAAAGGGAAGAAGTGGTTCAGAAATATATCGAGCAGAATAAAATAAAAGAGAAAATAGAAAGTTGAGAAATGCATATAACTTTGGTGTACTTTTCACAATAGATTAATACTCTTTATATAGTGATGAAAACAAAACTCACATATGTTTTCTATCCAATGTACGACTTCAACAAAAGTTTGAGAATCTTTATATAGTGATGAAAACTACTCATCATATAAGATTTTTTCAATGTAGGACTTTAACAATTTTTAAATTTACACACTATGTTCCAACACTTTCTGCTTCTAAAATCTCAAGCATTGAATTAATCCAATAGCTCTAAAACTAACAGGAAAAATAACAATACATAAATGAGAGACGGTGAGAGGAGACGACATGAGTTGCAATTTTGTTGCCCTCCTCTTGTTACAATTTGGGCATGGAGATCGACATTCAATGAATTTTAATTAATCATACTACCATAGAAGTTGTTTACATTGATTTTGGTGTGTTGATCAAATTTCTAAATTAGTTATTGGATTTGCACTTCCAACCTTATTAATGAAACTTAGAAAAAAGAAACCTCCTTCATTTTCTTTGTTATTTTAATGTTATCAGTGAAAGAGAATCCACTCAAAAAATAAATGAAAGAGAAATTAATGAAATTGGTTTTTTTGTTTTTTATAAAAAGTGAAATTGTTTTTTCTACATGTGCTTTAATCTATTATCAATATATCTTTATTATTATTGTTATTATTACTATTATTGTTATTATTAGAATTAAATAAATGAACTAATTCCTAATAAAATCACATTCAGTGATAATTTAGCGATCGCATAACCTATTGAAATTTCGAATAGTAAATGTTTAACAAACTTTAGTATTTTTTTATGTTATTTAGGATAACTTTTATAGTTAATAGAATAATTATAATAATAAGAATAATTAGTTTTATGTCTTGTATGATTAGGATAAGGTATAATTAATTTGTATGGATAAAAATTTGAGTGAGTAGTAACTACTAAAATATTATTAATGTTCTAATAGGGGATGCAAGTCACTTATGAAATATGTGCGTATCAATTTTTCAATAAATAAATTAAAAGAAAATAAAAATAGAAATACGAATATAAATAAAAGAATAGAAATAGTGTGTGGGAGATACATTGTAAAATAGAAAGAAGTGAAGAAAAGAAAGAAAGAGAGAAGAGGAAGAGAATAGAGCATAGGTGAGATGAGAAAAAAGAAGAGCAATAAAATGAGGGAGAGCTGAGAGAAAGAAAAAGGAGACAAGAGAAACTCTAAGAGAGGAGGTAAGAGTAAGGGATGAAGAGTACATAGAAAAATACCAATAAGAAAACAATAAGAGATAAAAGATTAACAGCGTGTTTGGTTGCACAAAATATTGAAGGAAACATTGAAGGAGGAAAGAAAACACATCTTCCAACATCCTTCCACCATTTGGAATAACAAAAAAATGGTAAAGGAAAATAAAGCTTTGGTGGGACCCACGGAAACTATGTTTCCTCTCCAAATCGGACGGAAAATGTGCTTATGCCCCTGTTTTTAATAACAAAAACTAAAAAAACCTTAATCAATTTTTACTACCTTTGTTATTTTATAATAGTTATAGGATTACAATTATAATTTTAAAAAACTTCAAATAAATTAAAATACAAAGAGGATTATTTTATTTTCTTTATTATATTTTATATTTGTTTGAGAATATTTATGTCATTTCATCATTATACTTCTTTCTTTCCTCTCACTTTCTATTTATTTACACTTTTTCCAACCAACTAAAAAATTATCTCCTTTCTACACATTTTCCTTCCTTCAACATTTTTTCCTCTTGCTTTCTTTCCATCCACTTTCTCTTGTTATCCAAACAAAGCAGAAGGGTTCAACCATGGAAGGAGAATAGAAAAAGAATGAGTAAATTTTGGATTTGCATGTTTGAAAAGGAAACATAAAACTCAACAATGGTGGATTTCATCTACTTTGGTTATCATCTTAGAGGTAACATAGAAAATTTTCTTAAAATCTCTCAGGTGTGCTTAGAGATTTTGATTGCATGTTGCTAATAAACTGTTTGTGATTTGCATGTATAGGTATTGAGATAATCCTATTTGATTTAGTATAATTAAATATTAAAAATGGATGTTAGGTGTTTGTATTAATTACTAAGAAGAGTTATTGTTTTATTACAATTGTTGAATGTTTTGGTTGGGTTGGTGATGAGATGATAATTATTTAGTATTGATAATTAATTGTTTTATGCTGAATTTTGAATATATTTTACTTAGTTGAGCATATGAACTTGAGAATATAAAGTTTGAAATAAAAATAGTATAATATTGTCTCTGAATCCGTATAGGTATACCTTCGGTATTTTGTTCATAACTTTCTCCATAGATATTGTTTTGAGCTGATTTATGTCCCATTATAAACTAGACTTAATTACCTTCAAAATAAGAATTGGTTTCACTAATTTTCGTTGATAATTGATAGAGAAAATTGAGTTACAAGTTGAAAAAAATATATGTTGTTCTGTTTTTGTACCTATATACCTTATTTTATTAATCTGTATTAATTGAATACCTATTATGCAAAATAAAAATTATATTTATAAACTAAATATCTTAAGCTTTCCAAAATGTTGTCGTTTATTCAAATTGAATATTATTTGATATTTTAATTAAATTGCCAAAGTTATAGTGTTTTTTGTAGAAAAATATTATGACGTAGTTGAGTAAAAATGAATATAATATAATATAAGCAATAGGAATTGATTTTGAGTGAAATCAATTGGACTTGAAAGCTTATTTCTATTACTTTGTTATCGCAAATTTTTATAAGTTTATATTAATTTTATAAATTTTGGTGATTTTATGAAGTGGATTGTTCTGTTTTTAAAAGTTGTTTTGTATTAATCATATTAAAATATCTATATCTTGAGCTAGGACACTTGTTTTTAAGTGAAACCAATTGGATCTGAAAGAAGACATATAATAGTAAACACAACGGCTCTGACATACAATTATTATGTAATGTTGTTGACTTTAGAATACCATAACTTGAGTTATATAGACCAATTTCGTGTGAAATCAATTGTGTTTGAAAGCTTAAATATAACAATATTTTCTTGGAAGTTTGATGCTAATTAATAAATATATATATTCATATGATTATTATGTTAAGCAAATGTTTAATTGTGTGAATAAAATAAATGATTACTCCTATGTTATTATTAGATATCTACTATATTATTATTATAGTTATATACATATATATATATATATAATATATATATATATATGTTTAAGGGTAAGTGGAGCACACTAACAAATTTAATTATCTTCAATCTTACTAAAAGAAGTTATTTAAGCAAAGAACATTGAGTGAAACTAATGTAGTTTTTATGATTTGTTATATAAAATTTAAGTCATTAGATTACTTATATCTAGTTGCTTAAATTGTTTGAAAGATTTGAAGCTAGATGTAAAAAGAGGTATTTGAGTATAGCTCATGGAGAAATAATATTTTATTAAATTGAGATATAGTTTGTCGAGAGAATTTGTCGCGCGTAACACACTAGCATAATTGGGAAACATCTACAATTGTTTTTATTAAATCTATATTAGTGAGTTTTATGTCCACTATGTTGGAGATGGTGTTTTCTAAGTAACGGGTAAACATTTATAGTCTGAGGAGTATCTAGATTACTCACTAGTTCTTCAACGTCATTAGTCGGAGCAAATCACATCTTGAGTTTAGATTAGACCTATAGTTTAATTAAATCTAACTTGAAAATTGTTTTAAAGTTTATAAATATTTTAGTATTTTAAGTTATTTTTAAAATTTACAAAATAATTTATATTTATCTACAAAAACTTAGACATTTTTGAATTGAAAATTTCAGTTTAATTTGAATTCTGTACAATTTTTTTATTTTAAGATTACTAATTAAATTTTAGACATTACTCTTTTACTAGTTGCTTATAATTAGTTTTTTTTAGTGTGATAGTTATTTTCTTTTACTGATATTCTCGAAATCTTGTATGTTTTAATAATTCAACATTGTGGAAGGAACTAGATTACTGGAACGCTTTGGGAAAGAAAAGAAAATAGAGTATATTAAGGGTTTGTTTGATTCTCTTCCCAAAAACTCTATTTTAGTTTTTTAAAATTTAAAAACTAAAAAATTTGTTTGGATTACTTGTTTTTAAAAACTGTTTTGTAAAACTATTTTTAATATTATACTTTTTAAAACTAAAAAAACAAAACAGATAAATGATGTTTTAGGGTCTGTTTGAAACACTTTTGCATTTTAGTTTTTAAAAAATGTTTTATAAATTTGACTTTAAAAATTGTTTTAAAGAATAGAATTAAAGAAAAAACTTGTTTGAGATACGTATTTTTAAAAATAGTTTTAGAGATGAAAAAAAGAGAAAACTTATTTGGTAATATAAATTTTTAAAACAGTTTTTGACTATAGAATTAAAAAAATTGAAAATTGAGAAGTAAAACACCATTTAACTGTTTTGCTTTTTTAGTTTTAAAAAGTATAATATTAAAAATAGTTTTACAAAACAGTTTTTAAAAACAAGTAATCCAAACAAATTTTTTAGTTTTAAAATTTTAAAAAACTAAAATAGAGTTTTTGAAAAGAAAATCAAACAAGCCCTTACTTTTCAATTTTCAGTTTTTTAAATTCTCTAGTAAAATATTATTTTAAAAATTTAGATTGCCAAATAGGTTTTCTCTTTTTCTAATCTCTAAAACTGTTTTTAAAACAAGTATCTCAAACAAGTTTTTTCTTTAATTCTATTCTTTAAAATAATTTTTAAAATCAAATTTATAAAATAATTTTTAAAAACTAAAATGCAAAAGTGTTTCAAACAGACCCTTAGTGTTGTAGGTATCCCGTTACATATATTGAGACTTCAAAATCAGAAGGTAAAAAACACTTGAGCATGGTACAAGATCTATACCACTAGTGAATCACAGCATTCGCCTATAGTTTGTTTTATGACATATATTATAATGAGATTTGACTCAGTGAATAATTTCCTTTAATAAAATAAATAACATCAAATATTGATTATCAAATTAATAATCGGTATTACGTGTATACAAATGATTAATAATGATTATAATATTAAACAGTTATTCATTTTTTTTTAAAGGAATCAAATTCATTTTAATGAAGTTAATATAAAAATAAACACTTAGTTGCACTTTTATTCTTTCTATTTTTACCGATTCACGAATTTTGGTCTTTCATTTGATTTTATAACTAAAAATATTAACGTGATATAATTTAAATAACTGTTATATAATACGATAATGTAGAATAATTAACACTCATAAAATTAGAATAAAATACTGTAAAACTTAATTTTCAACTTCATAAATTTTTTATATTTATAATTTAATTAATGAAAAATAAATAATTAATACATTTAGATAATTCTATATTATAAAATTATATATCACAGTCATTTAAAATACATCAAATTACTATTCTTTTAATTTAAAAAATCTGAAAAATAAACTAAAACATTCAATTTTTTAAATAAAAGATCAATTTTAAAAGATGAATTTTATAAATTAGTAAAAGTTAATATGAAAAAGGAAAAACAAAAGCCCTAAGTTCCCAAATTTCTTTCTCGTGACTGTGGGTGTCATCTCGCGCACCGCCGTCGTCCTCTCGCCGCTTTCATCGTGAAGACTGTGCTCACTCTCTTCTCTTCTCTTCTCGGTTATTCTTCTTTCCCTCTCTTCCCCCTTTTTAAAATTAATGTGTGTTTTTATCTAATTTAATTGATTTTCACTAGGTTCTATTCTTCTTCTTCTAGTTTTATCTAATTTCAATTATTTGTTTTAATTTCAAACTAGGTTTATTCATTGATCATAATTCTGTGAAGTAATAATCTTTGCATGAATGGCTATGTCGTTATTAAGAGGTCGCGCCGCATCGTCGGTGCTCAATTTGTTCACCAATGCCGTTCGCCGTTACTCTTCCGCCGCTGAGGTTGCGAATGCCATTCCTCAAGAGGCACGTGAGAGGATGATGTATTCTGACATTAACTCTCAGATTGGGAGTTGTATGCCTCTCTCCGCAATGCGAATTGGAACAATCATTCATAACATTGAACTGAACCCCGGGCAAGGTGGAAAGCTTGTTCGAGCGGCTGGAACTAATGCAAAGATCTTGAAAGAGCCAACATCAACATATTGTTTAGTTCAACTTCCATCTGGTGTTAAAAAGTTGATTGATTCTCGATGCAGGGCTACCGTTGGTACTGTTTCTAATCCAACTCACGGCGATCGCAAGCTTAGGAAGGCTGGTCATAGTAGATGGCTCGGTCGGAGACCGGTTGTTCGGGGAGTGGCTATGAATCCTGTTGATCATCCACATGGTGGAGGTGAGGGCAAGAGTAAGAGTAGTGGTGCTTGGGGGAAAGGAGCTCGGTCTCCTTGGGGTAAGCCAACTAAGGGTGGCTTCAAGACTGGACCCCTAAAGCGCAGAAAGTAGGTACGTAGGTAGGTATTTACTAGTATTCAACATTCTCTGCAATACAAATCTTTTTTATGTTGATGCTTCCTTTGAGATGTTTGTAATAATTGTGGAAACTTTGGAAAATTCTATTATTCTAGTTCTACTAATGGAATTGATTTGGTTGTGGATTATATGGTTTCATATTTTGTACTTGTTATTTCTTAAAGTAAAATGTTTTCGGAAAAAAATTATCTTAGCCAATTTTAGTGAGATTCTATCAATGATCTGATTGTTACACACACTGAGGCTATTGTTTAATTTTTCATTTAAGTTTTATTCTTATTGTGAATTGAAAACTATTGTTTACTTAATCAATTTATTTCTTAATTGGTGCAATGATGAGATGAAAACACATTTGTATTTTTGGGCAGTGGACAGAACCATCTGGTTTTGCCGTTTTATAACGACTTCTCCTTCAACTGAGCACTGTATCTATTATTAGCAGTTGCTTATTGTTTTTGTTCAATAATTGCGGTGTGAAATCATGGAGTCTATTATTTGCTCATTGCTTTGCATTTTTATGGTGTGTCTTAACATTGCTTTGCTTCTTCCTTTTGCTCATTCTAAATTCCTGATTGATGGCTTTGTGATGATTTTGAAGAAATTTTCAAAAGAGCCTTTGATTTTGTATTAAATGATTGAGTTATTATGTGTTCAAAGTACATCATATATCTTTGAACCCAGAATAAAGTAATCTATGAAGTAACTTTCAGAAGATATATAATGTTCTCTGAACCTACATACCGACAGATAAGCAACATGAGTGTAAGATCTGTGTTTATGATCTTCATTGCTCAAATGTTCAATCAAATCATGTTTTTAGGATTTTCCATTTTGAAACCTAAAGTTTAACAAGAATTTTTGTGAAACATGTTTCTCTTATTTTGATGTTATGTAATTTGGGTTTTTCTCCTTTTCAATTTTTATGTTTCTTTTTGTGCTGTGAATTGTGATGAGACAATTTTGTGGACTAGAGTTTCTGATCTGAGTTCATTTACTCAGAAGTTGATTATGAAACCCTTGGCTGTCTGAGCACACCTAATTTCCTTATTTCTACGAAATTAGGGGTTTTATAGTATAAATCATCTGGTACAAGTTGTTGTCCAAAACATCCATCCTTTTTAGCTTCTAGTTTTCTCTAATTTCATTGATTTTCACTAGGTTTATCCTGCTAATTGTTTTGAATTTTATTTTGGGAAGCCATTGTTTTTAATTTTTTTTTTATGTTCTTGTTATTGTTGTGTTGATAACTAATTTTGTAGTTGGCCTATTTATATCATAATTGGTGCAATGATGAGATGAAAACAGTGTTTTTGGGCAGTGGACATAACCATTTGGTTTTGCCATGAGCCTGTTTTATAACGACATCTCCTTCCACTGAACATTAGCAGTTTGAAATAATGGATGTCGATTATTTGCTCATTGGTTTGCATTTTCATGGTTTGTCTTAACATTGCTTTTCATCCATTACAAATATTTAGAGATTTCATGTTCTTTTTGGTTGTCCTGCATTCCTGAGTGATGGATATTTATGTACATACTTTTGCTGGAGATGCAAAAAGAGGCACAACAGTATCTAGCTTTGTGTCAAGGAGTCTGTTTAATTTACTTAGAATTCAATGCATTGATGATTCTGAAGAAATTTCAGAAGAGCCTTGGATGTTTGTTTAAAATGATCGAGTTATTCTGTATTCAAAGTACTTCATATATAATATATATTTGAACCCAGGATAAAGTATATTCTATAAAGTGACTGTTAGAAGTACTCTGAACCTACAAACCGATAAGCAACATGAGTGCAAGCTCTGTGTCTGTTTATATATGAATGCAATACGTTAAAGAAGGTCATAAACACATTCAAGGGTGTTAAAGAAGGATTTTGAAAGTTTTTGAGAACGTAAGGCGTGGGAGGAGAACATCCCTTCAGTTATTGGGACAACTAGAGATCTAGTGTGTCAATCAAGCCCAATAAGGTGCCCCAAGCTGCAACACATTCAAGTGTGTTGATTAATTGAATTTTCTTGAGATTCACTTTGAAGTTGTGCTGGTGACATTTCATATATACGCCATCTCAAAATAATAATCATCATTGAAGGGAGCTAAATTTGAAAATATTTACTTAAATTGGAATGTTATTAGTTCATGGAATCTCATTATATTTTCTAGAAATGATAGAAGGAGGAGTTGGAGGCCATGCTTGCCCCCTTTGTATCTTCCTAGTAGGAGGTTCAAAGTTTGAGTTGCATTGCTGAGTAGTAAAGTTAGAATAAATTTTACGTGGGACTAAATATATAAACAAAGCCATTTTAAAACTTAATGTAATAAATTAACTACCAAAATGAGCAAATAAAAATATACTATTTTTTCTATATTTTATTGTTGATTAATGCATTTAATAGTGAGTGCTTTAGTGGCACACTCTTGTCTGCAACATAGATATATCAAGGACCAGGTTGGGATTCTTCTCTAGCCTTTAGCTGTAGACATATCACATGGAGCAACGACAAACACTTGTTTATTTTTTTGTTAGCTCATTACAAAGTCGGTATTTTGGAGAAGATTAAAGTTTCATGAGTTGGCAAGTGAATAATTGGTAATCCATTGCTGATATATTGCGGTTTTTATCCGTGTCCCTAAATATAATAATATTTTGGTGACTAAATTATGGGTAGTAAGATAGTTTATATTATAATAAGAGAAATAAAAAATATATCTTTTTGTAAATATTTTTTACACTAATTAATTAAAGTGCAATATTTGGTGGTTATTGTTAAGTTGTAATTACAAAATAAATTTATGTAGTTATATCGTGATTTTTTATTAGATGTCAATGTAAAATTATTTTTATATTGACGGTCATTAAACTCTTATAATAATATTAAATTTGTTTATAATTTGCTTTATTTTTCAAATTAACTCTTTAGAGAGAGATGCAATTCATCCGTATTTATTTCAAGTCACAAAACAAATATATAGGATATTTTGATAAATATATAAATTTTTAAGGAAATTCTATGAAAAGAGACAATTTTCAAGAGAATCTATATTTAGCAACACATAGAGAATAATTATTCAAATGACATTTAGTTGAGATACATTTTATTCAAATAATTACACCTTATCCTTATCAAGCTTATAATTATGGTTAGATTATGCGATTGGGGGTAAGTAGCCTATCTGCTAATAACAAAAAAGCTAAGGTTTGCTATCCTATTAAAAGAGTTCTTTTATCCACTGCCCACCAAAACAAAACAGACTATAATAATACTAAAGAAAATGCAATAAATTAAAAATAAGCTTGCCATCAATGATTAACAACAATTTTTATGGTAACACAAAAAAAACACATGCTAAGCATAAAACTAAGGATGTTTTATGTCAGGTGTTGCCATTGAAAACAATTAAACAAGGCAATCTTAGTAACAGATTGTTCAATTTACTGATAGTTTGTTTTAAACTTCTAGCTATACGTTGGGTAAAATAGCATTATAATGGTAGTCAACACAAGAATCTAACTATATATTCCATTAATCATAATCAGTCAGTTAAATTTTAAAATTTCATTGGCACTAGCTATACAATCAATCATATATTCTAATTCCAGTCTAAAAAAAAAATCATATATAGTTATCACAACCAGTCTAGTGCTTATATAAAAAAACACAACAGGACATGCATGACATGCTAGTATATACCATTTCATGTTTTAAGAGATTAAACACAATGGACATTGAAAACCATAATTTTGGTTTTGGCAGTGAAATTCATAATTTAAATTGGTTCTACCATTTTCTCTGTCTAATCAATAAAATAATTTCAACTGATAATTTATTTAGGCGTGACTTAATCACTAAAGATAACTTATCTGAACGTGACTCGTTCGATGATCCTTCTTGTATGTGTGTCGATAAAAGAGAAATTACTACTATACCTATTTTTCGAATACCATGTTTGGAGAAATGCTTTGATGTGGTTCGGTATCCAAAGTGCATTAAATTTTAATTTTGATGTGTATCCTATATATGCCATCCTTATTCCTTAGATATATGTTTCGCAGCATAAGGACAAAAGTACATAACTAAAAAATTCTGGTACATAACTTTTGGCCACTAAAAGAAGTAGCCAAAAGCAAGCATAACCAACCATAAACATATATATAATATGAATCACAACCCATCTCAAACTTTTGGACCTAATTTTATGCTTTAGTGATTAAACAATTTATTTAATTAAAAGCAAGTCCTTAAAAATTATAAGAAAAACCAACACTATTTCCACTATATAAGCTATCAATATTCAATAACTTCCATAAACTTCATTGAATTTTGTTTGTTTCATAAAGTATCAAACAAAAAGACATTCTTAAAGAATGAAGAGAAACACAAGTATTTCTCTACTCTTTTTCCTGTCCTTGTTGGTTCTTATCTTTTTCACATTTTCTGTGAATGCAAGGAAGACTAACATCAAGAAAAAACTTCACAAAGACGGCGGAAATGGCCACACTAGAGGCAGAGGCTCACGTCCTCCATCTCCTCTTCCTCATTATGAACCTCATCCAACTCAAGTTAACACTTTTGACATTATGTCTTTTGGTGCCAAGGGCAATGGAGTTTCTGATGATTCAAAGGTAATCAAAAGACAATGATTTTCAACTAAACTATAGTTGATGAAGCATAAATTCATTATGCACGTAAAAAAAGACCTAAAAAAAAACATGACCACAACTATAGTATGTGGTCATATTTTTCTCTATAGTATGTGGTCATATTTTTCTGTGGGTCTCCTTCCGTTTACTTAATGAATTTATGCTCGCATCAATTTGTTCATAAAAATGAGTTTCAAAATTTAAAGCCTTCAATAAAATATAGTTATATTGTTCATTAAGTAGGCACTTGTAGCTGCATGGGAAAGTGCCTGCAAAGTTTCTGGTGCCACAATAAAAGTTCCAGCAAAACTCAAGTTCCTCATTAAGCCTATTACTTTACAAGGCCCTTGTATG
This sequence comes from Cicer cuneatum, assembly GCA_037974295.1. Taxonomy (NCBI): domain Eukaryota; kingdom Viridiplantae; phylum Streptophyta; class Magnoliopsida; order Fabales; family Fabaceae; genus Cicer; species Cicer cuneatum. Next base: position 12,679,470 of record JBBPBO010000002.1, on the reverse strand, counting down.
AATGATCTTACACTTCAGGTTCAACTTCATTTACCCTTTTTGTGTTGTGTTTAAGTTAGTTTAAAGTATATTCTGTTTTTGTATAGCATAATATATTAATATACTTAAATATGTTTTTTTGACTCTGCAAAATAATTTATATTTTTGTCTGTAACAAAAATAAATGTTATTGTTGTTACGTAAAATTTATATTACATACATGTGGCATTTAGCGCGACATGACTAACAAAAGTACACATCATTCTTGTTACGAAAAATGAATCTTATATATATGACTTTTTGAATGTTGATTTCTATTGTATAAATATATAAGTTAGTGTAAATTGAATTATGACAGATAGATGGAATTGTATTGGCTCCTTCTGAAGTATCTTCATGGCCAAAATCAAGTTTGTTTCAGTGGATAAATTTTAAATGGGTGCAGAACTTCACAATCAAAGGCTCTGGCACTGTTGATGGTCAAGGGTCTAATTGGTGGAGTTCCTCGGAACTTTATGATATGCAGGTAAAAGTAAAACTAACCAATTAAATATTCAATTTTCTGAGAAAAAGTTCTTAGAATTTTCAAAACAAATGCCTCACTTTGTTATCACAAATTCTTGCAGAAAACTCACTCTAAACAAATTCCAAGCATGAAGCCAACTGTAAGATTTTCCTTTATTTTCCTCTTACAAACTAACATAACTTTGTGTAGTTTCGTTTTGATTTAGTGTAGAATTGATTTTAACACATGTTTGACGTGTTTGAATTGAATTAATTTTGCTTCTAGAATTGATTCTTAATTGAAGAATTTGGAGTTTTTGTCTCCATAACTGATTTGGTAAAATTGATTTTAATTAGTTAAAAGTGAGTTGAATCTTAAATGAGTTATGTTTAAATAAATTTACGTAAAAGTAAGTAGAATAATAACTTTAAGTGTAACAGTCACGTTTGTATTGTGGCCTCATCTGTACTGCAACCAAAATTTCGACTGCATCAATCGTATTTTCCCGCATTTCAATTCAATGTAAAGATTTAGAATGTAACTGCAACCACAATTTAAAATCATCTCGTTTATTATTAGCAAGTTAAAATCAACGTATATTTTAGAAAATGAATAAAAAAAATTGACATTACTCTTGTTTGACACTTTTTAATATCAGGCTATAAGATTCTACTCTAGCAACTTTGTAAAAGTTACAGATATCAAAATCATAAACAGTCCTCTATGCCATCTAAAATTTGACAACTCAAAGGGCATCAAAGTTGATAATATTACAATAACTTCCCCTGCAAATAGCCCAAATACTGATGGAATTCACTTGCAAAATACACAAGATGTTGAAATTCAACATTCTGATATTGGAACTGGTAAGGCATGCACTAAATTAATTTATTTTATATTACTGAACTTCACAATATGGTGCATTCTCCACTTAGAATTGTTGAGCTTAAATTTGACAAAAGAATGATTGGCTCAAATACCCTTTGTCAAATTCAAAAATTCAAACTGTAAACTGTCACAGCAACTAACTTTTGAAACGTGCAGCTTATAAAGTTTTAACTTTTGTAACACTATGCCATACTACATAGTACATAATTATATATTAAAGTTATTTTTTTATATGAAGCTTATAATATTGACACTTGTTCTTATTTTATTATATTATTAATTAGGAGATGACTGTGTGTCCATCCAAACCGGTTGTTCTAATATTCATGTCCACCACATTAAATGTGGCCCTGGTCATGGCATAAGGTAAGAAAAAAATATAGAATGTATAGCTAGCTAGTATTGTTGTAGAAAATCCACTGATTATTACAAATTTAATTTTCTGAATATAGCTTAGGAGGATTAGGAAAAGACAAGAGTGTGGCATGCGTTTCTGACATTATTGTTGAGGATATTTCAATGAAAAATACACTATATGGAGCAAGGATCAAAACATGGCAGGTATGAACCTAATTACATTGGATCTGGATTCACTGTTGTAACTGTATCATTAATTTGATATTAGATGGTTTAAATTTAAATTGAATTGTTGAGGTCCGTAATTGTGTCATGCAGTTACGGCATAAATTATGATTATATATTGAGTCATTTCACACAAATTAAAGCGAATTTATAAATGAAAATTATTTTTATTACAAAATAAATTTATTATCTATCAAAATATTCTCCTTATCAATAATATAAAGTAGAGAATAATAATTGAGAGTGATACACATAATATTAATTAAAATTAAAATGTATCATTGAAAAATATTTAATTTTACCTTAACAAATTTTTTTTTACTCCTTTCGAGATAATATTTATGTGGAAATGTGACTATTTTTATTGGACATAGAGAGAATTATGAAGCTTAAACCGTGTTGTATTTCATTTTTCTAATCTAATTTTGGTCGCTAGTTTTATGGTTTTCTAGTAGTCTATAGAATTTGAGTAATTTTTACTTTTGAATAGGGAGGAGTTGGTATGGTTAAAAATGTATCATTTTCAAGAATCAAAGCCTATGATGTTATGTTTCCAATAATGATAGACCAATACTATTGTGACAAGCAAATTTGCAAGAACCAAACAGGAACAGTGGTAATTTCTGGTGTTAAGTTTGATCAAATAAGTGGCAGTTATTCAGTGCAGCCAGTCCACCTAGCTTGTAGCAATTCCATACCATGTACAGATGTTGATTTAACTGACATTCAACTAAGGCCTTCCCTAAAATATAGAGGTTTACAACAAGCTATGTGTTGGAACTCTTATGGAAAATCACAAGGTCAATTGGTCCCTTCAAGTATTGATTATTGTTTGAGAAGTGGTGGTGGATTAATCAAGAGGATAGCAAGGTCACATGATAGTGTATGTTATAAATTTTTATAGAGGTGAATTTTAATTAGTTTTGGGACTTATTGTAGATTCCCTTATGCAAATGCTTTTTAAATTTGTGAAGGGGGTGATGATGGTGTAAATTTTGTTTTTTTTTTTTTTAAAAAAATTGGAATGTACTAATAGACTTTAGTTTATTTGTTGGGTGGTAAGTGAAAACAAAATTTGGGTTTTATTCTCTCCTAAATTTTCTTAAACTTGTAGGATTGAATCCACAAATAACTTGACAAATTTTGTTTTAGAGGTTAGTATTGTGTTAAGGCCCAATCCAATGTCTCAGTTGTTTCATCCATTAATTGGGCCAGCAATTCAATGGAAAACCCCAAACTCCCTGAAAATGGCCTTGTTTTTATCTTTTATAAAAAATAATCAAATCTAAACAAAATGATTTTAGCAATCATTCAAACAATTTTATAGTAATGCCACTTTGTTATATATTTATTTCATAAAATATCTCAATAATCATCTATATGGAGTAATAGAATGATGTTCGATTGTAACAAAAAAATAAAAGAAAGATGTTGCATAAAAAACAAGGAAAATGTTTGGCATGGTGCAGAATTTCTAAGAATCTCATTGGCCATTATCCCATGATTTCAGTCAAAGTATATAGTGAATTGTTCTTTGTTTCCTACAAAGTTTGACATGTGTGCATTTGTGACATTCATAAGCGACAGGTGTCGTACCATATAACATTACTCTTGTTGAAGTTATTTTGTAATTTTTACAGTGAAATAAAATTGAACGCGGTTCCAATAATGTTAGAAAATGTGTATTTGTTTCAAAAAAATAATATTCATGTGGTAACAACGTCATTACTCCCTCCTACAAACCATTTGACAAAGCTATACTCACCATGTTAGGTCAGGCTCAAGCCCTAGTGGCACATGGGTCGCTTTGCCCTTGCATGCTACCCTCTTTGTGTTAGGGTATGGATGCATTCCTATGTTTGGCTCGATTTTTTCCCATATCTCGTGACGTCACTGTTTTTATTATTCGTACGTTCATTACTACTCATGTTCATGTCCTGTAAAAATAGTTGTTTCAGTTCATGAAGGCTAAAACACAATGACACAAGTCTTACAGTTGAATTGTCAAGTTCCTCGTGCTTTTGACTGATTCAGACATTCCCACGACCCTCATGGGACCCTTTAGGTTTGAGAAAGGTTTGCCTAACTCGCGTTTGAATGTTCTTAGTTCGCCTTATTTTCATTTGACCGTTTGGTTATTGCTCAATTTGACTGTTAACCGTCTTCAACTAACATCTTAAATTATTTTTTAGTGTAAACAACCTCCATTATGGATCTCACTATTTAATTGAACCAAGTAAATAACACATTCATCTCTATTTTTCTCATTTTATTATTCATATTTATCTTTTTACATTAAACTAAATAGTATTTTATATCTTTAATTTATTTCATTAATTATTAAATTTTTCATTCAACATCACATTATAGAATATATATAAAACTGAAAAACAATCTCTTATCAATTAAACTAACATTTAGTATTTTCTGAAAATAAGAGTTTCAAATGCTCATATTGTTTAATTTTTAATTTATTCTTTTATAAAATAATAACCTATTAAAAGTTTTGGTATAATTCTTTTTTTTTTTCTGGTCTAGTTTATATGTGTTTTACTTATGAATGAAAAAACAGGTCAAACTTGTCGGAACGTTTTTCCTCATTTTAAATTTGTTGAGTTGATGATTTGAACATGCCTACTTAAATTGGCTCGACCTAATTAATCTATTGAAAAAATGGGATGAACATAGGACATGTTGGCCCGACGGACCAAGATAAAAAAAATTTCTTTTTATTCTAAGTCAAAGACTTAAAATGGCCAATGGATTTACCCTAACATTAATTAGTGCACGTGGGACTTGAGTCACTATTAGGCTAGGTGGATGGCTTGATCAAGGAGTCTCTTATATCATCTTAGATTTTATATTGGTCTTAATTCATCCTTACAAAATTAATTTATAAGGTGATGAATGTCTCTTTTTATAAACTATTGTAGAGCTCTATCTCTTATCCATGTGGGACTTGAATTTTTTTTTTCCAATAATGTAGGTGATAAATATAATCTTATGTTTAAAATGCATAGTTAGTGTTAGTTGTATATTCACACATCTATATTTTGATAAAACAAAAAGTTAAATAAGTCTTAAATCTCTAGAAATTTTTGAAATTTTGTTTTTAATCTCTGTAAAAAAAATCAAATTTTTTAGTCTCAACAAAATTATTATCCAAGTTGTTTTAGTTCTTGTAAAAATGAAACATCCTTCAAATTTTAAAATTTTGAATAATTTCTTTATATCATTATCAAAAGTTTGATCCACACAAATTTAGAATTTTTTAACTTAGTATAAATTAAGTATGAATTTTTTATATGTTATATGTTCAAGATAAAAGTTTTTAAAATATCAACTTACAAATTGAATTTTGAACTTATTTTTTATTGAAGAATTTTTTATGTTTTTGTAAATATGTATGTTAAAAAATCATTCAAAAATACATATTATATTTTAACAAAAACTAAAACTGTTACACAATAATTTTATAGAACTAAAAAATATTGATTATTTTTATACGAACTAAAAACGAAAATTTAAAATTTTACAAAAATTAAAAATTTATTAAAAAAAATTGTCCTCTATACACATATGGGCCTAATTATGCTACCCTTGCATAAACTATACATGGGCTATACTATATTGGTCTAACAGTCTTATTTTATTTGGGCGACCTTTATATTTCTCAAATGAATAAATACATGTTTAAATTGTCATTAGGAATACAATTTGGATACTTCTAAGTCTAAAAAAATATGGAGATAAAAGAAACTTTATTCAACCCTATACACTACATGCCATTTGTGCCCTGTAGTTGACTCAGATTAGACTGGTTGTTTTATATCCACACCTATTCCCTTATCCTACAATTTTTCAAAATTCTCACTTTACCATTCTTCACTTTTAAATATTTTTATTTCTTATTTTTTCAGAATTTTCACTTCACTTCTTCAGTTTTTCAAAATACAAAATAAGTAGTCTGAGAGTGAGATTTAAGGAAGAAAAAAAATCTCATAGGCTACAAGAATTTAATTCTTTCAAATTCTGAGCTATGGAGGATTGATAAATATTTAAAAGTCACTTTATGGAAAATATTAAATGCAATATATCTTTTGGCAAATTATAGAGCAGATTTTTTTTTAAACATTCCATTTCTAGAGAAATTGATTAGTAATTTGAAATTCGATAAAAAAAATAAGTAAAATTTAAGTAATAATTATTTAAATCACAATTTGAATTTATTTTCTCTCTCAAATAATTTATACTTAATCATAACTCATTAACCACTTCAAATCAAATCACTATTAATTAAAGAACAGTTTTATCTACGCATACATGTGCATAGATTAATAAACCACAAAACTAATCATAGTTATTCGTCCTCATAACTAACAATTTAAAGACTTACACTTTAAATTTAATTATGTAAAAAATTGTTGGAGAAACATCATGATGATGTAAATGATGATGTATACAGTATTAGAGAGGCATGGCCCAAGAGATTATGCTAGCATGCAATATATGTACCTCAAGTTATAAAAAATGCAACAAGGAAACGTTATCTCCTAACTATATCCCACTCTCCCAAATCATGTTTATGCAAATGTTGTTTTTTTTATTTTGTTTTTTTATCTAGAAGATGGTTTCACAACATTTTCAATTGCAATGTTTCTTATTCTTTTAGGATTTACTTGTGTTTTCATTTTGATCATGGAAAGCTGGTCATGACACTTAAACTCATTAGACATAATCATTGCTTAGCATCACTGTTCCATGCTTGCAAAACCTTAATATATTTCTATTTGGTCCTCCTTTCATTAACCTTTTGGGGTTTTTTTTCTTGACAAGAAACCTTTGTGCGTTTAAATATTATAATTTATACTATTCACAAACATGGTATATAATAGAATAATTTTCCTTATTTTAGAGATAGATTCATCATTCAAATTCCTTCTCATGATTCTATTCTCTTCTTTTTATATCCACTTTGCCCAAGATCATATGCCTTTTAAATTCCTAAAGTTAGATGCCTCAATTTGATGTTATTCTAGCATGCAAGACATATATTTGCTATACACATGTATGATAGAATAAGCAAACCGAATAATTTGATTGAATTGGTTAATAAACTTCACTAAAAGTCGAATTGATTGGGATTGAGAGTGTTTAAGTTCAAATAATACTATAATTAAAATAGTTTTTAATAAAATTTTATTATCTCTTAACACAATTTTGAATTACAAGGATCGAATTTCTTCAAGAATTAGACGGTTTAGAAAGAAAAAAAAAGCTAAATAACATAATTTTGAATAACAAGGGTCTAGTTTCTCTAAGACCTAGAGGGTTTAGAAAGAAAAACAAAAGAAGTTAAATCTCTTTAAGTTTCGTATTTTTGTGATTTGTTTGATACTTCTTCCGTCTCACATGTTTCATTTGTAATATTTATTTGTCTCAAATTATACTGTTTTTATATTATTAATGATTTATTAATAGCTTCTTTTCCATTAACTTAATTTTATTTATTGTATCTCAATTCATTTAATCACTCCACTAATTACTATTTTAGTATGAATATTTTAGTCAATTAAATTTATTTCATCATTAAAATTGATATAATTAATTATTTTTCTCTTTTTATTAAAAAATTGAATACAATCAAAACAAAACAAGACACTTATAATGTGAGAATGGAAAGAGTATAGATTAGAGTATGAAAGAAATTAAATGTTGAAATTTCCTGCCTATCATTATACCACTTTGAATTAAAAGCTAACAAAGCTGATTATTATAGTAATAATCTTGACGGCGAAGTAAAGGATTAAAGAAAATCTTTCATTGAAATCAATGCAACTTGTTCTAAAATATACAATTTTTTTTTTTTTACAAGAATATTACACCCCCTACATTTTCTATTTTTAGTGCAATCAGATTGATTAATTATGTTGAAGACTGTGTAAGTTCTTTTAGACTTTGAATTGAAGCTCCGCAAGCTAACTAGAGCTGAGCAAGCACATTCATTATAGGGACATATCTTAGTAATTAAATACTTATTTTATATAAATAAAAGGGTTTAAAAGGAAATTTAGCTTTGCCACTATTATACATTTAATTTTTTACTAAGTTCAAGTGAAATGAAACTTGAATATTGTAAGTAAAGTTTCAAATTTAAGTCATGTGGATAGAAAAAATATGTTCGAGAAAAAATATTCTATTAAATATAACAACTAAATATCTCGACAGAAATCACTACGCCAAAAATGACATTTTACAGCGCACATTTTAAAGAGCTTAACAACTAAAAGCGTTGTTGTATAATATTTTAAAAATAACGGAGGATACAATAGCGCTTTAATGACAAGCGCTTTAGAAAAAAGTTGTTGTAGGGTCATGAAGGGTTTAGGATTTACAGAAAAGCGCTGTTGTAGGGTCATAGCTATTTCACATAATGTTTACAGCGTTTTTAGAGCACTTCGCGTAAAAGCGCTGTAAAATATAGCGCTCTCATATAATGTTTAGAGCGTGTTTAGAGCGCTACATTTGAAGCGCTTTGTATAAAAGCGCTGTAAACTCTGTAAATGTTTTAAAATTTAATTTTTAAAAGCCGTTTACAGTGCTTATGGATAAAAGCGTTGCAAAATATAGCGCCTACACACTATATTTACAGCGCTTTGTTTAAAAGCGCTATAAATGCTGTAAATGTTTTGAAATTTAATTTTTAAAAGCCTTTTACAGCGCTTATGGACAAAAGCGCTGTAAAATTACAAGCAGTTATATATAAATAAATAAATAAATATTTAATACGTTCTATCCCTTCGAACCCTATTACGAACTTTCCTCTCCTCTACTTTACGCCCATTTTTACTGAGTGATTGTTGTCTCAGGTACTGTATTTATTAATTTGTTATTGTCTCTAAAATTGATAAATCATATAAAATTTTAGATGATAAATCTGTTATGTTTTGAAATTTATTCGATATGTTCTGTTTTGAAATCAGACTTGTATGCATGACCTTGGACCTTGGTTTCCATTTTTCAATATTAGTCTATATATACTATAGATTCGTATGATGTTATAGATTGATAAATTTGTGTAACACTACATTCATATATACTGCATTCATAAATTCTTACATGATAAATCATATAAAATCTCTTCGATCTGTTCTGTTATGTTTTGAAATATATATAACTTGTACGCATATATATATATAATGTTATAGATCGATAAATTTGTTATAGATTGATTTGTTCTTACTGCATTCATATATGTCATATAATTAAAATGGACCAGAAATGGATGTCTGTCAATCGATTGTCAAAAGAGTATGAAAATGGAGCGAAGGAGTTTGTTGAATTTGCAGTGAAGAATGCAAAAGACCCAAATCGAATCATTTGTCCTTGTTTAAAATGTTGTTTTGGAAAACGCATTATAGCAGATGAATTGGAAGGACATTTAGTATGACATGGAATTGATAATAGCTATACATGTTGGATAAAACATGGTGAGAAAAAAAAAGGAACACTTATTTTGACAGTGATGCGACAAAGGATTCAAATGATTTTCGATACAGATACATATGAGCGGGACTGAGTTGAAGATATTGCAAAAGCAGTTGAAGAAGATCTTCAGGATTGTCCTAAAATGTTTGAGAGTTTGTTGAGTGATGCAGAGAAACCATTATATAATGGTTGTACTAAATTCACAAGACTTTCGGTGATATTAAAATTGTACAACTTAAAAGCGAGAAATGGATGGTCTGGTAAAAGCTTTACAGAATTATTAACACTCCTAAAAGATATGTTGCCAGATGATAATGAACATCTTAGTCGAACCTACGAGGCTAAACGAATTTTGTGCTCTATTGGCATAGGTTACGAAAGGGTTCATGCGTGTTCTAACGATTGCATTTTATTTCGAAACGAATATGAATTACTAAAGGCGTGTCTGAAATGCAATGTCTCTCGATATAAAAAGAAATAATCTACTCTAGCAAAAGTCGTGTGGTATTTTTCTATAATACCCAGATTTAGGTGAATCTATCGCAGTGAAGAAGATTCAAAACACTTGACATGGCATGCAGATGAAAGAACTAGAGATGGAAATTTACGACACCCTGTAGATTCTCCACAATGGGCAAAAATTGATCATGAGTATCCTGATTTCGGTAGAGAGTCAAGAAATCTTGCACTTTGTACTGATGGAATGAATCCACATGGTCTTCAAAGCATATCACACAGCACGTGACATGTGATTTTGTTGATTTATAACCTACCTCCATGGTTATGTATGAAGCGTAAGTTTATGATGTTGTCTCTGTTAATTTCTGGACCCAAACAACCGGGGAATGATATCGATGTTTACTTGGCTCCTTTAAGTGAAGATTTAAAAAAGTTATGGGAGTCAGGTGTGAAAGTTTATGATGGGTATAAGAAAGAATGTTTCAATTGGAGGGCTATGTTGTTCGGCACAATTAATGATTTTCCAGCATATGGTAATTTATCAGGGTATAGCATTAAAGGTTAGTGTGCATGTCCTATATGTCAAGAGAGTACATATTGGATGCGTTTGAAACATTGTAAGAAGAACGTCTTTCTTGGACATCGTAGGTGGATAAATGCATTCAATGGAAAATCAAAGGAAGGTACTGTTGGAACCAATTTGGTTCTAAGTACTTAGGATTTTGATGTTTACAAAAGCACTCTATGTAATCTTATTTTGTACCTTTCAAAAGAGTCATACACTTTCAAAAGCAAACACTCAAGTTTTCAGTGAGGTTAATTGTGAGTTCCAGCATTCTAGAAGCAAGCACTCGTGTTTTTCTTTCCCTTGTGTTAAATCTAAGTTGTTGAAGTAGAGTCTACAATCTGAGGGAGTCAGAAGGGGTAGCAGATTACTTAGCAATTAGATTCAAGGCGTTGTAATTCCTTCTACAATCTTGGGTTGTCATATTGGTAGGAGAAGACTTGACTTGAGAAGTCAAGGTGTTGTATTCCTCAAAAGTCTAGGATTGTTAGACTGTTTGAGAAGACTGACGTGGAAGGTCAGTGGTATTGTTGTAATTCAAGATTGTTGAATTAGTGAAATCCTTCAAAGTGAAGGGACTGGACGTAGCCTCGTTAACGGTGAACCAGTATAAAATTATGTGTTTTTATTTTTACTTTATATCCGCTGCTAACTTTGTTTGATTCATACATCAGGTTTTGTTATAAAACTGCAAAAACAGAAAAAGTATTCAAGTTAGTCAAACACAATTCAACCCCCTTCTCGTGTTTGCACCTTCAATTGGCATCAAAGGTCGGTCTCAAGGCTGAGCACTTAACTAGTGTTTGAGGAAAGGTCCAAGGGGTCAACAACATGGCAGAATCCAAAGATAATTTTGGAGGCAACATCAACAGACCACCACTGTTTGATGGAGACAGGTTTGAGTATTGGAAGGACATAATGAGAAGTTTCTTCATATCTCAAGATCCTGAATTATGGAATCTGGTAGTCAATGGATACACTGCACGTACTGTTCCAGGAGATCCAACTAAAGAACTAGACATGGAAGATATGAAACCAGACCAGAGCAAAGCATACAAACTGAATCACAAAGCTAGAACCATCATGATCAGTGCCATCACATTCAAGGAATTTGACAGATGCACAGATAAAGAAACAGCAAAGAGCATATTCGACAGTCTGGTTCTGACCTGTGAAGGAAGCCAACAGGTTCAAGAAGCAAGGGCTAACATACTGGTCAAACAATATGAGATGTTCAAGATGGAAGATGATGAAGACATTGATGGAATGTTCTGTAGATTCCAGACTCTGATATCTGGACTGAAGGTCTTGAAGAAAAGCTACACAACAGCAGATCATGTCAAGAAGATTCTAAGAAGCTTACCAACCAAGTGGAGACCAATGGTTATTGCAGTTCAACAAGCCAAATATCTGAATAACTTAAGACTTGAAGATCTGATCAGCTCACTCAAGTCTCATGAAATAGAACTGGAAGCAGATGAACCAAAGAAGAAGAAGAATCTGGCCCTGAAGTCAAAACAGAAGAAAGCTGCAAGGGCAGCACCAGAATTAGAGGATAGCGATAGTGACTGTGATGATATGGCTTACTTAACCAAACAAATGGTTAAGATATGGGAAAACAAAAAGAGGAGATACTTTAGGAAGAAACATAACAGCAAAGGAAATGAAGAATCTGACAAGAAGAGCATCATCTGTTATGAATACAATGAACCTGGACATATCAAATCAGAATGTCCAAATCTGGAAAAAGGCAAGCAGCACAAGAAGAGTTCCAGATTCAGAAAGAAGGGTCTGATGGCAGCCTGGGATGTATCAGAATCAGAAGAAGAATCTTCTGATGAAGAAGAGGCAGAAATAGCAATGATGGCACACATCAGGTCTGCCTCTGGATTTCACAAAGGCACAGTTCCAGGAAGGAAAGCAGGTAGAAGGAAGAATGATGAAAGCAGTCATTCAGGCAAGTCTGGAAGCACATCAGAGGAAGCGATTCTGGCTCTGATGGCTCATACCAACTCAAGTTCTGGATACAGCTCAGGCTCTGGAACAGATTCTGAAGATGAAGACAATGAGGTATTTTCTGATCTCACTAAATCTGAATTAATTGATGCTGTTAAAGACTTTTTAAATGCAAACAATAAGATGTCTCTAAAACTGAAAACTCTTAGGGAAGATAAGAAAAATCTGACCAAAGAAGTCCAAGTTATAAAGAATCAAAATTCTGAGTATGCAACTGAAACAAGGATTTTAAAACTGAAGTTGCAAGACTCAAATTTGAAAACCAAACTCTCAAAAGTAATATTCATTCCACTTCCAAAACTGTTTGTGAATCGGATATGCATGAGCAATTTTTTCAAAACTTTATTTCTAATGGAATGGAAAGAAGTAATTCTGCATCTATGATTTATGGAAACAGTAACATTGGAAAGAGAGGTCTTGGTTCTACAGAAACTATTGTTGGAACTAAAACTATTCATTATGATGTTTTATGTATTGTTTGTGCTAAGAAAGGTCACTCTAAATTATCTTGTCCAATGGTAAAATCTGAACAAGATTAGAGAACTATTAAAACTAACACACCTGGACCCAATCAGTTATGGGTACCAAAAGATCAAATTGTCTATGTTGCAGATATTCTGAGCAACCAGAAGGAGACACCAACAATGGTGCCTGGACAATGGATGTTGGCAATGCACAAGAAGAAGGTTTACCTTCCAACATCTACCAAACAGAAGCCAATTGACTCTGGTAGAAGAAGAACTGGTCAACACAATACCCAACAGAACCAGAACCAGAATCATAGGAGGAACAGGAAATATCAAAGAAATCACACATATCACACGAATCAGAATAGGAACTGGAACCAGAATCAGAACTGGAACCAATATCAGAGGTACAGGAACTGAAACCAAAACCAATGCTGGAACCAAAACCAGAACTGGAACCAGAATCAGTATCAGTACCAGAACCAGACTCAGTATAAGTATCAGAATCAGAGGTTCAGCCACAAACAGCAGAATCACACACATCAGCTTCAGTATTACCAGAAGAAGCATAATTACCAGAATCACCATAAGTTCCAGAATCATCAGAGGAACATGGTGTATCAGTCGAAGCAGAAAGAGAAGAATCAGAATCATGAGAGTTCTTCAAACACTCTAGTGAAATTCATCAAGACTACAAACCGGAAAGGAAATTCAAAACCCTTCATCCAAATCATTTAATCACAGAACATACAGATTCGGAATTTGAAAATCAGAAGCAAGAGGATTTTCAGAGTAAAACTGAAACTGTTGACATAGAGGTTACATCTTGCTGTAAATACTATTATTGTTTGATATTTATGTTTACTGTGATAACAAGAAGCTTGATCTTAAAAAATCAAAGCTAGATAAGTATTTTGTAGGTTTTCAAACTGTCAAAGGAACCAGGTGATTCACACGAATTGAACACTTCAGTAGAAACAACATTTCAGTGGTTTCAAAAACAAGCAGAAACCACCATAAGCAGAATTAATGGTTTGGTTGTACTGAGTTCATTTTTAAATTATTTGATTTGTATTATGTTATATGACAAACTGCTTGATCTTGACAAATCAAAGCAAGATAAAGATAGTGTAGGTTCTCCATAACCAAAGGGAGCAGAAGCAGAAGAAACCGAAGTACCTGGAAAGGTAGAGGATACAAGCAAGTCAACAACACATGACAAATCTTCAAAAGATAAATCTGATCAAGTCAGAAACAGCCAAGATAAGTCAAAAGACAAATCTAGAGATTTACTAGAATCAGAAGCTGTTACAGATTTATCATCAGAAGTTGTTACAGATTTACCAGAACCAAAAGTTGATGTAGACCAACTAATGTTGATGAAGCTCTGGCAGAGGAAGGTTGGATACTTGCAATGCAAGAAGAGCTGAATGAGTTTCAAAGGAATGATGTTTGGGATCTAGTATCCAGACCAAACAAAGACATTATTGGAACAAAGTGGGTGTTCAGGAATAAACTCAATGAAAAAGGTGAAGTGGTAAGCAACAAAGCCAGACTTGTAGCTCAAGGATACAATCAACAGGAAGGTATAGATTACACTGAGACTTTTGCTCCAGTGGCCAGGTTAGAAGCAATTAGAATTCTCTTATCATTTGTTGCTAATCATGATATAATTCTATATCAAATGGATGTTAAAAGTGCATTCTTAAATGGCTATATAAGTGAGGAAGTCTATGTAAAACAGCCCCCTGGATTTGAAAATTCTGATTTTCCAAACCATGTTTTTAAACCTAAAAAATCTTTATATGGTTTAAAACAAGCACCAAGGGCATGGTATGACAGACTTAGTAACTTTCTGCTTAAGAATAAATTTGATATAGGCCAGATTGATAATACTCTATTTAGGAAATCCATTAAAAATGATATTTTAATTATTCAAGTTTATGTTGATGATATCATCTTTGAATCGACTAATGGCACTTTGTGCAAAGTGTTTTCTGACCTAATGCAGAAAGAGTTCCAAATGAGCATGATGGGAGAACTTAAGTTCTTCCTGGGAATTCATATTCAACCAAGGTAAATCAGGTATACTCATTCACCAATCTAAATACACTAACGAACTTCTTAAAAAGTTCAAAATGAGTGAATGTAAGCCTATGGCCACCCCCATGCACCGAACCTGCTCACTTGAGAAAGATGAAACCAGCCAAAAGGTAGACCAGAAAACATACAGAGGTATGATTGGATCCCTTCTTTATTTAACTGCTTCTAGACCTGACATTTTGTTTAGTGTTTGTGTCTGTGCCCGCTTTCAAGATGACCCTAGGGAATCCCATTTAACTGCTGTCAAAAGAATTTTGAGATACCTTAAAGGAACCACCAACCTTACCCTGTTATACAAGAAAACCCCCACCTACAAGTGATTCGGACTATGCTGGAGACAAGTTGGAAAGGAAAAGTACAAGTGGCAATTGCACTTTCTTAGGTGATAATTTGATCTCTTGGTCAAGCAAAAGACAAAGCACCATTGCTATGTCAACAGCCGAAGTTGAGTACATATCAGCAGCAGGATGCAGCTCACAGTTAATCTGGATGAAACATCAACTTGAAGATTACAACATCTTCGAAACCAATATCCCTTTGTTCTGTGATAACACTTCAGCCATAAACCTAACCAAGAACCCTATCTTACACTCTAGAGCCAAACACATTGAAATAAAACACCATTTCATTAGGGACCATGTTCAAAAAGGGACTTTAAGCATCCATTTTGTGGACACTAATCATCAATGGGCTGACAGCTTCACCAAAGCATTACCTGAAGATAGGTTCGAGTTCATCAAGAAACATCTCAACATTATCTCCATATCTGAGTATCTCAAGTAGTCTTCTTAGGAGTTTTTAATTTTCTTGTAATTTTATTTTATGTCTTTTATTTTTTGTTTTTAATTTCTGTACTGTGTAAAAAGAAAAACAAAAATAAAAAAATAGTAGGATCTCTTTTTGGATGATGACAAAAACGGGGAGAGAGAGAAAAAGGAGAAATAAGTAGAAAAGGAGAGATAAAAAGAAAGGATGAGCGAAAAAGAAAGAGATGAAAAGAGAAGGAGTTGAAAAGGAAAAGAAACAGGGAGTGAGAAAAATAAAGAGAGAAAAAGAAAGAGTGAAAAGAAAAGGAGTTGAAAAGGAGAAGAAACAGGGAGAGAGAAAAATAAATCAGAAAGAGATGAAAAGAGAAGGAGAGGAAAAGAGAAGAAAAGAAGAATGATTCAAGAAGGAGTTGAAAAGGAGAAGAAAAAGTCAGTATTAGACTTAGGGGAGAGATTGGTCTGAGGGGGAGTATTTCAAGCACTTCGGGTTATAAGCTAGCAAAATAAGTTAAGGTTTTGTCATCATCAAAAAGGGGGAGATTGTTGGAACCAAGTTGGTTCTAAGTAATTAGGATTTTGATGTTTACAAAAGCACTCTATGTAATCTTATTTTGTACCTTGAATTACTATATTAAATGCCACCAGAAGATGAAGTTATCAGAGGCAGAAGCTGAAGTCACCAGAGGAAGGGGATGAGTAATCAGAAGGTAAAATCAGACCAGAAGATACACCTCCAGAAGGTACCAGAGGATGCATCCTGAAAGCACCAGAGGATACTCCAGGATGTCAAAATACCATCAGAGGATATCTTTCTTGGCCCAGATCAGAAGGAAGTAGAGTCCAGAAGGAGACCTGGACCAGACCAGAAGGAATCCTGCCAGTGGGAGACTTGTTCCAGACCAGAAGGAATCAAAAGTCAGACTTGGTCCAGAATTTATTCTGACTAGAAGATAGCTTGACAGTGAAATGATAATCAGTCCAGACTTGATCCAAACTTAACCAGAGCTTCAGATAATTGGTCCATAACAAATGACTTAGTCCAGATTTGGCCCAGACCAGAAGGTAACATGGTTAAGAGTATGAAACTAAGTCCAGACCAGAAGAAATGATGTCCAAATTTAATCCAGACCTGATCCAGATCAAGAGGTAAATGTCCAGAATTAAATATCCTTTGTCCAGAGTTAATTTCAGTTCAATCCAGACCAAGTCCAGAATTGGTCCAAATCAGAGGGAAGATATTCAGATCAATGGTCCAGATTTAAGCATATGGCCCAGTGTTGGCCGAGATCAGAAGATCAGAATGTGTGGTCTAGTATTGGCCGAGTTCATAGGATCATAGGAGATCAGATTGCAAGTCCAGAGTGGTCGAGATCAGAAGATCAGAAAGTATAGCCCAGTGATGGCCGAGATCAGAAGATCAGAACGTGTGGTTCAGTGTTGGCCGAAATCAGAGGATCATAGCAGATCACTTAGTATGGTCCAGATGTGGACGAGAGCAGAAGATCAAGCAGTCCAGATTGAATCATGATCAGTGGAGTCGTGATTATATTTAATCAAAGTATTAAACAGATTCGATACAAAAATAAAGTGAAGTCTTGTGGAATTCAGAAGCTATTGGCGGTAAGAAAGATTTGTTTCAGAATTAATTAAAGTCAGAATTGGTCAAAGTTATTTTTGAAAGCAAATCTGGAGCTAAAAAGATATGTTTTTTATTTAAGAGAAACCCGATTGGCCAAGTTATTTTTGCAAGAGTATCTGGCAAGATACTGCTCGAATTTAAGCTGGAAGAGACCCTAATTCACATCTATAAAAGGAGGCTCAAGACAGAAGACTTAGCATCAAAAAATCACAGAAGAGTCATACACTTTCAAAAGCAAACACTCAAGTTTTCAGTGAGGTTAATTGTGACTTCCAGCTTTCTAGAAGCAAGCACTCGTGTTTTTCTTTCCCTTGTGTTAAATCTAAGTTGTTGAAGTAGAGTCTACAATCTGAGGGAGTCAGAAGGGGTAGCAGATTACTTAGCAATTAGATTCAAGGCGTTGTAATTCCTTCTACAATCTGGGGTTGTCAGATTGGTAGGAGAAGACTTGACTTGAGAAGTCAAGGTGTTGTTTCCTCAAAAGTCTAGGATTGTTAGACTGTTTGAGAAAACTGACTTGGAGGGTCAGTGGTATTGTTGTAATTCAAGATTGTTGAATTAGTGAAATCCTTCAAAGTGAAGGGACTAGACGTAGCCTCGTTAACGGTGAACCAGTATAAAATTTTGTGTTTTTATTTTTACTTTATATCCGCTGCTAACTCTGTTTGATTCATACATCAGGTTTTTATAAAACTGCAAAAACAGAAAAAAGTATTCAAGTTAGTCAAACACAATTCAACCCCCGTTCTCTTGTTTTCACCTTCAAGTTCTGCTCCAAAAGCACCGACTGGATATCAAATATTGGAAAAAGTACAAGGTTTAACCATAATGGAAGAAAAATTATAAGGATGACATAATGGAAGTCATTGTATATAAGACATTTTCTCGATGTGATGCATATCGAAAAAAATGTATTTGATAGTGTTATTGGTACGTTACTCAGTGTTCCAGGAAAGTCTAAGGATGACATCAATGCAAGATTTGATTTGTTCGATATGGGAATAAGAAATGAATTGGGTCCCGTAAAGAAAGGAAATCGCACATATCTACCTCCAGCCGCTCATACTCTATCTAGAAAGGAAAAAATTGTTTTATGTAAATTTCTACACGAAGTTATAGTTCCAGAAGGATACAGTTCAAACATAAAAAATTTAGTTTGTATAAAAGACCTCAAGTTAAAAGGTTTGAAGACTCATGATTGTCATGTTCTAATGGAGCATTTGCTACCAATAGGTATACGTTCCATTTTACCTGAAAAAGTTCGACGAGCCATAACTAAATTATGTTTCTTCTTCAGGGAAATTTGTAGTAAAGTTATCGATCCTCATAAATTACCGACATTGCATATCGAAATTGTTGTTACTTTGTGTAAGCTTGAAATGTATTTCCCACCCTCGTTTCTTGATATAATGGTTCACCTTACTGTTCATCTTGTTAAGAAGACACAACTTTGTGGGCCAGCTTACATGCGATGGATGTATCCGATAGAACGATATATGAACATATTAAAAGGGTACGTAAAAAGTAGAAGTCGACCAGAAGGTTGTATTGCTGAATGGTACATTGTCGAACAAGCTGCTGAATTTTGTACTGAATATCTATCCAATGTTGAATCCATAGGACTTCCTATGTCTCGTCATTCGGGAAGAATAACAGGAGAAATGATAACTGGAAAGAGAGTAATGACTATATCAAGAACAAAATGGGAGCAGACACAATTGTATGTTCTGCACAATGATAATGAGGTTTAACCGTATGTTACAATACACATCGATCAGTTATCAAGTTTGAACATGAACAGGAATAAAAATTGGATAACACGAGAGCACAATCGAAGTTTTATCCCTTGGCTAAAAAATCACATTAGCTCAAAGATTGATATAACCCCGCTTCAATTTCAGAGAGATTGAGGTGGCTAGCAAATGGCCCGAGTTTACATGTCTTTTTTTACATCGGTTATGTAATTAAAGACTATACATTTTATGCCACAAAACAAGATGAGCAAACCACTATGCAAAATAGCAGGGTCACTCTAGTAGCTGAAGCGATGCATATCTCAAGTGCAAAAGAAAAAAACCCAATATATGCAAATCTATCATATTTTGGGGTTATCGAGCACATTTGGGAGTTGGATTACACAATGTTTCGTGTTCCAATCTTTGGTTGCAAGTGGGTCGATAATAATAATGGCATTTGGAGTGATGAGTCAGGGTTCATGCTTGTCGATTTTAGTAGGGAGGGATACAAAGATGAGCCTTTTATTTTAGCGTCGAAAGCTCAACAAGTGTTTTATGTCACTGATCTTGCTGATGATAAATGGTCTGTTGTCCTATCGACCACTAAAATAAGTGATGATAACAACAACGTTGAAGATGTTGTTAATGATATTTTCTTTGCGACATCACAACCATGTGAAATTGATTCAACTAATGATGGTTTATATCTTAGAGATGATCATGATGAGGGAATTTGGATTAATCCATCGATTCGTATCGTTAATGGACAAACAAATGTGAATCCCACCAGGAAAAGAAGAAGGGCATCTTAAGTGTGTTTATGTGTTTTATGCAAGTCATGTAATGATCTGTAGTCATTGTGTAAAATTTCATGTAACTTGACCTGCCAGAACTAGTATTTGATTTTATGCTTATATACTGATTTTCTGCCAGAACTTGAACTGATCATGTAATTTAGCATTGATATATATACAGGCATTGATATACTGATTTTCTGCCAGAACTTGAACTCATCATATAATTTTTTTAATTATATTATTTAATTATTTTAGAGATGACAATTTGATAAATTTTTTAATTATAATATGAACTCATCATATAAGTTGATATGAACAATTTGATATCCATAAGTATGAATATTATATCACAGCACTTTCGCACATAAGCGCTGTAAAAGGATTTAAAAAAATAAATTACAATTACAAGAGAAAAACATTTACAGCGCTTTTGTCCATAAGCGTTGTAAATGATTTCAAAAAAATAAATTACAATTACAAGAGAAAAAATTTTACAGCGCTTTTGCCCATAAGCGTTGTAAATGGTTTAAAAAAATAAATAAATTACAATTACAAGAGACAAAATATTTACAGCGCTTTTGCCCATAAGCGCTGTAAAAGGATTTAAAAAAAATAAATTACAAGAGACAACATATTTACAGCGCTGTAACATTCTTTACAGCGCTTATGGGCAAAAGCGCTGTAAAATACTATTTAAGGCGCTTTTTATATAGTCTTTTAAAGCGCTCTTTGGAAAAGCGCTGTAAAAGAGTTTTTTTTATAATATTATGTAAACTGATAATATAAGAAACCGCCTCTTCATTTTCTTCTTCATTATGTATATTCTCATCCCTACGAACTTGGCAATGTGAAACCCTTATTCATTACGTACTCTCTATACGAATAATTTTCCATATACGAATCCTTCTCCCTAGTGCGAACCATTCTCTCTGTCCATATTCATTATGTGCTCTCTGTTTTCATTATTCTCCATTTTCACTACGTTATACCCCGACGACCATAAAAAATTTTAAGGCGCTTTTTGTTCAGTTTTTTAAAGCGCTCTGTTGAACCCCTAGTGTTATCTTCTCTTTGCACAAGACATTTCTATTTGTATTTATGCGACGTCGTAACCCTAAACTACAGGTATTGTTATTCATATCTCGTTGTCACTAAACTTATAGTGCATGTTGTATTTATTCAATCTGTTGTTGTCACTAAACTGAATGTTGAACTTATACTGCATGTTAAACTTATACTGTGTGAAATGTGTAGATAAATGGATTCCAACAACGATTTACGTCGTCAAAACGACGAAGTTGTAAATACTGACGTTGTAAATAATGAAGCTGTCAACACTAAAGGCTATGGAGACGAAGTGAAGCGTGGGGCAACTATAATGCAAAAAGTCATTATAGCAAGAAGTACTAGAATAAAAATTGATGTATATATACTATACTTTTGTTTAGATTTTATTTTTTTTTCTTTTTTGAAAACAATCACTTACACTCTAGCTATGAGTTTATTAGGTGGGATGGAATGAAAGTGGCCAGCCGATTGAGCCCAACAGTTCAATGATGGTAAGCTACATTGGTGCTGTTGTCCGCCAAAATATCTCAATAACAATCGATGACTAGAGAGACAAAGCATTGAAGGATGCTAAAGACATACTGTGGAGTAATGTACAAGTAATTAACTTTTTTACTCCACTTTTTTGTTACTTAATTATAATTTTTTCCATTGAAATACTTTTATTCAAACTTTTTATTTATTTGGTTTTCAGAGCACTTTTAACATTGAAGATGTGCATAAAAATTACGTACTTAGAGTTGCTGGTAAAATTCACAGAGGATTTAGATCTCATCTGTCGAATTGTTACCTAAGAGACAAGTGTGAAAATGTGAATGTTGAAGCTCCAAACATTTACAAACACTACATAACACCTGACGAGTGGACCTCTTTTGTTGCTAAACGCTCAGACCCCGTATTTGTGGTAATATTTATTTTATTAGTATGTGTGTTTTATTCATATTCATATCTTATATTTTTTACACGATCGTTATTTTTTTATTTATATATAGAATATAAGTACAACAAATCGGGAGCGAGCAAAAAACCCAGTGCATCCATACAAAAGATCGTGTATGTGGTATGCGTGTTTAGAGCAAAAAATTGTAAGTAAACATCACTTTTATACATTGTGGTAGATTATAAACTATAGTTTATAACTAATATTTTGTTTATGTCTTAACGAACAGTTGCAAGAGACGAAATCCGATCAACCATTGGATCGTCATATCTTGTGGAAGAAGGCTCGCGTAAATAAAGATGGAATAGTGGATAACGAAAATGTTCAACAAGGTGTTCAAGAATGTGTAAGTATACTATCACTTTAATATTTTTTAATATTGCCTTTTAAAAATGATATTGAACTTATCTTTTTAATACTACATGTATTTTAGGAAAATTTGGAACAATGTCTTGAAAATCAAGATGGAAATAAAGAAGTTAGCTGCAGGGACATTCTCGGCAAGGTATTCAATGTTCCTGAATATTCTGGCTGTGTGAGGCGTAGGGAATTTGGTGTGACTCCCAAAAGTTATTTTTCACATGAGAAGCACACAAATCCCTTAAATGATCAAGTATTAGAAGCACTGAAAACCCTATAGGAGCAAGTTGCATACTTTGTTAAAAAAGATAAGGAAAAACAACTTCAACGTGAAATGCAAATAGAAAGTGAAGATGGAAGTTGCAACATTGGTCAAAAAAGTTTACCGAAGGTAATTAATTACTTAACGAAATAAGAAATTCATTCAACCTAATTGTTTCACATACTTATGTATTAACCGTTGATTTAATTTAGGGTGTTTCACGTTGCTGCCTATACTTGTCTTCCCCTACCCGCATGGTTGGGAAAGGAACATTGTACAATACTTTGGGAGAAGTATTGCACAACAAAGATGTCTCTGCCGGCCATTTTAAAGTATCACCTGTGGTATCTTTAGGACCACTTGCACCGTTGCCTATCCCCGACAACGACGGAGATATGAAACTTTTGGGAGAAGCAATAGGTAGCTATGTGGCATGGCCGAAACATCTTGTTGGCATTGATCATGAGGTATGTTTTAATTTCTATGTATGCTTATTTGTATGATTATGATTGATTATATGTAATTGCTAATTTTTCCGCTTTTATATTTCATATTTATTTATATTATTGATAAAGGGAATGATAATATCCCTCGCAACGAGTCTGTCACTTCACCAAAAAAGCGACCAGAAAAGGCAGAAAAGGTTTGACATATACATCAATTCATTTATACGAAATGATTAGCTTACTATAATAACTAACAAACTGATCAACCTCATTATTTTTAGATTAAACCAAAAAATAAACCCGCTGCACCACATGTGCAGCTCCGTGGTAAAAATAAACCTTCCAAAATGCAAAAACTAGATCGAGGAAAATCAGTTGCTCTTCCTAAAATAAGTCAATCACGCCTTGCTCGATTTGGGTCGTGTCTTGACACAACAACAAAGATGAATATGAAGAGCAACAATGATGCACGTATGCTAAACATGGAAAAAGTATATTTGGAGAAGAGTATTTAGAAATACTTGGCAAAAAGCAAATATATGAACTTCTCAATCATAAAGAGTTGAGTGCTAGTGTAATCAGCATATACATCACGTAATATAAATACTTTATTTAAGATAAAAATTATCTTTTAATTGCATCATTGCCACATTAATTTATTGATATTTTAATCTAATTTTATATTTGAAGGTTTTTGTACGAGAAGCTGGTGTGCGCGCGGAAATTGTCAAGTAGATTTTAATTCTTATCTCCGCATAAACTATCCATGTTTAAACTCGATCTAGATAATGTAAATAAATATGTAGTTGATAGACTTATAGAAAATAAAGAGAAGGACAAGTTGTTTCTGGCACCATACAATTCAGGGTACGTAATTAGATACTTTATCTATATCTTTTTTAATTTATGATATTATGAGTTGTGTAAAAAAATTTGCCAACCAAATTTGTGTTGTTGTAGGCAACATTGGGTGTTGTTTGCCATAAATGCGACTTCTAAAATTGTATATTATTTAGACCGATTGCACGGTCATTTCAACAATCACCCTAATATAAAGAACATCTTCGACACGTAAGTAATAATAATTTATTTCTTACATATATAAATAATGTGTTCGGTCATTGAATAATAATCACATTTATTTGATAGTGCTCTGCAAGTTTTCTGTGCTCAAAGGGGTGCTTCAGTGTTGAAGAATAAGTCAAACAACATCGCATGTCTTCCAGTAAAGGTTTGAAATTTTTGTTATAGAACTTAATTATATGCCTTTAAACTTTCATTTACAATCAATGCATAAATATTTATTGGCGTACATGTTTTATTTTATATAATGAGGTTCATGAAGAAGATTGTTGATCTAAATCAACATATAATTCCAGAAACGGTATGTTATTTTCATTATATTTTGATTTTCATATATAAACTATATATATATATATATATATATTTGATTCTAACTTATTTTGCTTCAATATTTTGACAACTTCAACCCAACTTACTCTGAAAATGATCTCAAATAAATGAAAGAAGAATGGTGTCAGTTCGTCCTCGAAATGAAAGTTATATAATTTGTAATTAATTTGTTGATATATTGTCATGATGTAATTTGTTCTGTGAATATGTAATTCATACTGTGAATATCTTACTACTGTGATGATGTAATTTGTTCTGTGAATATGTAATTCATACTGTGAATATCTTGCTATTGTCATGATGTAATTTTTTCTGTGAATATGTAATTCATACTGTGAATATGTTGAATATAATTTGTTCTGATAATATATGTAATTCATATTGCAATTTATTGTAATTTGTTGTTGTGAAACACTTGTAATTGATATTATTGAATGTGAATATGAATTTATTGCTGTGATGTGAATTTTAATGTTGAAAAGAAGAATCTGAATGTGATATTTGATGTTCATAATATGTAATAAAAAAAGACAGCGTTTCTTTAAAAAATGTCATAAAAAATCCTTTTACAGAGTTTTTTTAAACGTTTTACAGCTCTTTCTTTTAAGTCCTTTTACAGCGCTTTTTTGAAAAAGCGTTGTAAATCTAATATAAGAAGCGCACTATATACGGGATCTATTACAGCGTTTTTTTGAAAAAAAGCTGTAAATCTAATATAAGAAGCGCGCTATATATGAGACCTATTACATCGCTTTTTTGAACAAACGTTGTAAATCTAATATAAAAAGCACGCTATATATGGGACCTATTACAGCGCTCTTTTAAAAAAGCGTTGTAAATCTATTATAAGAAGCACGCTATATATAAGACCTATTGCAGCACTCTTTTGAAAAAGTGCTGTAAATCTATTATAAGAAGTGCGCTATATATAAGACCTATTACAGCACTCTTTTAAAAAAGCGCTGTAAATCTATTATAAGAAGCGCGCTATATATGAGACCTATTACATAATTTTTTTGTATTTTCAATAGCGTTGTTGTATCCTTTTACAGCACTAGATACTAGAGCGCTTAAAAGCGCTGTAAAGGGCCTATAAAAAGTGCCGTAAAAGGCAATTTTCGGCGTAGTGAATTAACTATCGATGGCACATAAATTGTAACGATTGATAAAAAATTTAGAAAAAGTGAAAGTAAAAAAAAATATAGTAGATTTAAAATAAATTAGTTAATAATAAATCAAGTTAATTTGATTATTATTATTTTTTTGACAAAAGTTAATTTGATTAGTTGTTTATCAATTTTAGCTCTCTTGAATAGTTAAGAGCACCTTTAACGGTGAATCGAATATGATTTCTTTAAATAAAGT
This sequence comes from Cicer cuneatum, assembly GCA_037974295.1. Taxonomy (NCBI): domain Eukaryota; kingdom Viridiplantae; phylum Streptophyta; class Magnoliopsida; order Fabales; family Fabaceae; genus Cicer; species Cicer cuneatum. Next base: position 12,653,625 of record JBBPBO010000002.1, on the reverse strand, counting down.
CTATTGTACCGCATCATGTTGAAGCAATTCAGTTATTTTTTGTTTCCACGGTACAACGTTTAAAAACTCATATAAAGATCCACAACTTTAACTCATGTGTTAATATTTTATTTATATATAGTTTTATTTGATGTGCACCCAAATATTTATTTGATACTATGAGAGAGAAAGAAAAAATAAAAATAATAATATAATAGATGTAATATATTGATGACGTAATAAAAAATATATATAAATAAAATAAAGTGTTGAATGAATATATGAAATAAATTGACGTCGAAATATAATAAAAATTTAATTATCTAATCCCTAAATTACATCACAAGTTCACATTATATAAATGTGTCACTCTCTTTTCGAGGTATCTAGGAATTGAGTGATGAAAAGTTCATTCTTAGTTGTGGTGTTTGATTGAAGTTGCTGACTGGCTTATAACAACAAACGAAATGGGTCAAAGTCAATTTTACATCTAAGTTGATTATTGCTTACAAAATATGGTCAACTTGCTTTAGGGGTTATGTTATGGATTTTTTCTGACCTCAAATTTTAGCTACTTGTCAAGCCAATGGAGTCTTTTGTTAGACAAAATGTCTCACGGGTCGGGTTCTTGGCGACAAATAATTCATTTTGTGTTTTTACTTTTTCAGTTCTATGACAATTTTGGATCTTTAATAGTAATATTATAGTTACCAAATCACCACATTTTATATTTCAAAAAAAAAAAAAACCTCATTTAAAATACAATTTTTTTGACAAATTATATTTGTTCCATTTCTTATTTTATACACGCAAGAATAATTTCTCTACATGTGCATGAGACCTAAGCAAAATGTTTCAATCTTTAATCTAGAGTCAATGCAAACCACCAGCTACAAATGATAATGTCAAAAAAGAACAACTTTGGCTCCCACTCTCAAATGCCACATAAATACCACACAAAGTGGTTCTTTTTGCCTCCCAATTTTCTCTTTTTCCATATGCCTCACCCCTTCAAGTTAATCTCACATCTTCAACTAGGAGACATCATCATTATAAATTTAGGCCCATCAAATTCCATTTTAAATATTGCACAAAAGAATTTCAAAAAGAATATGAACCTTAACTAATAATTCACCAACAAAGCTGACTACATAATTGAAAATGCCGGCCACTTATGTATAAATCGGATTTGTTCGTTTAGATATATATCATGCATTCAATAGTGATTGTTTGATCCAAATTTGACGATTTTAAAATAAATATTTTTATTTTATAATTAAAAAATATCAAATTTATATTATTTAATTTTAATAATGTTTCAACTTAATGAATGCATATAGAACTCAACTATAGATTATTCGGTCCATGTATGTAGCACCATATATGGAATAAATAAAGAGACAAAATTCCGATGTAACATATAACCGAGACTTCAAATCAATGAAGGATAGGGACGAATCAAGAAGTTAAGTGAAAAAGAATTTTCTTATAGTTAGTTAGTTTATGGAATGTCAATGTCAGCATGATACACTAGACCAACCAATTATCACCAATAAAAAAAAAGGGAATTATTTATCTATATAGATGAAGAACAGAGACTGTACATTAATTAGTAGCACAAGATATTATTATTGAGAAATATTAATAAGTATTTTTAGGATATTTATTAAGTATTTAAATATAAAAAATATTAAAATTATAAAAAATAAATTTTTTTACTCAAAATTTATTTATTTATTTTTAACAAATACTCTAAGACATTTATTAACATGATCGATTATTATTATTTGCAGCCTAAAAAATTTGAGAATGCATCTTCCTTAGTACTGCATATGTTCCTTTGATCAAACTTTTGGTTATAGCTATTCAATCTTTTTTTTTTCTTTCTTTTTCTTCCGGTGGCCTCAAGTCAAATTTCATCATTTGTAATACACAAAGTTTCACACGTTGTTCTCTGACAAAATGTGTAATCAATGATTCGTATAGAATCATATTTAACGCTCCTCCGTAACATGCATATCCATATCTATTTAATGTACTTTGGAACTATGCAAGTGAAACTCCTAATTTTATTCCACTTCTTGATTAGGGATTTTGGGGCATATCTTAATCCTACTTTGCCAGTTGCTTATTTCCTAATTAATTAACATTGTAACTTAAATTCAATTGCTATTTTAGAATTCACTCCTATCTTAATTAAATTATGGAAAAAAAAATTGTTTTATACTATAAACGTTATTTGTGATGTGATGTTCACCATTTAAGCTTTTCGGTTAAATTTAAATTACAAATGATTTTGTTTATCTCATCAGATATTCACCATTTAAGCTTTTCGGTTAAATTTCAATTACAAATGATTTTGTTTATCTCATCAGATATATTTGCTCTATCTCAAAATATAAAAAAATAGTTAATAAAAGTTGAAGTTCTTAAGTTAAATAATGATCAGAGAATAATAAAAATTTATTAGTTTTGTCCTTACTTAATTATAGAGTAAAGAGATCCATATTTTGGTAAAAAATAAGTGGGAATAATTTAGTCTTTAAACCATAAACTATTGTTAAATCATATAAAAATTGATGACGTGTATTAATAAGTCGTTAACAATTTCATAAACTTCTTACGTGATATTTAATAAAAACATACTATATGGTTTCCCGCAATTTCTTTCTATGACAAAGAATAATTAACTTCCAGCACAACGATGATTTTCCGACAATTTTTATATAAAGTATTTCTACCGTCATTTTTTGTTTTTTCTTTTGTGTTTTTATTTTCAAATTACATTTTTTTCTTTCCTTTCTGTGATTTATTTTTATTTTTATTGACCATTATATGACATGTCGTATAATCCTGTCACAATTTAAAAACAAATTAAAAATCTGATTAAAAAAAAAAAACTAACATATTCTAATTTATTTTTATCAAAGACTAAAAATTATCATTTTTTTTGTGAGAGACGAAAACATCCATACACTTTTAATTATAACTCTACATTGAGGAGAGGCACTCTCCCACAATAGACTTATCCACCCTTCAAGCATGCTATCATACCCTATTACCTATTGACTGATTCCACAATACTTGCAACAAAGGGAAAATTGTGAAACTATTGTGTTGAAAACTCACTGCTTAGACATTTTTTGTATATTCATCTAATTGTGAACTAGTGCATCATTCTGTTAATTTCAGCATGTTTTGCCTTTGTTTCCTTACAAGTTCTGACATATGACAGCCTTTAGTGACCACCCTTTTGGATATAAAACATTTCTCACGGCTTTTTAATCATAAATATTCTCTTTCATTACACACACAAACAACATTAGCAAACAAAATAATTGGTAACCATGGTTCATGGTTGTTATACTATAGTTTTCTTAAATTAATGTCAAAATTTTGTACCTCTCTCTTTAACATTCCATCTGTCCAAGGATTAACTGATTCACCATCTTAATTCATGAAAACCATTCTTATAGTGAGTGAAAGTGACAATTTTTAAGGCATTATTATCGATCAGGAAACTGTCATAATAAATTTAGTTGTATAGTTAAAGTCTAAAGTCACATTTGAAAATAAAGTTTCTTTTTTATTTAAAGACTGAGATACTATTTTAAATGTGAAATAATAACATAAAAATTATGGATCTTATAAAAATAAATTAAAATTTATTACTTGTACATATATATCACAAATAAAATTTAATGTAAACAATATTAATGATTTTTAAAATATACAATTAAATTATTTTTTAATTGTCTATAAAAATTATTTTAATATATATCCTTTAAATTGTAAAAAATATAAAAATAATGACATAGTATAGAATTGAACCGTGAATAAAAGATTAGAAATATTATACTTACCGACTAAGCTAAAATATAACTATAATAAAAATTTGTAAATTGGAAGGCTTTTTTTCTCTATTAAGTAAATTTTGTTTTTAGACTTAAAACCTTTGTTTTAGTGGCTGGGGTGAGACCTATGTCTAGTTCAAGAAACGTTAATTCAACGGTAAGAATTTAGTCTTGTAACTTCAATAAAATTTAAATTTCTTAATAGGTAATTATAAAATGATCATTTGTATCACTTTAATTAATAAGAATTTTTTCTTTTGTCAATGTTTAGAAAAATATAGTAGTTTAAAAGTCAAAGTTGATAAAAACTGCATACTACGTTTAAAATTAACCCTTTATTTGAGTTGGTTAGTTTGAAGTTTTCGTTAAAACAACAAAGAAAATGCTAGGGACACTTATTAAGAATATAAATATAGAAGAAAAAAAATTTAAAAGTTGTGAAATTCAAACTTTATAATGACAGAAAATAAAAAAATTTATTAAAAATTTATTTTTTATTTTCTTTTTTTTATCCGTAACAAATTCTCCTTAAATTACTTGTTAGCATGACTCAAACAACAGAATATGAAGAAACAAAAAATCATATGTTTTGGCCTTTTGTGTTTGTTTGTAGTTGCTATTCAAGCATTACCTTGTTATTTGACCTTCAACTAACTTGTACATAAAGTGCATTGCTGAATGTTTTTGAATGTATGAGACATGAGTTTCTGGTTTCACTGAGATTATGTAATTTTTTTATGCTAGCCAATTAGCTGTAGTGAGAGTGACTCACAGGGGACCAAATTCTCTATATGCTTTTTATTTTTAATGCTATAAATTAGAAGTGAGAAAAAGAATTTGATTTCAAAATTCAGAGCTAGAAATAAATGGAGTGCTGGCAAAATGGTAGGCATCATTGCCACAACCCAAAAAGGAGAAACACTGTGAAAGAAAGGTAACTTTAGCTTTAGTGCTCTCATAATTTCATTAGTCCCCAACTTCACAATGTAGTAGATGCTAGTGTGAATATTTCATAGCTGGTTTATGTTAGAGAGTGTTAAAAATTTATTTAAAATTTTAACAATAATCAAAGACATTTTTTTAAAATTTAAGGTAACAGACCCTTTTAGTTTTTATAGTTAAGACAATGAACATTGACATTTGTTAAAAAAAAAGAAAAACAAAATTTATTATTTAAAATTTAACTCGTGAAACTAACAAAACTAACAATAATCAAATGATCGTCTTAATTATAAATTAAAGATAAAAAAAATCGTTAATTTATATTTAAAAAAATCATCTATCACTATTGAGGTTTCAAATTACTTTTGAACACTAATTTTGATGGCTAACCTTAAAATTTCTCTCAAATTATTGTTGTGGATATAGGTAATATATCCATGTAAAAAAGTGATGCCTAAGTATGCTAAGTTTTTACTCAAATAAACATATATTTATTTTAATTGCATTCTAGAGTAATGCATGCCTTCTTATATATGGTCTACGTGTCTTGTTAAAAAAAAATGGTCTATGGGTAGTCTCATAATTTTGTGTAGCCTCATAATTCAAAATACTGAAGTTGATATTACCATTAAGATTAAAATAATTAAGTGCATATATATTTGATTGCCGAGAACATAATCCTGTCATGAAAAAGAAAATCAAATAAAGATGGATGCATAAAAGAGTTCAATTTGATGGAAAAATAATAATTAAAAAAAAATCATATTTGATCGCACTCTATTAATTAACATATCTAAGTTAAGTCTAGTAAAAAAGATTAAAGTAATGGCGAACTATGATTCAAATTCAAAATTAAAAAAAAAAAAAATCATATTTAGTATTTAATAGAGAGTCTAATATGATTACTTTTAATAAAACACGTGAAAAAATTATGAAACATAAAATAGTTTTTCTGAAAAAATATAAAATCTTCTAAATAAAATAATACTTTTTCAGTGTGTGAGTCGACACAATTTTGTCAATGAAAACAAAGACTTTGCTATCTATGACGCCATCAGATCCTACACTATTGTCATAATTCAATTCTTCCATCGATCCAAAATCTACATTTTCCAATACGTTAGCTGCAAAACACTCAAACTAATGTGTTTTAGTACTTTTATATATGTTAAACAAAATGAGTGCTTAGCACCAATTAATTGTGGATATAATTGCTAATTAAATCCCCAAAAATCAAGCAAACCACATCCCCTGCAGCTATAGGAAACCCAAAAAGTCAAGAGAAGGAGAAAGAAAGTAAAATGCAACAAATTAGTCATTCTACGTACTAACTAAATACTATGTGTTTAATATCACTAATTCTTCCTTTTTAGTATATTTCCCTGTGTATTGCATATATACTTTTTTGTTTAAAGAAATGAATCGAAGTTTCTTTGATAAAAAAAAACATATTTTTTTGTTGCCGTTGAAATTAATAACTTAACATCATTATAAATAAAAGAATTTGATTATTGATCTTATAACTTGATGCATGAAGTATTTATTGTGCTCTAATTTAATAAAATATGTTTGGTTGATGTGGGGATATATAGAGTCTAATAATTAATAAGTGAGTTTAATTTTAGAATTTGAGTTGGATCTTACACAACTTAAACAAAATTAGTTTCTAAAGTAAAGACTATTCGACACATCTAAATATTTTGTTAGACCTAATCTCATTTAATCTAGAACTCGTAACACGCACCCCTCACGTTTAGGATATGAAAATGTAGCCGTGATCCAAATGATTTAATAGCGGTAACCTGACGGATGGTCGAATAGATCTTGGATAGACTCTAATATCATTTTAAAATTTAAATTGAGTTCTACACAACTCCACAAAATTGAGTGGAGACTACCTACCACATATAAACATTTTAACAAAACTAATCTTATCCAATATAAGATTCCTATTGATGGGGTTCACTTTCATGTAGGACAAAAAAAGATTGAGCCCCAAAAACCATAGACAAAGAATGATACGCATGGAGGGTGCATGGAGCATGGGCATGAGTAGTGTGTACATAAACATAAACATAAACATGCAGTGCATAAAGCCAAGCTCGCGCATGCCAACAAGGTTGGGTTGGGGACACAAATACAATTTGGCTTCACTTCCATCCATATTGTAACTATACAAAATGCACATCCACTATTATGGTACGATGATGTTACAATTTTTTCAAATTAAATTTGACTAGTATGAAAAACAAATTGTTATCTCTATAAGTTTATCAACCATCACTTAATCAAATATTAAAAAGAGGGAGAGTTATTTTATAAATATGCACAATATGCTTATATTTAATCACATATTTATGTAAATTAATTTTACATCTAACGTCATTTTTTTACATCATTTAAAGTCACGTGACAAATTGAAAAGTGAATATGTCAATTTTAATATTATAGATAAATATATGGTATCTAAATAATTTAGCGTAGAAATAGATCTAAAAATCTACGAAACAAGAAAGAAAATTTAATAATAGATATCATAACTTGTTTTTGTAAATAAAGATGTTTTGGCGCACAATTATGCAGTTGATCTCTAAAAATAACCAATATTTATTTAAGAGATTAGCTAGTGATCAAAAGAAACTGAATATCTATAGTATACAACACACACTAATGTTATAATATTATTAAATATTTCTTTTAGTTTCTCAAAATGGATCAATTACCTTTAATATTGTCTAAAATTATCGTAATGCTTATTTGATATCATAGTCTATTAGTTTATTCGTCAAAATCACATCAATTTAATTTTACAAAATTTATAATTGTTAATTTTTATAAATTAAGGTAATTCAAAAAATATGGTTATAGTGTAGCTGACTCATGGTAGAACATCTTGGGAAATGAGAAAGGAAGAGACCCTCAAAGCAAAGTTAGAACTTTGGAAACTCAGAATAAATTGTAATTCCTATCTGTCCTCAGACACAAAATAAAGAATAACAGAAATCATCAGTCCCATTTTTTGCCCCAATAAACTAACAACACAAAAGGTAAAGTTTCAGTCCTTGTATTGTAGACTGGAAACATGCCTTGCTATCTCTCTCAATCTCCTTTCTTTCTTCCTTCTCTTTCCTCACACCCCCAAATTGATGGTTTCAAGTACATTTTACATGATCAAAATATATAATCCTTTTCATAATAGATAGTTACATATCCACTTATTTATTTATTTATTTAAAACCAACAAATAAAATTCTCTATTAAAATAAATATATCATGATTAACAATTACAAAAAGACATGCTGTTGCTTTCTCTTGCTAACCTTTTGACTCTATTCCTAATACATCTTGTGCACAGAATAGAAGTCTTGGTAATTTAATTCATTTTAGCTTGTTAAAAAAAAACTTTTGAATAAGATACTTTTGTGTCTTAAGTTAAAATGCAATGGTTATGCACTAACAGTATTACGTAATTTTACATTATCATCCAACAATAACCAATTATTTTGTCATGTATATGTTATAATCGTTTTTTTTTTAATTTACCTCTTACTCAATTTTAATTATTATTTAATGTTAAACTGATTTCCGTATAGTCTTTTTTCTCTATTTAATAAGTTACATCAACCTTTATTCTTCATTAACTTTTACTTCAGATTTACATATAATATTTTATTTAATATAGAATGACTATGAAATAATCTTAGTTAAGCAGAAAGATATTTCATTTTCTTATTTTATTCTTCTAATAAATACACCAAACACCATATGTCAACAATTATTTATAATTATTTATAAGTTATGATTTGGTGTACCCCTTTACACACTCCTAGAAATTTTTAAATTTGGCACGATTTCATCACTAATCTTAGCATTTATAAGGGCTCCAACCCACATGGGCAAAACTTCAACACAACCCAAACTCTTGCATTTATTCTAATCAGCCAGCCAACGCCTGAGACCTCAAGTTGTCAGTAGCAAACACCAAGTTTTAGAAGTTAGAGAGAGAGAGAGAGAATAGAAGCAATTACATTTATATAATATGCTTCCAATGCATTGAAAATGCTGAAGAAATAATTTACTCATTTATGTGTTGGAGATGTGTTTCCCTTGGCACAATCAAAATCTAGGAACACACAATTTTGTTTTGTTGAATGGAAGAAGACAAGATCAATGTGAACAAGTTCAAACGGATTGTTCAATAGAAACAAACAAGAGAAAATTCTTAAACATGGATTTCAGCTTGTGTTTTAACTCTCCAATCATTTACAACCTTGTACATTTTCTTCTTGTTTTTTCTTTGGTTTGTCCTGTTTTTTCCTCTTCAGAAATTGGTAACAACCCAGTTGCCAATAACACTTTTAAACCAAAGGAAGAGTTGCAAAAATTGAATATCATAAGAAATCATCTTCAAAAGATCAATAAACCTTCTATTAAGACAATTCAGGTATGTCAAAGTTTCATTCTTTTCTATTTTCATTTCCCCTGTTTTTTGCTCTGTTTTGGAACATAATTTGATGATTTTTATTTGTAGAGTCCGGACGGCGATATTATTGATTGTGTTATATCTCATCATCAATCAGCTTTTGATCATCCTCTATTCGAAGGACATAAACCATTGGTAATTTCTAATTGAATTAAAAATAATCTCAAGTTTTTTATTTTTTTTATTAATTGAAGTTAAGTTACTATGGAAATTTATATTTAAAAAATTAATATTATTATTTTCTTGTTTGAATGCTTGTAGGATCCTCCAAAAAGGCCTAAAAATCATAACAAAATGGATGTGTTGAGTGATAATTTTCAATTATGGAGTTTATCAGGAGAATCGTGTCCGGAAGGAACAATTCCAATTCGAAGAACAAAAGAACAAGACATGTTAAGAGCTAGTTCTATCAATAGATTTGGAAGAAAATTAAGAAGACGTGTTAGAAGAGACACAAACAGCAATGGACATGAGGTATATGCAATGCAACTTCTGAAAAATCACACTAAGAAATTGAAGCCTTGGCTTTTTATTTTATTTTATTTTATTAATTTTCTTATGGTTTATCAATTAAAGCAAGACATTAATTAATTAACAAACAAATATGATAGAAAACTTGAAGAGGAAGCACATGGTAGTTAAGTGTTTTGATTTTCATTATTTGCATATGTTTCTTTTTTTCTTCTTCATGTTTTAATGTGTATGTGTCTTATTTGGTATGAAAATGAGTAAATCATGTAAGCATGAACAATAAATTTTGAGTAGCTGGATTATCATGGATGGTGAAACTTCAACCTTTTTTCTTATTAAAGTAATCACAAAATTTCATGATTCTTCATCTAGTTAATATTTCACTTATTCCAAAAGTAATTGATCTTTCTATTGTTGTGTAACCAAAAAATTCAACTTGAAATTTAAACTATCATTAAGGAACCTTATGTTATATATTGAAAATGGCCTAACAATTTACTTTTAATTTAATTGCTACACAGCATGCAGTTGGGTATGTGACTGGAAATCAATATTATGGAGCAAAGGCTAGCATAAACGTGTGGGCCCCACGTGTGGCAAATCAATATGAATTCAGTTTGTCCCAAATGTGGGTCATTTCTGGTTCATTTGGAGATGATCTCAATACCATTGAAGCTGGTTGGCAGGCATGTATTAATTAAGCCATTACTATATCTTAATTTATTCTTTAATTGCTGAAACACACTTTATTTATATCATTGAAAAAAAAATTATATCTTTCAAGTTTCAATGGTTCTCTCTTAAATGCACTATACTTGGTTAGCATTCAAAGACAGTTAGAATGCTCAACCACCTACGATTCATTTTTATTCATGAATTTAATTTTTGTAACTTAGCTAAAAAACTAATTTAAATTAATTTTTTTGCAGGTCAGCCCTGAGCTCTATGGGGACAGTTACCCTAGATTCTTTACTTATTGGACGGTAAGTATCAATAAAGAAAAAGGAAGAAAATTATGTTTATATTATATTTTATTTATATTCTATTATTATTATGAAACTTTGCTTGAAGTGTAAGATAACTACTAAGAAGACTTTCAATAATAATGATATATGATTATTATTGTTTGCAGAGTGATGCATATCAAGCTACTGGATGCTATAATTTACTTTGTTCGGGTTTTGTTCAAACTAATAATAAAATTGCAATTGGGGCCGCAATATCTCCGACTTCTTCCTATGCCGGGGGACAATTTGATATTAGTTTGCTCATTTGGAAGGTAATTTTTATTTTCTATTCTATAATAAAATTGACCTTAGAAAACTATTGAAAATTTATCTAATTTTTTTAAGGCTTAAATTTTACCTTTGTTTATTTATTTATTCCAATTTCTTTTTGGTGGATAATCTCAGTTTTTGCTGTTGATTGGAAAAGTTAAACTTTGTCCCAGAAGCCTTATAAAATAGATTAAGGGTTCATAATAGTTCATTTATGTCCTAGTTTATTGAGTATATACCCGTTGGTTGAAATCCAACAACCAATATTTGTGGATCACTTTAAGGGTCCCACCTAAAGGATAAAATATTTAATTACATAAGATTGATCCAGGCCCTTTGATTTGAATACTTTATTGGTTCACAAAAGTCTTCAAATTTCATGGTCAAAAGCTTCAAAGGAACTCAAAAACAAATAATAAATAAATAAAATGATTAAAAAATGTTCAAAAGTGGTCTCTCCACTGTTTTGGAAGTCGCAATTACCATTGAATTTTGTGATATATAGAATAGTATTAGAAGAAGTATAGGGGAGGTTATTTTATGTTTTCATTGAAAGATAAAAATTATTTTCATAAAATAAAATTTTTGAAAACGACAAAAAATGAAAATAGTGCACAAGTTTTGTACTATGTCTAGTCGTAGTTAACAAGCACCACTTTAGTCACTTTAATACTTTGGGATATTACACGCATGCACTTGTGAATTCGAATAATAAACTGTATTTTCTCTTATGCTTTCCTTTCTTTTAAAGATTCTCTTCCTTTTTCCCAACAAAGAGCTTCTAATTCTGAACTCTTCACCCTTTTGTTCTTCATTTTATTATTATTTTAACAAAATTCCAAATATTTTGTAAATACCCTTCACCACCTTTCTCTACTCTTCTTTTTGACTCATTTCACTTACCACCCTGGCTAACATGTTGCTATTCATAATTATGTCTATCTTTAATAAAATTGTTTTTCCTTATTTACAAAACAAGAAAGCAACAAAAGGTGTGCCATTGAAGATTTTGTTCCACTATTCTTTTTTGAGAAATGAATTTTTTACATTAAAATTTTGATGTTGAATACAACGTCCTTTAATTTTGTGTATTTTTAAATTATGTGTAAGTTGTTGAATGTAAAAATTGATAATGAAATAGAAATAAATATATCAGTGTCTGTATTTTTTAATGTTCAAATAACATAATTTTTTTTTTGTGTGTGTAGGATCCAAAACATGGGAATTGGTGGCTTGAGTTTGGATCTGGTATATTAGTTGGATATTGGCCATCATTTTTGTTCACCCATTTAAGGGATCATGCAAGTATGGTACAATTTGGTGGAGAAATTGTGAATTCAAGACAAGGGTCTCACACTTCAACTCAAATGGGTAGTGGTCATTTTGCCGGAGAAGGTTTTGGAAAAGCATCCTACTTCAGGAATTTGCAAGTTGTGGATTGGGATAATAATTTGATACCCTTGTCAAATCTTCGAGTTCTAGCTGATCATCCAAATTGTTATGACATACAAGGAGGAATAAATAATGTTTGGGGGAATTACTTTTACTATGGTGGACCTGGAAGAAATGTGCGATGTCCCTAAAGGAATAAATAGCATATATAGAAGTGAATCTTCTTTTTCTTTTGGGTATTTTTGGGTTTGGGATATATTGGTTCTCCTTTTGAAGGGCATTCAAGGTGCTTGGGGTAATTTATTCTTATATTTAAATTAAATTTTGTCAAGAATTTTTTTAAAAAAATGTTGACTAACATGTCATCCATTGATTATACCATTACTGCATGAACTCTTGTGTAAAAATCTTGAAAGAGAAATAGTAAATATACTTTGTACCGTTATTGGCATCCCTACCTTCTTGTTCTCCAGAGTTGGTATGAGTGATTTTTTTAACATCACTTTTTCTTTTGTTCCTTTTTTTTTCTTTCTTTCCACATAATTTTGGACTTGTTCTTAATGATACTACTTGCAAGAGAGGAAGCTATAATTTTTGTTTTCTTCTCCTACCATCAATATCATTTAGATTGGTCAATTTAAATTTTTTTTGTCAAAATATATTATTAAATTGATTAATTTGAATATATTAATTGAGAACTTTAGAAAACATAGAGGTCAAAAAAAGAAACCACCTAATTTCTTTTTGGGCAGGGGAGGGACATGGTCGGGCTAAGGCCCAAACCAGTAAGGCCATAGTTTGATGTCTCTAATTTTTTTTTTATTCTTAGGCCTCAAAAGATTATGTACACTAAAGAAAAGGCTTCACAAGTAAAAAAAAATGTATTCATTGAAATAATTAAAAAATGTGTATCTCAAAAAGTAAGAAAGATAACATTTAAACACAATTAATAAAATATTATTATTAGTATTAAAATGCCTATATCAAAACATTGCTTTAATTTAGGTGTCAAGAATTATTATTATTAGTATTTCAATTGTTATCGATAATCAATTTGCTTAAAATAAGATAATAGTAGTAAGTTGTGTTGTTTGTTAGAGACTTATAAAGTAATAATAGGAAGTTTGTTTTGTTTGTTAAAAATTTATGTGGAATAGATAATAACTATTATAACAATTATCTATTATTAAGGAGTCAAACAAAACAAAACAAACAGTCGAGAATAACAATTATCTTACATGAATTCAATATGTACTCGTTTTATTAATAACAACCAAGAGTTTAGTGAAATAAATATAAGATATCTAGTCAAATTATCTTATAAATATTTAAATATAAATAGATACAAAGAAGAAAAATATTGAATTAAAATGTTGCGTTGCGGGTGTCATGATCGATTTTTTCAGTTACTACTGGCTGAGAAGTTTTTAAATCATGTGTACTATTCACTGGAATTTAGTATCTCATTAAAGTATTGTTTTAAAATATTGAGATCGTCGAACTTAATAATTACATTAATTACATTATGAATAATTAAATGTTAAAATTTCATGTATAATATAATATTAAGATAAAAGATGATGTAATATATTTTATTTAATCACAACCGGTCCATTGAGCGAAAATAAAATAAAAGGTTATATTTAAAACCAAAAAATGGTTTAAGATAAATATGATACAAAAAAAATAGATAGCTAAACATATTTCACTCAACACACACACGCGTAAAAAATAGCTAGATAATATATGATATATAAAATATAGCAAGAGAAATACGATTATTCTGAATATTATTTTTGTCATATTTATAAGTATTGTCATATTTATAGATATTTTTCTGTTTCAATTTACATATTCATCTGTTTCAATTTTAACGATTTTGAATTGTATTTTTCTAAATCGATGTACGTTCTACCTATTTGAATGATTGACTATTGTTTTTTTTCTTTGAAATAATGAAAGTATAAATGAGTTATTGGTAGAAATTTTTATTGAAGAACATTTAATATAGATTTTTTTTTTGTATTTGTATATAGTAGATTTGTATACAATAGATATATATTAGACGTTTTAAAAATACAAATAAAAAAATGACATAAAAATTGTAAAATCATTAAAAATATTTGAGTTATTTGACATTTTGGTATTCATATTAAATTTTAATATTTATTTACACATATCCGCAGGTAATACCCAAGGATTTTCCTGCGGCTTCGATTTGATATAGCAATATTCCTGCGGTATCAGATTCCGCAGGTAAAACAGAGGTAAAGTTTTCGTTTGCTGCGGAGTTACATGCGGTTACGTGTCCGCATCAAAATTCACCTTCTTTCCTTAGAATTTATCTGAGGTAAAATTACGCAGGAAATATTCGCAGTAAAGTCCGCAGGTAGTACTTTATTTTTATATAAATAAAATAGTTTTTATTTTTATATAAATAAAGTAGAATTATTTTTTTAAACAAATTAAAAAAGTAAAACAAGTTTTATAGTTAGAGATGAAAATACTGTAATATTTTTCATTGTATTATCCTATATATAAACACCTTGTACTTAGTTTTTTTAATATATTTTTATTTTTAAAAAATCTAAAAAAACCCATCAAAAAGATAAAAATTGCAATTTTGGCTTATAATAAAAAAACTACAGTATAGGAGTATAGTAAACGTGGGCTACGAAGCACCGCCCAAAAAACCCTAATCAAAAAGTTATCAGCTCGTATATAAACGTAAAGTGACACTATCTTCGTGAAAACCCTAACCGGCAAGACTATCACCCTTGAGGTGGAGTCAAGTGACACTATCGATAATGTCAAAGCTAAGATTCCGGACAAAGAAGGTTCGTTGTAACTCAAATAACCAGATCAATTTTGAGCTTCAATGTTACCTTCTCAATGTCACTTTTAACACTTCTCATTCACCACTCTCGTTTGGTTTTAGAAGTATTCTTCTCGCCGTCACACTTTAACACCTCGCCGTCGCACCTATTCCAACCGCAACACCTCGCCGTCGCATCTCAACTATAGTCACCACCGTCACATCTCGCTGCTGCATCTCAACCATAGCCACCACCGTCACACCTCGCCGCCATCGAATCTTAACTCTTTACGTAGCCGTCGTAAGTAAGTGTTGCGCCACTCTGTTTGATTTCAGTCTCGTTTCTCGCCATTTTTCATTATTCTTGTTTCATTATTTATTTTCGTGAACTATAGTGAGTTAGGGTTTTGATTTTCTTCTGATTTAGGGTTTTTCTTCTGATTTAGTGTTTTTTGTGTTGTTTCTTCTGATTTTGTGTTATGAATTTTAACACTTGGTTGCATATGCCGAGTTCACTATAACTACTAAGATAGATTTAGAGAAGAAGGAATGAAAATATGAATTTTAAATTTCTGATTTTTTATCTTTTATGTTTACTTGTTATAGATGTTATTATCATGTATTTTTCCGTGAAACAGGTAACAAACGAAAACAAATTATCCAAGTTGTACAGTATTTAGACGAGAGGTTGAAGGAACTAGATGAGGAGAAAGAGGAGCTTAGAAAATATCAGCAATTTGACAAGCGGAGAAAATCCTTGGAATATGCCATATATAACAAAGAAGTTCTAGATGCTCAGCAAAAACTTGTAGAGGTTATCTATATTAAAATATTTCTCCATTTATAATTATTTGAGTTATTTCTTACCATGTTTTATTCTTTGAATTTATTTCTTCCTTGATGATTGGATTGTCAATCACATCCATTTTGGTGATATGTAGTTTTCAAATGCGATCACACAGTGCAATTATTGGCAGTTTATAATTGTAAACACTAAATTTTTTTTGACGGTCTTTATAGATCAATCATAAATTAGGATTTCAGTTATTTTAATTGTTCTTGGCATTTTTTAATTCTGGTTTTAATATATTTGATTTCTGATGACTGAAGTTAAATGCTTGACTCCTTGTTTTAAATAGAAGAAGCTCGGACCAAGATTTCTGAAATAGCAGCAAAGAAGTATAATGAGGTTCTTGATGCACATGAAAAATCCAAAGATTTGGAGAATAATTTGAAAACAAAGGAACTTCAAAACTTGAGCAAAGAAAAAGAAGTTATTGAAAAGCGACGAACATCGGCATTAAAGAAGCACACAGAGCTTGAGCTTGATGTCAAAGACTTACAAGAGAAGAGATCTAGAAATATCCGTGCCAAAGTATTATTCTAATGATGGTATCACATTATGAGTTCTGTTGAATGGGGTAGTTCTGTTCATGATTTATCTTTTACCTACATGCTTTCAGGAAGATGCTGCAAAACAATTGAAGATACTTGAGAATGAAATTAAAGACTCGATGAATGAGCTGGACAAAATCCGTCCTTTATACGATGATCAAGTTCAGAAAGAAAAAGACATTGCCAAGCGGTATGCTTTGGTTGTATTTGTCTACCGTTATGCTTCAATAAAGCATATTGTATTTAACCTTCCCAGTGCATGCATTTTGACATTCGGGCTTGTTTGTTACCTCTAACAATTAAAATAAAGTTACATGCTTACAGATAGTATGTGCATTAGCATGTGACTGAAGCAATGAAATTATTTCCATACTTATTGCAGATTCAGCAGTTACTCATTAGCATTTCTTACAAATATATGAATTGTTAGAATAATGGAGCACGAGAAGCAACTCAGTATACTTTATCAAAAGCAAGGGCGTGCAACACAGTTTTCGAGTAAAGCTGCTCGTGATAAGTGGCTTCAAAAGGAGATTGATGATCTTGAACGGGTGCTCTCTTCAAACACAACGCAGACAAGTATTCATTTAATGGCACGATATTCTGAATTGGACAGAATACTGTTTTTTCTTTGATGCATGGAGTTATCACCTTTTCATTAGGCCGTTAACTATTTTCTATTAATTTTAGCTCAATAAACAGAAATGTGCTCCATTGCAAATACATTTTTTCTGCACAACAGATTAATATTATTAGACAATAGAATGAAAGAAGCATAAGATCAGGGGATATGATATCCCCTTGGAAGGAACTTTATCTTGCAGTTACTATAACAAAGTCATATAAGCTTGTTAGTCTTATATAGTATTGTTGTCTGAAGGGCTGAGCACCATCAAATTATTACAGTTTCTACCAGAGGCGAAAATTCACTTTATTCAAGATGAATTACTTCTAATTTATACTCCTCTTCACTGATTGTGCTTCATTGCAATATTGTTGTATTTCCTGATACTGCGGCCCAGTTTGGTCTTGCTGTTGTTTATTAGAAGCTGCTTGTAGAAGCAAGTTATATATGTTTCCATGAAAATCCAATTGATTTATTTAGAAAAACAGAAGCCAGCTAACTTTTGCTTTTGAAGTCTACTTTGCCTCTGATCGTGAAAAGCTGCCCCCCTAAACTACTGCCAGTTTTTCTATAGCAGGCTTTTCAGCACTTTGCCAGACACTTGAAATTTGTTAATTGTTATAATAATGAGTAGCAGCATATTAGTGAAAGTGGTCTCTTACTCTTCTAAATGGAATTTTATGGAGATAAGTTAATAGGAATTGGGTTATATACATAGATTTTTAATTTTTTTTCCGATTTCCTAAATCCCATGTTAAGTTCATAAATCCTATTGGCTGTTGAGCCATGCGATACTTATATTATTAAGATTGGGGTTGCACCTATTCCAACCGCAATACTTTGCCGTCGCATCTCAACTATAGTCACCACCGTCACATCTAGTTGCTGCATCTCAACCATAGACACCACTGTCACATCTCGCCGCCATTGAATCTTAACTCGTTAAGTCGCCGTTGTAAATGTTGCGCCACTCTGTTTTATTTCAGTCTCGTTTCTCGCCATTTTTCATTATTCTTGTTTTATTATTCATTTTCGTGAACTATAGTGAGTTAGGGTTTTGATTTTCTTCTGATTTAGGGTTTTCGCTTGATGCTACTGGTTTACGAGTTTCTTTGTTTTTGGACTTGGAGATGCTACTGGTTTTAGTTTTGTTTTCTGTGATTAAAATGCTTAAAGTTTCTGTGTAATTTATTGAATTTTATTTTTTGATTTCAAATTGTGGCATTTATCAAGTTTATTTGTTTTTAGATTTTGAGATGCTATTGGTTTTTGTTTTGTGATTAGAAATTTAGAACGATTGGAGTTTCTTTGTACAATTATTGATGTTTTTTTTTTGAACTGTGGCATTTAGTGCTGCAAGTTCACTTGGTGAATCAGGACTTGCACGGAAGATTGTGTATGGTTGCGAAAAAGGTATCATTTGGGTTTTAAGATCAATGAGCTATATTTTTTTAATTTGATACAAAAAGAGAGAATGTGGTTAGTGATGACATGTTTTTCATTTGATGAATTGGTGAAGCAGCTTCATCAGAAGTGCGACAAGCCTACCAGCAGTAGTTGATTTGGTTGATGGAGAGATGCGCTCTGAGGAGTTTCATGAGGTAGTGCTGACTGTATACTGTTTTTTCAGCTGGCCAATTGAGGAGAATGATTCTACTGATAGAATTTTTTATGATAAAAAGTAAGTGTTGGCTTTTGAAGTTTTGATTTGTTGGTACTCCTCTAAAGTGAGAAGTTGGTAAAGTAAACAAATCATGATTAATATTATAACTAACTACTCATAATTAGTTCATCAATAAACTACTTTCGCGAAACATTCTAATGACATTTTAATTTGTGAAGTACGAATAAATTAATATAACATTTAGTAAAAATGATTTAATGAGTGGCTATTATTAAATGAAATAAAATATCAAAAATGATATTTGAAAGTGTTAATTTTATAAAATTTTCACTTGGTGTCAACATATCCAAAGGATGTTCATGATCAAAAGTGACCAAATATCTTGATGTACTTATTTGATTGAAAAAAACATTTGTATGATTTAATTCAAAATATCTCATTATGTATTTTACACCTTTAACCTCAATGTAGCATTATTGAATATATTAACAATTTTAATCTAATGTGCACAAGTACTTTAAATGGTGCACCGTGCAAGACATCTTCATGTACACTATTAGATCATAAAGTTCCACTAAATTGTATGGTGTCTGGATTGTATAGTTCTTGGAATTTTTCATTTATAAGTTAAATTGTGAGGTTAAAGGATGTAGAGGAAATGACCAAGTCACCATTATTTGAGGAAGTCCATCAACATCATTTGTATTGGTGTCAATGCAAATGATGTTCATGATCAAAAGTGACCAAATATCTTGTAGATACAACTCATCAAAGCCTAGGAATGGGTCGTCAATATGGAGATTGAAGGTTCCTCCTATGGTCAAGAGTTTGTTTGGAGGCTCAAGACTACTTAGTTATTCGCTCAAAACTATTTATCGTCACAAGGATGAGACATATTTGATAATGAATTTGCCAAATTTTATTGAATTAATTACGCTTTTAGTTCCTATTTTATCTTGTTAGATAATGTTATTGTATATTAGTAGTAAATGTATTTTAGACATTTCTATTCTCTTATATATATATTCATTGTAACTCTATTAACTCAAACTTTGTTCATTATATGTTTTGAAATCCTATATGGGTGTTTCTTTTCTTCGCTTCTTCTTCCTCTTTTTCATATTTGTCATTGTTCATATAGTATCAAAGAACTTTGGTTGATTTTTGGATCTACTCTAAAATGGTGCACAACTTAGTGAGGCTCGGGCATCGACTCGTTTTGCGATCGATATCGATTTGCTCCCTCCGTTTTCGACCCGATTCTACCTCTGTTTCCGACGCGATTCTACTCTTATGTTTCCTACGTGGTTCTGCTCTTCTGTTTCCAGCACAATTTTGTTTGGTTCCTGATTGACTCTGCTATTGATAAGTTATTCCCTAATTTTTGTTGTTTCAATGATTGTGTTTGTTGTATTTTCCTGTGATTATTTGTTATGATTGGTGATAAGGATGCCTCTCATCAAGCTGTTAGTGTCCACCTCAATGGATATAGTTACTTTTTATGAAATTATGTCATGAAAATTCTTTTTATTGGAAAAGATATGTGTTGTTATATTGATGGAACTTGTGTGAAGTCTACAGATAAAAAAAATGAAGCTAAATATGCAAAAGATTTGAAAACATGGAAAGTTAGTAATTCAAAAATTATTACTTGGATTAATAATTCTGTTAAGCTATCTATATGCGTACAACTAGCGAAGTATGATATTGCTAAAGAGATTTGAGATCACTTGAAACATTTGTATGTTCAGTTTAACTTTGCAAAACGGTATCAGTTGGAAAGTGATATTAGGGCCCTTAAGCATAACAAAATGACTATTCAGGAATTCTATTCGGCAATAACTAACTTATGGGATCAATTGGTGTAACACCCCGAGTTTAAAACACAGCGCGGGTGTATTTTTTTTTTTTTTTAAGATTAATAATTAAAATAAGTTTTCCCAAAATTATTTCAAAAGAATTAAAATAAAGTTCTTCGTAAAAATAGTACGTTATAGATAAATCGATGAACGTAACTCAATACTTCATCAGGATTATCACTAAGTACTTATCTTGGAAATTAATTTTTAAACATTAATACGTCCCAAAATCTCATTGTCATAATACATCAACAACAAATATCAGAGTACATGGTTTAGCGGAAAATAGTACAGAATTTCAAAAATAAGACAAAAGTCTAGACTGATCATGCACTAAGCTACAGTAGCACGGTCTCCACCGTATCCTCTATACGTCTCGTCTTCAGCCAACCGTCCGTCCCTCTGCGTTGTCCACGTGGACTCCGTACGTAAAGATCAGGGGAAACTAACGACGTTTCCGTCGTTAGTGTATCCGTCGGTAGGACGGGTTCGGGTAACATCTGAGGGCAAAGCCCAAAGTCCACAATATAATAGCAAGGGGGTCACCAACCGAAAATAACAAATATTCACATAGCATGTATTGCACAACAACATCTAATCATGGTATAATTTATGATGATGAGGAAAATAATAATGCTTCTTTGGAAATTTATGACTTTCATGCCTTTTCAAAACAGCAATTAATGATTATGAATATGCGGTAAGTACAGCCAACACGTCAACAAAACACAACATAAATTCAGAAATTTCAGATTTTGGACATCACTCACACACATTAATTTTCAACATTCATCATATAAACAATCATGACACAATGGTCAAATCCCACAATGTAATGCATATATGCTCATGCATAATTTTCTTGGAATCACCAAGGTACAGTCGCTCGACAGACCAGCACATCACAACGGCCCTTATGACCAGGGTGCAATCGCTCAACAGATCAGCACCAGTGCAGACGCTCAACAGTCCAGCACATCGTGCAGTCGCTCAACAGACCAGCACGTTTGACATCACCCAAGGTACAATCGCTCAACAGATCAGTACCTAGTGCAGACGCTCAACAGTCCAGCACTCGTGCAATCGCTCAACAGATCAGCACGCGGTTGCGTATTTCAGGGTACAGACGCTCAACAGTCCAGTACCAGTGCAGACGCTCAACAGTCCAGCACTTATATACCAAAGTACAATCGCTCAACAGATCAATACTTAGTGCAGACGCTCAACAGTCCAGCACTCGTGCAATCGCTCAACAGATCAGCACGTGGTTGCGCATTACTCTATGGCCCATCACGGGTACCACTTGACTATGCAATGCATGAATATGCAGTGTTTCATTTCTCTAGAAACAGAATGCAAAACAGAAATTCATGCCTCTCAATCATGTTTAAATATTTCAGCACATTCATAAATAACAACATCACAATCATGAATTAACAGTGAGTTAATCATTCACATTTTGAAATGTTTTCCCAACCTCTCAAAAATTCAGACACAGATTTAAAACTGGGATTTTTCTGGGATTTACGAATCTGTATTCGAATACATCTCTTCTGTATTCGAATACAGAAGCAAAAAACAGTGCAGATTCACACTCTGTATTCAAATACAGCCCTCAGGTATTCGAATACAGAGGCATATTTCAGTGCAGAATTCAACCTCTTTCATTACATCAGTAAAGTTTTTAAAACTTCATCACCACTACTTCCAAATCTCATCAAAAGTTACACTTTAACTCACCACAACATTTCCAGTATTCCCCAGACACTTAGGGTTTTGCAAAACATTCTTAAAACTTGAAATTTTCTGAAAACACGAATCTGTATTCGAATACAGAAGCAGGAACTGAAATTTAACATTATGTATTCGAATACAGCATGGCTGTAGTCGAATACAGGAGTTCAACCTTTGAAAAATTCAGCCTTTTCTCCCATGTTACTTAAAGATTTTCAAACATCTTTCTCTCCTCTATAAAACCATTTCACATACTTCTTTTCAAATCATTTAAACCATCTCAGAGTTTCTCAACACTTCAAAACTCACATGACAGTGATTAAAACTTGTTTTTTCTGGAACACACGAATCTGTATTCGAATACAGCTTCCTTGTATTCGAATACAGAAGCTAAAAACTGAGTTTCTGGAAAAAACTCGAATCTGTAGTCGAATACAGCATGTCTGTAGTCGACTACAGATGCGAAGACAGTGCTAAAAACTACACTTCTATATTTGAATACGACATGATCGTAGTCGAATACAGATACGAATACAGAAGCCAAAATCTTTCCTCTGTATTCGAATACAGGTTTGAAAACTTTAAAATAAACAGAAACCTGGAAGGTTGTATTCGAATACACACATGCTGTAGTCGAATACACCTTCGAAAACCAGTGAAAGTTCAACCCTTTTCAAAACTGATTCTTTTAAAACAACAGCCAACATCAACCAGATTCTACACTTTTTCAAGAAAGCATTTCCTCATTTCAAATCCCTTTTTCTTTAAAAACCATCAACACCCCCAGAATCACACCAAACAACCAGAATCAGAATCAACAATATCATCAAGATCATCCAGAACAACCAGAATCAGAATCATCATTATCATCACTAGAATCCCACAACATAACACAGAATCAGAACCATTAACACCAGTTTATCCAAAACAGGAACAGATGATCAATCATCAGAATAAACATGCAACATTTCAGTGTTCACACTCATCAGAACAAACATGCAACATTTTCAGTGTTCACACTCATCAGAACAAACATGTAACATTTCTGTTTTCTCAAAAACACCAGAATGACATGCAAATACTCAGCTTCATCAAACATCAAGATGACATGCAAGCACTCAGTTTTCTCAACAACAGATTGACATGTAAAACATTTCAGCTTTCATGATACCACTGAAATACTTGCAAACATCACAGAACAACAAACCTCAACAGAATGCATTTTGCATTTTAATGCTATTTTCAAAACAGTTTTAAGACATGCATTTTAATCATGACTAAAATGGCATGCAAACATTTTCCAGCATTCACACAGAATGTAAAACCACCTATTTTACCAGTAAAAACAGCCAACAACAACTTATCAAAATAATCACTTCTAAAAAAATGCATTTTCTCTCAAAATGTCATTTTCGAAAACAACTTTTCATTTAAAAACAGAACTGAAAACAGCACACATTATGGCCCTAATGCAGCTAAAAGATGGAAGGTGCCCTTACCCTTGTAGCGTGCTATGCTATTTCTCTTGTTCCTGCTGGGTTCCTTTTTCTGCGTCCAGAAACGGTAAAACTGTTCCTTGAGTTTGCTGCTGCAAAACTGGGTTCTTTCTCTTCGTATTGAGGTGGGGATTAACTTTACTACTGGGGGTTTTTAGGTTTTAGGCTTGGATTCTCAGTTAATGGGGTTTGAAGGATTTTCCCTCTCTTAAATTTCAGTTCGGGAATGGCAGAAAGCAGAAACGGAGACAGAATGGGAGGAGTGATGGAGTTGGTACATGCAATATGGGCAGTATGGAGGAAGGAATGGTGTTCTGACTTCACCATCCTTCTCACTCCTATTTATAGACTCTCATGGTGCCACCTCACTTGCCACTTGTCTGATTTTCCAGCTTTTTAATTATCTTGCAATTAGCCACTAATCCTTACTTAATGGTCCAATTAATTTAATTACTTGAAATTAAATTAATTTAATTCTTCACCCAATAATTTTAATTCATCTTCCAAATAAATATTTATATATATATATTCACTTCAATCATACATATATTAAATATTTACAAAAATTCCCAAAATGCCCTTGATAATAATTCCAATATTTAAAATTAAGGGTCTTACAATTGGCTCTTATGGAATCAACTGAGTTGAAAGCTGTCAAAGCTTACATTGATCAGAGAGTGGAACATCGTTTGGTTTGGTTTCTGATGGCTCTTCGTGATGATTTTGAGGGCATTCGTAGGAGTATTTTGCATTGTTCTCTTTTTCCTACTGTTGAATAAGTAGTTAGTGAATTGTTGGCAGAAGAAATCAAACTTAAAACTCACTATGTTGTGTTAGATAAGGGAATTCTTTCAACTCCCCCATCTGTTTTCGCTGCTCCTGTTCAAAAAGGAAAATCTCAAGAGATAGTTGGGCTTGGTAATGATGAATGTGATTTTTTTCAAAAAAAAAGGTAATTGAAAATCACAATGTCTGAAATTAGGGAGATGACATAAGAAGAATTTTAGGGGACCATCATCCAATGTTGTTGCTTCTACTCCTCCTACCATTGGCGCTAGTTCTGGTTATGTATACTCATCTGAGACTCCTTCCTAAATATCTGATATTGCATAACAACTCCAAAAACTTCTTGTCACTCATTCACATTCCATGTATGCCTCCTCTACTAAAGGTTTGAACTCCTCTAGTATGTCAGGTATATCTCCTTCCATATGGATTCTTGATTCTGGAGCATCTCATCATATGATACATGATGATAAATCTTATGTTTGTGAGTCGTGCCTCATTGTGTCGGTTATGACTGCTGATGGCGCTCCTATGCCATTAGCAGGCATTGATTCTGTCTCCACACCTAACTTGTCTCTTTCTGATGTTTCTTATATTCCTAATCTTATTTTGAGTATTGTTTTCATTAGTCAACTATGTGATTTCGGTTATTCAGTTATATTTCCTTTAATTTCTTGTTGTGCGCATGATCCACATTCCGGGAGGATGATTGGGAAATGCCATAGACAGGGGAGACTTTATGTTTTGGATGACCTGCGAGTCCCATATACTGCAACTCCAACAACCACTACTGACTTATTATTTAGTTTTCGCTTGAATTCTTCGTGTTCTAGTTTTTATTTATGGCATTCTTGCCTTGCATAAGTTTCTGCTTCTAGATTAAAATATTTGACTTCTAATGGAGCTTTAGGAAAGTTACAAACTAGTGATATTTCAGATTGTTGTGGTTGTAAACTTGCTAAATTTTCAGCTTTATCGTTTATTAAAAGTGTGTTTGTTTCATGTGCGCCTTTTGATTTAGTTCACTCTGATGTTTGGGGTCTATCACCCGTTCTCACCAAAGATGGATCTAGATATTATTTTTCATTTATTGATGATTATACTTTTTATTGTTGGGTTTATCTTATGAAAAATCGGTGTGAATTTTGACATTTATCATGTGTTTCGTGCTATGGTCAAAACTCAACATAATGCTGTTATAAAGTGTTTTCGTTGTGATTTAGGTGGTGACTATACCTCTCATAAATTCCATGAATTACTTGCTTATGATGCCACCCTCCAATAGACATCTTGTACTAATACTCCTCAACAAAATGGAGTTGCTTAACGGAAACATCGTCCTATTATTGAGACTGCTCGTTCCCTTTTGTTGTCTTCTTCGGTTCCCAATTAGTTTTAGGGAGAAACAATTCTTACTACTGTTCATGCTATTAATAGAACTCCATCATCTATCATATCACGTTTGTCTCCCTTTGAAAAATTGTATGCTTCTATCTCTAATTACTATTCTTTGAAAGTATTTAGTTCTACTTGTTTTGTTCTGCAACCACAAGTACAGTGCAATAAGTTGTCTTCTTGTTCAGCCATGTGTGTTTTTCTTGGTTATGGGGATGGTCAAAAGGGTTATTGTTGTTATGATTCTCATGCAAGAAAACTTTATGTTTCTCGTTATGTAGTTTCTCTTGAGAACATCCCTTTTTTCTCTGTTTCCTCTAATTCTCATACTACTAAGAGTTCATAACTAACCCATATTGATCTGTTTGGTCCTAAAGATAATGCTTCTAGTGATTGTAATGTTGAGATTGTTGATCCTCTTCCTTACCCCTCTTATCCCCCCAACTGTGCAACCACCTCATGCGATTGTTGATCCTTCTCGTTACCCCGCTCATCACTATAAGTCTACTCAGTTACCTGATTTTTTCTATTCCACTTACTCAACTTCGTTTCCTTCTTTTTTAACCTTTATTCATAGTTTGTCTTAGCCCTCTTCCTATAAAGCGGTTATTCTTGATCCTCTTTGGCAGCATGCTATGGTAGAAGAACTCTCTGCATTGCATAAAATAAATACTTGGAAATTAGTACCTCTTCCTCTTGGAAAACGTGCTATTGGGTCTCGTTGGGTATACAAGATCAAAACTAAGCCTGAAGGGTCAGTTGAGCGCTACAAATTATGTTTTGTTGCTAAAGGATTCTCTCAACAATATGGTATGGATTATGAGGAAAGTTTTACTCATGTAGCCAAGATGACCATTATCTGTACTCTTATTGCAGTTGCATCTATTTGTCAATGGCATATTTCCTAAATGGATATCAAAAATGTTTTTTTAAATGGTGAGCTTCATGAAGATGTCCATACGGTCCCCCCACAAGGAGTTTCTCATAATCAGGGGGAAATGTGTAAGTTAATAAAGGCTATCTATGATCTTAAATAGGCTCCTCGAGCTTGCTTTGGAAATTCTCTATTGTGATCACTTCTCTTGATTTCTGCTCTAGTGAACATGATTCTGCATTATTTATAAGGACCACCACTTATGGCCGCATTATACTTTCTCTGTATGTTGATGATATGATTATTACAGGTGATGATGTTAGTGGAAGCAATGAGTTGAAATTGCAATTCGCCAAGTAGTTTGAGATGAAGGGTTTGGGAACTCTTCGCTATTTCATGCAGATTAAAGTTTCCTACTCTCCTAGAAGCTACCTTATTTCTCAATCCAAGTACATTGCCAACACTCTTGACCAGGCTCATCTTTCTGATACTAGAGCAGCAGATACTCCTCTTGAGTTAAATATGAAATATGCTCCCTCAGATGGTGTTCCTTTACCAGATCTCACTTTGTATCATGTAAGACCCTTAATTTTAAGAATTAATTTTGGAATTAATATTAAGAGTATTTTGGGGATATTTGTAAAATATTTAATATATGTATGTTTTGAGTAAATATATATATATATATAAATATTTATTTTGGAAGATGAATTAAGATTATTGGATGAAGAATAAATTAATTTAATTATGAGTAATTAAATTAACGGACAGTTAATTAAGGGATTAGCGGCTAATTGCGACGAGACTGGTTAAGTGCTGAAGATCAGACAAGTATCGGGTGAGGTGGCACCCACACAAGCCTATAAATAGGAGTGAGAAGGATGGGTGAAATCAGAACACCATTCCTCCTCCCTCACTGCCTATACTGCATGTAACAGTATCCCTTCCCTCCCATTCTGTTTTTCCATTTCCAGTCCATTCAAAAAAAAAAAAAAGAGGGAGTTCCTCAAAAGTGTTATTACTTGGAAATCCAAGCACCAAACCAGAAAACCCCCAGTACAAAAGTTGTTCCCCTCATCATTCCAGAGCTAGAAAACCCAGTTTCGTAGCAGCAAACGCAGGCGGGAGTTTCGCCGAGTTTTGACGCAAAAACGTGAGAAGTAGCAGAAACGCAACAAGGGTAAAGGCACCTTCCACTTTCTAGTTGCATTAGGGCTGTAAATGCATAACTATCATGACATTACTGATATTTTCATCATTGTTTAAAAAGAAAAGTGTTTTGCAATGACATTTTGAAAGAAATGAAGAAAATGCATTCTGTTGGTGGTTTTAATAATCATTGATTTGTGCTGTTCTGGTTGTTGCTTCAAGGTTGTTTTGTTCATGTGGGAAAGTTTAAAAATGTCTTGCATATTATTTTGAAGATGATTAAAATGCATATTTTCAAAACTGTTGTGCTGGTTGTATAAAATGCGAAAATACACTCTGTTGGTGTTTTGGTGTATGTGATGCTTGCTGTTTGGCTGAAATGTACTAATGTTGTTCTGTTTGTGTGAGAAAGCTGGAAATGCTTTGCATGTGTTTTAAGAAATGATCAGAATGTAAATGGCTAAAAATGTCTTTTGCTGTGGTTGACATTCTATTTTTGAGTGATTCTGGTATTGCTGATATTTTCAAAAGAAAATGGATTTTAAATGATGAAAGTGTTTTCTGGAAAAGTTGCATTGATGAAAAAGTCTGAGTTTTGTGATTTGCAAAAGAGGGGTAAAACTATTTTGGGGTTGTTGGTTTTCCAAAGGAAAAAGATTGAAAATGTGTTGTAGTTTTTCAGGAAAAGTTCACTGAATTCGAAGGTGTATTCGAATACAACCTACGAAGCTTCTGTTTTACTCAAGTTTTCAAACTTGTATTCGAATACGGGCCCTTGTATTCGAATACAGAGGAAAGATTTTTGCTTCTGACTTAGCATCTATATTCGACTACGACTCTGTCGTATTCGAATACAGAAGTGAAATTTTAACACTGTATTTGCATTTGTATTCGACTACGACAGTCTCGTATTCGAATACAGGATGCTGACTTTCAGAATTTTTGCTTCTGTATTCGAATACAAGGGAGCTGTATTCGAATACAGATTCAAGTTTTTCCAGAAACTCAGTTTTTAGCTTCTGTATTCGAATACAAGGAAGCTGTATTCAAATACAGATTCATGTTTTCCAGAAAATCCAGGTTTAAACTCTGTCATATGAACTTTAAAGTGTTGGGGAAGGTTTGAAACGATTTATAATGGAGTCGTTGAATAGTTTTAAAAAGGAGATGATGATGTTTTGGAAACCTTTAATGACCTGGATGGAAATGCTGAATTTACAATGTTTTGTCTTTTGTATTCGACTACAGGCATGCTGTATTCGAATACAAAATGATGAATTTGCAGTTTCATGCTTCTGTATTCGAATACAAAGGGGTTGTATTCAGA
Organism: Cicer cuneatum; assembly: GCA_037974295.1. NCBI lineage: Eukaryota > Viridiplantae > Streptophyta > Magnoliopsida > Fabales > Fabaceae > Cicer > Cicer cuneatum. The sequence goes on along the minus strand of JBBPBO010000002.1, from coordinate 12,624,148 downwards.
AATTCCAAGTTTTTCAACATTGTTTATAAACCCTAAGTGTTGGGGAATATTGGGAAGGTTTGTGATGAATAAAAATCGAATTTTTGTGATAGTTTGAAGTGGTGGTGATGAAGTTTTTGAGACTTTACTGATGTAGTGAAAAACACTGATTTCTACACTATGACAACCTCTGTATTCGAATACAAGAAGGCTGTATTCGAATACAGAGTGTTGATTCTGCACTGATTTGGCTTCTGTATTCGAATACAGAGAAGCTGTATTCGAATACAGATTCGTATTTTCCAAAAATCTCAGTTTTAAACACTATTTTGTGAATTTTAAGAGTTGGGGAAAAGACTTATGATAATTAAGCATGGAATTTTGAGATGATGTAAAGTGATAATAATTGCTTGACTGTTTAATCATGGTTGTGATGATGATGAAATTGATTGTGTTGAGATGTTTTTGAGAGATGATGGAAAAACATGTTTTTTTTTCTGATTTTGCATACTGTTTTCAGTGAAGAGAAAACACTGCATATTCATGCATTTCATAAGTCAGGTGGTGACCGCGATGGGCCACAGAGTAATGCGGTAACCATGATGGTCCGCGAAGTTAAGTAGTAACCATTGTAGTGGACTACGGAATGGCCGCCTGTTCGTGGTGGTCCATTCTATCCGTGCGAGGATTTAACTTCTGTGTATTTCGCCTATGAGAGGCTAATACACGTGAAAGTAGTAACCGTGATGGGTTGTAGAGTGGCCGCGTGTTTGTGGTGGTCCATTTTACCCGGGCTACGAAATGGTCGCGTGTTCGTGGTGGTCCATTCAAATACGTAAAATGTGCTGGTCTGTTGAGCGACTGCACTAGTGCTGATCTGTGAGCGATTGCACCCTGGTCTTGAGGGCCGTTAAAGTCAAACATATTTAAATTGTGCTGGTCTGTTGAGCGACTGCACTAGTGCTGATCTGTTGAGCGATTGCACCTTGTCTTGAGGGCTGTTAAAGTCATACATATTTAAATTGTGCTGGTCTGTTGAGCGACTGCACCTTGGAAATTCCAAGAAATTGTATACATGAGCATATACATATTGCATCGGGGTGATTGATCGGTGGGTCACGATTTGGTTATATGATGATGATTGGAAAGTGATGTGTGTGAGTACTTTATAAATTCTGAATTTTTGATAAGTGACTGTGATTGCTGAAGTGTTGGTTGTACTTACAACATATTTCTCATATTAATTGGTTGCTATTTTGAAAAGGCATACATGTCATGAAAATTTCAAAATGAGCATCTTTATTTTTCATCATTGTCATATGTTATACCATGAGTGTATTTGTTCGGTGATATAAATGCTATGTGTTTATTTGTTAATTTCGGTCGGTGACCCTTTACTATTATTGTGGAAATTGGGCTTTGCCCACAGATGAACCCCAAACCCGTCCCACCGACGGTTACACTAACGACGGAGACGTCGTTAGTTTTCCTTGATATTTGTATACGAAGTCTTTGTGGACAACGCAGAGGGACGGACAGCTGGATGAAGACAAGACTTGTAGAGGATGCGGCAGAGACCGAGCTACTGTACCTTAGTGCATGATCAGTTAGAGTTGATGTATAGGATTTTGAACTGGAATGTAATTGGTTATTTTGGGAATTATTGTATAACTTTTCCACTAATATTTTTCCGCACTCTGATATTTTCTTCTGAGATGTTATGACACTGCTCTTCTTTTGAAATGTATTAATGTTATTATTAATTCCCAAAATTAAGTACTTAGTAATATTATGATGAAGTATTTTAACTACGTTCATCGATGAAATTACGACGTACCATTTTATGAAATGAATTAGTGAGAATTTTATCTTAATTCCTTTTGAATTAAATCTGGAAAATTCTTTTACTTATTTATTTTAAAAAATAAAAAAAAAATACACTCGCGCTGTGTTTTAAACTCGGGGTATTACATATCACACTTTGGTTGGTAGCTTGGTGTATCTTACTATTACCAAACCTTATATTGCTTATGTTGTTCATGTTGTCAGTCAGTTTGTTGTCTTTCCCACTACAGTACATTGGGCAACAATTCTTCGTATTCTTCGTTATCTCCGAGGAACTAAATTTGAAAGCCTTCTATTTCCCTCGTCATCCTCATTGGAGTTACATGCTTGTTTTGATGTTGATTGGGTTGGTGACACCACAGATTGTAAGTCCACCACAAGGTTTTGTATCTTTCTTATTTCTTGGAAGAGTAAGAAACATGACATTGTCTCTCGCTCTTCTACAGAAGCTGAGTATCGTGCTATGGCATCCACTACTGCTGAAATAATTTGGTTGCGTTACCTTTTGTCTCATATGGATATCTCTCTTTTTGAGCCAACTCCGACGCACTACGATAACAAGAGTGCTATTCAAATTGCTCATAACTCGGTCTTTCATTATTGCACCAAACACATTGAGATTGATTGTCATCTTATTCGTTATCATCTTCAGCATGGAACCATTGCTCTACCGTTTGTCTCTTCATCATTACAGATTGCTGATTTGTTCACAAATATGCATTCTATTAAACGTTCCCTTTTTTTAGTTGACAAACTCTCGATGCTCTATGTTAATGTATCGTGAGTTTGAGGGGAGATGTTAGATAATGTTATTATATATTAGTAGTAAGGGTATGTTAGGCATTTCTAGTCTCTTGTATATATACTCATTGTAACTCTATTAACTCAAGCTTTGTTCATTCTATGTTATGAAATCCTACAGGGGTTGTAGATTTAGGTTGAGATTTTAATGAACCGTTTAATCATGTTGAGGAATTTTTTCAACAAAAGAGAATTACATTTATGGGTAGCATATTGAATTGCTTCAGAAAAAGGGAATTGCTCTTCAATTAAGGAGAGCTAAGAAAGGGGAAGCGAGTGAGACACCACTTTGCAGTCATGACATCTGATTCACCTTACTCATAGGTTAATATCTCTCAGGTAAATCTTACTTGAGCGAATTAATACTCGAAGTTAGTATCTCTCAAGCCTTATTTTTATTATGATATGGTTTTAAGTTTATAAAAAAATTATGAGAGGATTTTTTCATACTTAGAACACCAAATATGGCTAACTGACTAGGAACATCATAAAAATAATTTTTATATTATATGTTACTGAGTTTTATAAATCACTACATTGTTTGAGTGATATTTCCAAGTTTTTAATATTGAAAAGTTGATGAGTGTTACCGGGTTGCTCCTCAAATATTTAATGTGAAGTGAAATCATGTTGTCAATCACGTTCCGAGATCTAGTCTTATGGTTCATTTTATTTATAAGTGTTTTTTCTTTGTATATGTACTATAATTCATTATATCATTGTGTTTACTTTTCATTCTAATCAAGCTTGATTTTCTAAATTTCACAAATTATTTTAATAAAAAACTTTTGTTCTTTTAAAAATTTAGTTGTATTTTGTTTAAAACCTTATTTAAAGTTAGAAGTTTACACAATAGTTCGCGCTTGGAACATTCACCTTTGCAACAAATGAATCAAAAAAGTGTTTAATCTTAATTGTGATCTTGCATGTGTGAATGATGATGAATTCATGAAAGAGTTCAACCTTAGATAAATGTTCCAATTAGTATTTAAAGAACACAAGTTAGTTAGTTAGTTAGTGGAAGGACAAAGCATCTTAACATAAATAACTAATGTGTATCTATCAAAAAATGGATTGGCAGTGCAAGTTAATCAATTTATACATTTGTGAATTGTTTCATGAGTTGTTTGAAAGCCTGCGATTTTAAACTGAAGAAGTGTAATTCAATTCATAGATGTGTGAGTCAATTTACAAAACCCCCTGAAATATTTTGAATCGACTCATGTACGTATCATGAAATTTTATTCACTTGTCACAAAACTTTTTGAATGATTTCCTAACATCTATATATTAATTTACAAACATATGAGTTGATTTGTGAAGTTAAAAATAACATGGAAATAGTTTTTGATGCAATTTATAGTGTACCAGCATATTTCTAACATGCATCAAATGTTATGATGATAAAATGAGGTTTTAAAAAGATTTTTTTGATTCATTAACATTAGTGGATATTGATAGTAGAAGAATCGATAAAGGCACACAAAATCATTAACTAAGTAAATATGAATTTATTAAAATACTAATCTATCTTAAAGAAATTTACAATTACACTATTGATGTTTTTACTTTTTTGAATACTCATTTCATGTCTCTCGGATTCTTTTTTTATTTAGTTTATTTTTAGTCTTAGAAAAAAATTCTATATAATATAATATTAAACAACGTTTTTATTAATTCAATTTACATATAAAATATTTATCATACTATTAAGCTATAGTATATTATACCTTCTAGGAGTTATTTTAATAATATTATTGATATCAATTTTATTTTTCAAAAAAAGTAGTTTTTAATTTTATTTTTATTCTTTTTAAGTTATTTAATATATTAAATATACCATTTTACCTTTATCAACAAATTTTTTTTTTATAAAGTTAAATATGTTTTAACTAAAAAATATTGAATGAAAATTAGTTAATTTAATATTATCATATACTAAAAGTAAATCAAATTGTAGTTCAACCTGAAATTTTAAATAAAATATTCATTTCTTGTGATATTGCATAAAATATATGTTTTTATAAAAAATTAGGGGAAGGGAGAATTATTATTAAATTAACACTAATAGTCCCTTTACAACCATATTCAAGGAGATTTGAACACCAAAGGCTACAATATTAAATGATTACCGCTGAACTAAAGTCTCATTGACTTTATAATTTATATTTGATTTTATCAAAATTTAAAAGAAGTATACTTAAAAGTATTATCAACACTATTTATAATTTACAACAAATTAATTGTAATAGTACTCTATATATCTAAATTTGATAAATATTTGGTTTAATTTTAAATATTTCATAGTTAAGAAAGTGTAATTTATTGAAGAATAAAAGTAGTGTAATTATTATTTTAACTTTTCCTAGATTTGCATTTTATAATTCTAATATTTAGAAACAATAATATATTTATATATTTATAATGGTTATTAGTGCTATTTTATTTAATAAAAAAATTATGTTTTTAAATAAACACTATAATCACTCTACTTATTTAACTTTACTTTTTATTAATATTTTTGTTATATTCTATTATTTTATTTTTATGTAAAAAAAATATTAAATTTTATTTTAATATATATTTAACGTGTTGTATGATACATTATATTTGATAAATATCAGTCATAAAATTTATAACACATAATAAATCTTGGTAAAAAAAATGTACATAATAAATGAAATACAATTATTATGAAAAAAAAATTAAAGAACTATGATAAAAATCTTGTATAATAGTTTTATACATTATATTTTTTAAATATACTATTTAATTGTATTAGTTTATATTTGTTAAATTAAATTTAATGATGTTGAATAAATATTACTTTAACGTCTAAGATATTTAATTATAGTATTTTATAGTGTTTATTTAAAAACAGAAATTTTTTTATTAATTAAAATACCACTAATAACCGTCATATTAATATTATATATTGAATTTTAAGTTATATAAATTCCATTTAGAATTTCCCAACTAGTCATAAAATATATTCACATAATAACTTGCAGTAGTTTATCCATTCTAATTAGTCAACTACAACAATGTCAATACCACCTTATACATATCATGCTCTTCTTTTACTTTGTTTTTTTTTTTTGGAGTATCTCCCTCTAAGATCCAAAACAATGGGTTTAGCGTGGAACTTATCCATCACAACTCTTCAAGATCACCAATCTAATACTTTGAAAGCATTTAGTGTGAGAGACACAACAATAAAAAAATTAGAACACACCTCATTCAAATTAGTCAAACAACCAAATACGTAATTGATGCAAGCTTACCACTTATTTTTTTTGCCAAATGATGTTTATTCAAAGTTAAAATAAGCCGTGGCAGCTTCCATTAAATTAAAGCGTGTTAATGATCCAACTAATATACGTTTGACCTTTGCTACAACAAGAGCACGTTAAAACATTTGGAGGTTCCAAAAATCACTGTACATTTTACAACATTTGGAAATTCTCAAATTAACTACAATTTTTGGTAACGTAGCCCAACATAACTTTTTGATTGGCTTTGACCTCCAAAAGAAAATTGTATCCTTTAAGTCAACCGATTGCACATTGACTTTGGTTGTTAAGTAATATAAAATGATTTATGTACATAATAATTTTAATAATAAATATTAATTTTCTATTCTGCTTGTGCATTTCACATTAACAGAACTTTATCCTTGGTTGTTTCACGTTATGTCTCACAACAACGATAAATCATTTTACAAAACTACCCATTCTTAATTAAATTGATAAATTTTTTTACTTTTATCAAATGTTAAATATAATAATAGTTTAGAACTTATGTATATAATAATAATTAAAAGGTAGTGTAGAAAAAATAATAATTAAAGTTATATCAAAAATTGTAAATGACATTTTTTTAAAATAAATTTTTTCTGCTAAAGTGACACTTATTTTGAAATAGAAGAGACATTATTATCCTATTAAACTTAAATCAATTTATATAATTGAAACATGATAAATATATTATCATTTACTCGTGGTGTTTGTGCCATTGATCAAGATGTGTCTGACACCGTAAACTTGGAGAGGTGTGTGTTTCATAGGGTGGTAGTATATGCAATTCCATATTCTTTTTGGAGGAATGTCTTAGGTGGGGCATAAGTGATGGAAAACACATAAGTGTTTGGCAGGATGCTTGGATTAGAGGGATATAGGACGTATGTGCCTCACCCTATTATTATGAAGGCTAACCCAAAATTGTAGGCAAAATTTTTATGGAATTTACATCGTAGACCTTGGAATTTTCCACTTCGTAGTTAAATTTTGAGTCCAGAGGATGGAGAGGAAGTGACCAAGTGTCAATGTTGATTTTGGTTGCCATAGAGAATCTAGATGAAACATTAACAAAAAATATTTAGTGTGAGTTCACAAGTTAAAATATAAGCTTCAATATATCTGTAAATAATTTAAATGCTAAATAATATCAGTGGTCTTTTAATTTAATTTTAGTTAACGTTTTAGTCTTTTATCTTTTTATTTTTCCGATTTGGTCATTTATTTTAATTTTAAGTGACAATTTGATCTTTTATGTTTTAAAATGTCAACAATGTTATCCTTTTTTTTTTTACAAAAATTCAAAAAATTTATTAAAATTTTCAACCAAAATCCATAAAATTATTTATATTCTTCTATATAATACAAATTTCATCAAATTCGAAATTCGAATCTTCAAATAAACTCATATTTCCATTTTTAACAACATCAAATAAAGAATAAAATTTGATGAAATTTTTGTATGAGTTTATTTGAAGATTTGAGTTACGAATTTGATAAAAATTTGTATTATATTAAAGAATATAATTAATTTTATGGGTTTTGGTTAAAACTTTTGATGAATTTTTTGAATTTTGTAAAAAAAAGGATAATATTGTTGACATTTTAAAACATAAAAGATCAAATTGTCACTTAAAATTAAAATAAAGGACCAAATCGGGAAAAAAAAAAGATAAATGACTAAAACGTTAATTGAAATTAAGTTAAAGAACCACGGATGCTATTTAGCCTAATTTAAAAATGAATTGATTCAGTTGTAAGAATTTATGTCATGTTACCAAATGAGACTTATTCAAAATGACAAAGGCTCTTCTTAAAGAAACTTGAACAAAATTATGCCGAATGAATGAACATGAACTAAATGACACGGATTTGATGAAAAACGTGTGCAAATTACCTCATAATTAGAAAATAGTTTTAAACAATCAACGGTTGTTGGGTCTAGTGGAATGAACTAAACTCCTACGATGTGGTGAATTTAGATTTTAATTTTTATTGAAAAAGGTAACCACAATTAGTATCTCACACACTTCGAATAATATTACTTTAGTAGAGAGAAGCTCAAGAATTACAAAAATTAAACTATGTTAGAAGTTAAAGTGTAAGAAACTTAATTGACAAGAAAGTAAAATTGCAAGAAAAAGAAATTGCTTGAATAAACAACTAGAATTAAAATGCTTGAATTAATTTGATAAAAAATAATCGAGGGAGATTTAAGAGCATACTTCAACTTCCGATTTTTTTCCGGGTGTAGACTAGGATTTTTGGAATCAAGCAACCCTAATTGCAAAGCATTAAGCGGCTATTTGTAGGAATACCAAGGCTAAAATCCTTACAAAACGTTTTATTTAAGAAAAAAAATAGAACTGTATCTAGGATCAAAGTCTTGGGAAACAACCTAAAGCCCTTACAACGTACTTAGGGTTATATTCATCGCTGATTTAAATTTTTAAAATATTTTTCAGGACTCAAACCTCCACTAAATTTACAGTTTACAGTCTCCATTATCATTACCTATTACACAATTTCTCAGGGTTAAGACCTTCACTAAATTCGTGTGACACATCATTTCCTAGGGCTAAGGCCTTTAGAAAAATCTCATATATAAAAAATAAAATAAAATAATTTCATTTTATTTTAATTCATATTAAGATAATTGCATTATTTAATTTTATTTATAAAAAATATAATAAAATTCATTTAAATTTAATTATATAACTTTATTTCGGTAAAATTTTAATTATATATTTATTATAAATATAAACTGAATAATTATAAAACATTTTATTAAATTATTTATATAATTAAATAAATTATTTTAAATTTATATAAAATCGAATAAATATTCATTTTCATTATGTTTCCAATATTTTCATTTCCATTAAAAAAATGATTTTTGTTAGTTATTTAAATTATTTGCAATATTATATATATATATATATATATATAAGTTAGAATTAAATTATTTAAAAA